>MU249630.1:5556410-5701410 GCA_018977245.1 Lethenteron camtschaticum
GATGAGTCTGTGGGCAGTGTTGAGTCTATGGGCAGTGTTGAGTCTATGGGTAGTGTTGAGTCTATGGGCAGTGTTGAGTCTATGGGTAGTGATGAGTCTATGGGTAGTGATGAGTCTGTGGGCAGTATTGAGTCTATGGGCAGTGTTGAGTCTATGGGCAGTGTTGAGTCTATGGGTAGTGTTGAGTCTATGGGTAGTGTTGAGTCTATGGGCAGTGTTGAGTCTATGGGTAGTGTTGGGTCTATGGGCAGTATTGAGTCTATGGGTAGTGTTGAGTCTATGGGTAGTGTTGAGTCTATGGGCAGTGTTGAGTCTATGGGTAGTGATGAGTCTGTGGGCAGTATTGAGTCTATGGGCAGTGTTGAGTCTATGGGCAGTGTTGAGTCTATGGGTAGTGATGAGTCTGTGGGCAGTGTTGAGTCTATGGGCAGTGTTGAGTCTATGGGCAGTGTTGAGTCTATGGGCAGTGTTGAGTCTGTGGGTAGTGATGAGTCTGTGGGCAGTGTTGAGTCTATGGGCAGTGTTGAGTCTATGGGCAGTGTTGAGTCTATGGGCAGTACGAAGCCCCTGGTGAGTATTTATTCTGACGCCCGCAAACGACCAATCGGCTTTGTAAAGTCTATCGGCCGCGATCATCTCGGGGCAAAGTTGAATCCAGGTCAGGGTTGCCTCCCTGGGAACCGTTCAGGCGATGATCCGTGGAGAGACCGGGGCAGTGTGGAATTTAAACGCTGTCTTGCCCCAATGGGCGGATGACCGCCCCTCAAGAGGAATCTGTAAACTTAATCTCTAAATTGGCCGGGTGTCTGTTGTAATGTCGTTATGAAATTTTAACAAAAATAATAAAAATAATAAGTTGAAATGCAGATCGCATAATTATGCTATGTATGTAATTATATGCATATTGATTCATGGAGATACTGGTGGTTCTTCATGGCCGTGTCAGAACGCTGGCTGGTGCCGCTCTGGGCCAATCAGTTTTGTCCCCAACCACAGCGATTACACCTCGGTCTCATAGACCCACACAGAGACCCGCAGACCACAGGACCCACAGGCTAAGAGACTCACAGACTCACGCAGAGACATAGACTCACACAAGACCCGCAGACTCACATATAGACTTACAAACTTACATAGAGACCCACAGACTCACACAGAGACCACAGACCACGCAGAGACCCATAGCTCACACAGAGACCCATAGACTCACACAGAGACCCATAGACTCACAGGACCCATAGACTCACACAGAGACCCATAGACTCACACAGAGACCCGCAGACTCACACAGAGACCCATAGAGACCTACAGACTCACAGACAGACTCACACAGAGACTCACAGACTCACATAGAGACCCTCGCACTCACTCAGAGATCCACAGACTCGCATAGAGACCTACAGACTCGCATAAACTCACAGACTCACACAGAGACCCACAGACTCACACAGAGACCCACAGACTCACACAGAGACCCACAGACTCACACACAGCCCATAGACTCACACAGAGACCCACAGACTCACACAGAGACCCATAGACTCACACAGAGACCCATAGACTCACACAGAGACCCACAGCCTCACACAGACACCCATAGACTCACACACAGACCCATAGACTCACAACAGAGACCCATAGATTCACACACAGCCCATAGATTCACACACAGACCCATAGACTCACACAGAGACCCACGGCCTCACAACAGCGACCTATAGACTCACAACAGAGACACCCACGGACTCACAACGGAGACCCGCGTAGACACGAGCTGCGATCAAAGCGGGTTGCCCAGCGTCGCGTCGAGGGCGAAGTTTCGTCGGCTGAGCTGACGCTGCTCCTCGGTTTCCTAGGGCACGGGTCTCAACGTGCTGTGGCTCTCTCTGGGGCCAGCCTGGCGTGGGGAGGGAAATTACATTAGCCTTTCATTTAATCAGCTGGGGGCGGCGGGGGCTGAGGTGGGGGATTGTGGTNGGGGGGGGGTTGGTGGGGGGGGGGTTGGTGGGTGGGGGGTGGCGCACCACTCCGAGAGATGAGCTTCGGGTTTATCGATCGGCCGGGATATTTACGGCCGACAGAATCCGTCCCGGGCTGTTTAACCCCTTTGGGGGGGTGGTGGGAGTGTGTGTGTGTGAGACGCGCGCTAGCAGCTGACGGCCTACCGTTAATACAAAGGGACCTGGGTTCGAGACCTGCCCGTGGTGGGGTGGGTGGGTTGGGGGGAATTTAAAATCGACGTGTCGGAGACACTGAAACGGAACCGCTAAGGTGCTGGGTTCAAGCCCTGCGGCTTTGTGTGTGCGTCTCTGTCTCTTCAAGGGGTTCATAATGGTCGTGTCGGAGACACTGAAGCGGTACCGCTAAGGTACTGGGTTCAAGCCTGGGGCTTTGTGTGTCTCTCTCAAGGGGTTCACATTCGCCGTGTCGGAGACACTGAAGCGGGACCGCTAAGTTACTGGGTTCAAATCCTGGGGTTTGTGTGTGTCTCTCAAGGGGTTCATAATGGTCGTGTCGAAGACACTGAACCGGGACCGCTAAGTTGCTGGGTTCAAGCCCTGGGGCTTTGTGTGTGTCTCTCAAGGGGGTCACAATGGTCGTGTGGAGACACTGAACCCTACCGCTAAGGTGCTGGGTTCAAATCCTGGGGCTTTGTGTATGTATGTCTCTCAAGGGGTTCATAATGGCCGTGTCGGAGACACTGACCGGTACCGCTAAGTTGTGGGTTCGAGCCTTGTACGTCCATATAGCCTTGTTATGATAGCGGCAACACTGCATGTATGTACATCATTGCTGTTGTTGTTGTTAACATAGCAGTAACACCGAATGTCTATACATTATTGTTACCATAGCGGCAACACCGACTGTATGTACATCATTGTTGTTAGCATAGCAGTAACACCGAATGTCTAGACATCATTGTTACCATAGCGTAACACCGACTGTATGTACATCATTGTTGCTGTTGTTAGCATAGCAGTAACACCGAATGTCTATACATTATTGTTACCATAGCGGGAACACCGACTGTATGTACATCATTGTTGTTAACATAGCAGTAACACCGAATGTCTATACATTATTGTTACCATAGCGGCAACACCGACTGTATGTACATTATTGTTATTGTGACTGCAATATCGGAAACACCGATCGAACTAATGATAATCATTCACATCTTTGTGCCATTCAACGTGCAGGGTCAGAGGGGGATTCCGTGAGGGAGCTGTCAATGTTTTCCTGCTGCGTCGTCTCTGCGGTCCGCTTATTTGATTCCGCATTGAGGAAACGGCGCGTTTGCTTGGAGAGTCGGGTGTGTGGGGAGCCCTGGCTGGATGTCAGGGTGGGTCAGCGTTGCGGTTTGCGGGTTGTGGGACCTTACCGTAGCGTCTCTCTCTGTCTCTGTGGTTAGGGGGCTTCGCTCGTATAGCAGCAGCAGCAGTAGCAGCAGTAGCTAGCAGCAGCAGTAGCAGCAGTAGTAGTAGTAGTAGCAGCAGCAGCAGCAGCAGTAGTAGTAGTAGCAGCAGTAGAGCAGCAGCAGTAGCAGCAGTAGCCAGCAGCAGTAGCAGCAGCAGTAGCGTAGCAGCAGCAGTAGCAGCAGTAGCTAGCAGCAGTAGCNGCAGCAGCAGTAGCTAGCACAGTAGCTAGCAGCAGCAGCAGCAGCAGTAGCAGCAGCAGTAGCAGCAGCAGTAGCAGCAGCAGTGTAGCCGCCACGATGATTACGACGACAATTACAACGACGACGATGACGACGACGATTACAACAATGACGATGATTATGATGACGACGATGATGATTACGACTACAAAAATGACGATGATTACGATGACGACGACGATGATTACGACTACAAAAATGACGATGATTACGACTACAAAATGACGACGATGGTTACGACGATGATGAGAGACGATTACGACTGACGATGATTACGATGATGACGACGATGATTACGACTACAAAAATGACGACGATGACGACGATGACGACGACGATGACGATGACGAGGTTTGTGCGCGTGGCCCCGTGCCAGGTACCTGGATCTCCGCCGATTCGGCTCCACGCCGCACGGCGGTTTCGGGATGGGCTTCGAGCGGTACCTGCAGTGCATTCTGGGACTCGACAACATCCGCGACGCCATCCCTTCCCCCGCTGGGCTCACTCCTGTGACCTTTGACCCGAATTTAAGAAGAGGTTTTTATCTTGGGGTTAGATCGCGTAAATAAATGCCGTTAAAACCCGCCACCACCCACCATGGCTAGTGACGAATTGGCCACGTTCTGCTCACGTGACAACCCCTTACTATTCATAAAGTGTTTTTGGGGTTGGATCGCGTTATTTATAAATGTGTCGTAACCCTCCACCACCCGACACGGCCAGTCAGCAAATAAAGTGTCACGTTTGACAAAAGACTGAAGCGTCGCCCGGCGCCGTGCTCATGGCGGTCACGGTGATTGCGTTGGTGCGTTGCTCTGTACCTCGAGTGGCCAACACAGATTACTGAGACGGCGACGCTGACGTTTGTGTCATTTATTGTTGAGACAAATCACAATAAGGCAAACAGCCCGCGCCTCTTTGGATGCCAGAAGCCCCAGCGGATAAGTGGGTGGGTGAGTGAGTGACCGATTGGGTGGGTGAGTCAGTGGATAGGTGGGTGGGTGGTTGAGTGGGTGGGTGGATGAGTGGGGAGTGGGTGGTTGAGTGGGGAGTGGGTGGGTGGATAGGTTGGTGATCGGATGAGTGGGTGGGTGGGTGGATGAGTGAGGGTGTGGGTGGGTGAGTGTGGGTGGGTGGGTGTAGGTGGGTGGATGTGGGTGAGTGGGTGGGCGAGTGTGGGTGGGTGAGTGTGGGTGGGTGGGTGTGGATGGGTATGGGTGACTGTGGGTGAGTGTGTGTGAGTGAGTGTGGATGAGCGGGTGTGGGTGGGCGAGTGTGGGTGGGTGAGTGTGGGTGGGTGAGGTGGATGGGTGGGTGTAGGTAGGTGGATGTGGGTGAGTGGGTGGGCGAGTGTGGGTGGGTGAGTGTGGGTGAGTGTGGGTGTGTGTGAGTGTGTGTGAGTGAGTGTGGGTGGGCGAGTGTGGGTGAGTGTGGGTGGGTGAGTGTGGGTGGGTTGGGTGAGTGTGGGTGTGGGTGGGTGAGTGTGGGTGGGTGGGTGAGTGTGGGTGGGTGGGTGAGTGTGGGTGAGTGTGGGTGTAGGTGGGTGGATGAGTGGGTGGGCGAGTGTGGGTGTGTGAGTGTGGGTGAGTGTGGGTGGGTGAGTGTAGATGGGTGGGTGTAGGTGGGTGGATGTGGGTGAGTGGGTGGGCGAGTGTGGGTGGCGAGTGTGGGTGGGCGAGTGTGGGTGGGCGAGTGTGGGTGGGTGAGTGTGGGTGGGTGAGTGTGGGTGGGTGAGTGTGGGTGGGTGAGTGTGTGTGGGTGTAGGTGGGTGGATGAGTGGGTGGGCGAGTGTGGGTGGGTGAGTGTGGGTGTGTGAGTGAGTGTGGGTGGGAGTGTGGGTGGGTGGGTGAGTGTGGATGGGTGGGTGAGTGTGGGTGGGCGAGTTTGGGTGGGCGAGTGTGGGTGGGTGAGTGTGGATGGGTGGGTGTAGGTAGGTGGATGTGGGTGAGTGGGTGGGCGAGTGTGGGTGGGCGAGTGTGTGTGAGTGAGTGTGGGTGGGCGAGTGTGGGTGGGCGAGTGTGGGTGGGCGAGTGTGGGTGGGTGAGTGTGGGTGGGTGAGTGTGGGTGAGTGTGGATGGGTGGGTGTAGGTAGGTGGATGTGGGTGAGTGGGTGGGCGAGTGTGGGTGGGCGAGTGTGGGTGGGCGAGTGTGGGTGGGCGAGTGTGGGTGGGCGAGTGTGGATGGGTGAGTGTGGGTGACTGTGGGTGAGTGTGTGTGAGTGGGTGGGTGAGTGTGGGTGANTGTGGGTGAGTGTGGGTGAGTGAGTGTGGGTGAGTGTGGGTGGGCGAATGTGGGTGGGTGAGTGTGGGTGGGCGAGTGTGGGTGGGTGAGTGTGGGTGAGTGTGGATGGGTGGGTGTAGGTAGGTGGATGTGGGTGAGTGGGTGGGCGAGTGTGTGAGTGTGTGTGAGTGAGTGTGGGTGGGTGAGTGTGGGTGGGCGAGTGTGGGTGGGTGAGTGTGGGTGGGTGAGGTGGATGGGTGGGTGTAGGTAGGTGGATGTGGGTGAGTGGGTGAGTGAGTGTGGGTGAGTGTGGGTGGGTGAGTGTGGGTGGGTGAGTGTGGATGGGTGAGTGTGGGTGGGTGAGTGTGGGTGAGTGTGGATGGGTGGGTGTAGGTAGGTGGATGTGGGTGAGTGTGGGTGAGTGAGTGTGGGTGGGCGAGTGTGGGTGGGCGAGTGTGGGTGGGCGAGTGTGGGTGGGTGAGTGTGGATGGGTGAGTGTGGGTGACTGTGGGTGAGTGTGAGTGTGGGTGGGTGAGTGTGGATGAGTGTGTGTGAGTGTGGGTGAGTGTGTGAGTGTGGGTGAGTGAGTGTGGGTGGGTGAGTGTGTGTGAGTGAGTGTGGGTGGGTGTGTGGTGGGTGAGTGTGGGTGGGTGAGTGTGGGTGGGTGGGCGAGTGTGGGTGGGCGAGTGTGGGTGGGTGAGTGTGGGTGGGTGAGTGTGGGTGGGTGAGTGTGGGTGAGTGTGGATGGGTGGGTGTAGGTAGGTGGATGTGGGTGAGTGGGTGAGTGAGTGTGGGTGAGTGTGGGTGGGTGAGTGTGGGTGGGTGAGTGTGGATGGGTGAGTGTGGGTGACTGTGGGTGAGTGTGGGTGGGTGAGTGTGGATGAGTGTGTGTGAGTGAGCGTGTGGGTGAGTGTGGGTGAGTGAGTGTGGGTGGGTGAGTGTGAGTGTGTGTGAGTGAGTGTGGGTGGGTGAGTGTGGATGGGTGAGTGTGGGTGACTGTGGGTGAGTGTGTGTGAGTGTGGGTGGGTGAGTGTGGATGAGTGTGTGTGAGTGAGTGTGTGAGTGTGGGTGAGTGTGGATGAGTGTGTGTGAGTGAGCGTGTGAGTGTGGGTGAGTGTGGGTGAGTGAGTGTGGGTGGGTGAGTGTGAGTGTGTGTGAGTGAGTGTGGGTGGGTGAGTGTGGGTGACTGTGGGTGAGTGTGTGTGAGTGTGGGTGGGTGAGTGTGGATGAGTGTGTGTGTGTGGGTGAGTGTGGGTGAGTGAGTGTGGGTGGGTGAGTGTGTGTGAGTGAGTGTGGGTGAGTGTGGGTGGGTGAGTGTGGGTGGGCGAGTGTGGGTGGGTGAGTGTGGGTGGGTGAGTGTGGGTGGGTGAGTGTGGGTGGGTGAGTGTGGGTGGGTGAGTGTGGTGAGTGTGGATGGGTGGGTGTAGGTAGGTGGATGTGGGTGAGTGGGTGGGCGAGTGTGGGTGAGTGTGGGTGGGCGAGTGTGGGTGGGTGAGTGTGGGTGGGCGAGTGTGGATGGGTGAGTGTGGGTGACTGGGTGAGTGTGAGTTGGGTGGGTGAGTGTGGATGAGTGAGTGTGTGTGAGTGAGTGTGTGTGAGTGTGGGTGAGTGTGTGTGAGTGAGTGTGTGTGGGTGGGCGAGTGTGTGGGTGAGTGTGGGTGGGTGTGAGTGTGGGTGGGCGAGTGTGGGTAGGCGAGTGTGTGTGGGTGGGCGAGTGTGGTTGGGCGAGTGTGTGTGGGTGGGCGAGTGTGTGTGGGTGGGCGAGTGTGGATGGGCGAGTGTGGATGGGCGAGTGTGGATGGGTGAGTGTGGGTGAGTGAGTGTGGGTGTGTGAGTGAGTGTGGGTGTGTGAGTGAGTGTGGGTGAGCGGGTGGATGGATAAGCAAGCAGGCAAGTGACCTGCAGTGTGGTCGCCAACCAACGTCACTACCTCGTGAACATTCCAACGGCACCAACCCACGATGACACCGCTCGGCACGTTCACCACGTCGGCAGCCGCAGCAGCAGCGAGAGCAGAGCGACACGGAGGCTGAGGGGGCCTGCGGTGGGTGGGTGAGTGGGTGGGTGGGTGAGTGAGTGGGTGGGTGAGTGAGTGGGTGAGTAAGTGGGTAAGTGGGTGAGTGAGTGGGTGAGTGAGTGGGTGAGTGAGTGGGTGGGCGGTGAGTGAGTGGGTGGGTGGGTGAGTGGGTGGGTGGGTGAGTGGGTGGGTGGTGGGTGAGTGAGGTGGGTGAGTGGGTGGGTGAGTGGGTGGGTTGGTGGGTGGGTGAGTGAGTGGGTTGGTGGGTGGGTGAGTGAGTGAGTGAGTGGGTGGGTGAGTGAGTGAGTGGGTGGGTGGGTGAGTGAGTGAGTGGCTGGGTGAGTGAGTCAGTCGGCGGGGGCCTGCGTCCGTCCCTCCGACCGGTCACTGCACGGCTGCGACGAGCATGGCCATGAGCCGTGCCGTGTCGCACTGGACCATGATGCGCGCATTGACCAGCGGCGGATTCTTCATGATGCCCAGCCAGTCCACCACCATCTGGCCGCGCGTCAGAGTGCCCTGCAGCTCCACACGCACCTGCACACACGGAACACGCGAAACACGTGGAACATTTGGAGCGTCCAAGACGATGACGACGAGGAGAAGAGGGGGGGGGAAGGGGGGGGAAGTGGGTGGCCAGCACCACTCCCCCGGCCGCCTCCGACCCCGCAGTGGCGACGATTTCGCACGCCGCACGAGGTGCTCATTCGAGGCTGAGGCGACCCAGGGGTGGGGCCCAGGACCGGTCAAAGTATTCCTCGCGCGTGGGACATTGTGGAAGGCCTTTAACCTGCACCAGAGGTCGCAACCGGGTACCCGATACCCGTTTGCGACCCTGGTGCGGCCGGGTACGGGTAAGGAATCAAAACCCGTTTGCGACCTCTGACCTGCGCTGGACAGAGGCAGAGAGAGATCTTTCTCTCTGTGAGCCTGCGGGGTACAAATATCAACGCTGCCACCTGGATGAGGGGGGGGCATAACCCCCCTCCCGTANCCCCCCCCACCCCCCCCAGTGCCCTCACCCCCCCCCGGTGCCCTCACCCCCCCGTACCCCCTCCCTCCACCCCCCCAGTGCCCTCACCCCCCTCCCGTACCCCTCCCTCCACCCCCCCAGTGCCCTCACCCCCCTCCCGTACCCCCTCCCTCCCGTACCCCCTCCCTCCATCCCCCCAGTGCCCTCACCCTCGTGCCCCTCCCTCCACCCCCCCAGTGCCCTCACCCCCCTCCCGTACCCCTCCCTCCACCCAGTGCCCCCACCCCCCCCCCGTGACCACTCACCGAGTGCTCTGCCCACTGGGTCACGAAGTCCGGGTCCAATGCAGCGGCGACTGCGTAGACGTCGCACGGCACGAAGCCCGGGCCGACAGACGGCTCCTGGTGTCCACAGAGACAGGGCAGATGCATGTATGCATGTTGTAGGCATGTTTTTTGCATGTTGTAGGCATGTTGTGGGCATGTTGTAGGCATGTAGGCATGTTTTATGCATGTTGTAGGCATGTATGCATGTTGTAGACATGTAGGCATGTTGTATGTGTGTTGTATGTAGCAGTGCCGGATGAAGCTCGTGCGGGGCCTGCAGCATATGTTATGAAGGGGTCCTAAATAAAATAAAAAACACGTACATATAAAAACACAAATTTTTACTTGAGTGATTGAGTGAGTGGGAGGGTGGTGAGTGAGTGGGAGGATGGTGAGTGAGTGGGGAGGGTGGTGAGTGAGTGGGGAGGGTGGTGAGTGAGTGAGTGAGTGGGGGTGGTGAGTGAGTGGTGGTGAGTGAGTGAGTGGGGGGGTGGTGAGTGAGTGAGTGGGAGGATGGTGAGTGAGTTGGGAGGGTGGTGAGTGAGTGGGGAGGGTGGTGAGTGAGTGAGTGGGGAGGGTGGTGAGTGAGTGAGTGGGGAGGGTGGTGAGTGAGTGGTGGAGGGTGGTGAGTGGGGAGGGTGGTGAGTGAGTGAGTGAGTGGGGAGGGTGGTGGTGAGTGAGTGGGGAGGGTGGTGAGTGGTGGGGAGGGTGGTGAGTGGGAGGGTGGTGAGTGAGTGAGTGAGTGGGGAGGGTGGTGAGTGAGTGAGTGGGGAGGGTGGTGATTGGGAGGGTGGTGAGTGAGTGAGTGGGGAGGGTGGTGAGTGAGTGGGAGGGTGGTGAGTGAGCGGGGAGGGTGGTGAGTGAGTGAGTGGGGAGGGTGGTGAGTGAGTNGGGAGGGTGGTGAGTGAGTGGGGAGGGTAGTGAGTGAGTGGGGAGGGTGGTGAGTGAGTGAGTGGGGAGGGTGGTGAGTGAGTGGTGGAGGGTGGTGAGTNGGGAGGGTGGTGAGTGAGTGGGGAGGGTGGTGAGTGAGTGAGTGAGTNGGGAGGGTGGTGAGTGAGTGGGTGAGTGAGTGAGTGGGGAGGGTAGTGAGTGAGTGAGGGTGGTGAGTGAGTGAGTGGGGAGGGTGGTGAGTGAGTGGTGAGTGGGTGGTGAGTGAGTGGTGGTGAGTGAGTGGGGAGGGTGGTGAGTGAGTGGGGAGGGTGGTGAGTGAGCGGGGAGGGTGGTGAGTGAGTCGGAGTGGGAGGGTGGTGAGTGAGTGGTGGTGAGTGGGTGGTGAGTGAGTGGGGTGGTGGTGAGTGAGTGNGTGGTGAGTGAGTGGTTNGGGAGGGTGGTGAGTGAGTGGGGAGGGTGGTGAGTGAGTGAGAGGATGGTGAGTGAGTGGGAGGGTGGTGAGTGAGTGAGTGGGAGGGTGAGTGAGTGGGTGGTGAGTGAGTGAGTGGTGAGTGAGTGGTGGTGAGTGAGTGGTGAGTGAGTGGTGAGTGAGTGGGAGGGTGGTGAGTGAGTGGGAGGGTGGTGAGTGAGCGGGGAGGGTGGTGAGTGAGTGAGTGGGAGGGTGGTGAGTGAGTGGGGTGAGTGGGGGAGNGTGGTGAGTGAGTGGGAGGGTGAGTGAGTGGGGGTGGTGAGTGGGTGGGGAGGGTGGTGAGTGAGGTGGTGAGTGGGTGAGTGGTGGTGAGTGAGTGGGGAGGGTGGTGAGTGAGTGGTGGTGAGTGAGTGGGGAGGGTGGTGAGTGGGTGAGTGAGTGAGTGGGGAGGGTGAGTGAGTGTGAGGAGGGTGAGTGGGGGAGGGTGAGTGAGTGGGGAGGGTGAGTGAGTGGGGGTGGTGAGTGGGTGGGGAGGGTGGTGAGTGAGGGGGAGGGTGGTGAGTGGGTGGTGAGGGTGAGTGAGTGAGTGGGGAGGGTGGTGAGTGAGTGGGGAGGGTGGTGAGTGAGTGGGGAGGGTGGTGAGTGAGTGGGAGTGTGGTGAGTGGGTGGGAGGGTGGTGAGTGAGGGGGAGGGTGGTGAGTGGGTGAGTGAGGGTGAGTGAGTGAGTGGGGAGGGTGGTGAGTGAGTGGGGAGGGTGGTGAGTGAGTGAGTGGGGAGGGTGGTGAGTGAGTGGGGAGTGAGTTGGTGAGTGAGTGGGTGAGTGAGTGAGTGGGAGGGTGGTGAGTGAGTGGAGAGGGTGGTGAGTGAGTGAGTGAGTTGGTGAGTGAGTGGGTGAGTGAGTGGGTGAGTGAGTGAGGAGGGTGGTGAGTGATACCACGAATCCGCGATTGGACTTGCGAGCGAAGGCGGCGCTCTTCGCTGAGATGCGCTTTACGAAGCGTCCTCGCTCCGTGTCGGTGGCGGTCCACTCCTCGTAGAACTCCTGCAGCAGAAGCAGTAACACGGGTGGGTGAGTGTTGGGGGGGGTAGCTGAGTGGGGGGGGGCGGGTAGCTGAGTGGGTAGGTGAGCGTGTGAGTGGGTAGGTGAGTGTGTGAGTGGGTAGTTGAGCCAGTGAGTGGGTAGGTGAGTGTGTGAGTGGGTAATTGAGCCAGTGAGTGGGTAGGTGAATGGGTAAGTGAGCATGTGAGCGAGTAGGTGGATAGTTGAGCGAGTGAGTGGGTAGGTAAGCGTGTGAGTGGGTAGGTGAGCGTGTGAGTGAGTGAGTGGGTAGGTGAGCGTGTGAGTGAGTGGGTAGGTGAGTGGGTAGGTGAGCGTGTGAGTGAGTGGGTAGGTGAGTGAGTGATGGGGTAGGTGAGCGTGTGAGTGAGTGGGTAGGTGAGTGATCAGGTAAGTGAGCGTGTGAGTGAGTGGGTAGGTAAGTGGTAGGTGAGTGATAGGGTAGGTGAGCGTGTGAGTGAGTGGGTAGGTGAGCGTGTGAGTGAGTGGTAGGTGAGTGGGTAGGTGAGCGTGTGAGTGAGTGGGTGGTGAGTGATGTAGGTGGCGTGTGAGTGAGTGGGTAGGTGAGCGTGTGAGTGAGTGGGTGAGTGGGTAGGTGAGTGGGTAGGTGAGTGGGTAGGTGAGTGAGTGGGTAGGTGAGTGATGGGGTAGGTGAGCGTGTGAGTGAGTGGGTAGGTGAGCGTGTGAGTGAGTGGGTAGGTGAGTGAGTGGGTAGGTGAGTGTGTAGGTGAGTGGGTAGGTGAGTGATGGGTAGGTGAGTGGGTAGGTGAGTGATGGGGTAGGTGAGCATGTGAGTGAGTGGGTAGGTGAGTGAGTGGGTAGGTGAGTAGGTGAGCGTGTGAGTGAGTGGGTAGGTGAGTGATGGGGTAGATGAGCGTGTGAGTGAGTGGGTAGGTGAGTGGGTAGGTGAGTGGGTAGGTGAGCGTGTGAGTGAGTTGTAGGTGAGTGGGTAGGTGAGCGTGTGAGTGAGTGGGTAGGTGAGTGGGTAGGTGAGTGGGTAGGTGAGTGATAGTGGGTGAGCGTGTGAGTGAGTGGGTAAGCGTGTGAGTGAGTGGGTAGGTGAGTGTGTAGGTGAGTGAGTGAGTGGGTAGGTGANTGTNAGTGAGTGGGTAGGTGAGTGTGAGTGAGTGGGTAGGTGAGTGATGGGGTAGGTGAGCGTGTGAGTGAGTGGGTAGGTGAGCGTGAGTGAGTGTGTAGGTGAGCATGTGAGTGACGGGTAGGTGAGTGTGTGAGTGAGTGGATAGGTGAGTGGGTAGGTGAGTGGGTAGGTGAGTGGGTAGGTGAGTCTCTGTGCTGCACACCCAGGGAATGGCGTTGCGCACGGTGAACTCCCAGCTGGCAATGTGCACCGGGCAGCTGCAGGTCTCCAGCACCACGTAGGCAGCCTCAGGGTCCGCGACAAAGTTAAACTCCCCGGACGCGGTGAAGTTCCCATGCGCTGCATGCACCACAAAGACAAAGATCCCCCGTGTAGCCTCAACAGGCTGTTGGGGCAAGTGTTGTCAACGGGTAGCAAACAGCGGCTATGCAGGCCGGCACGGCACACAAACCAATGGTTTCAAACTTGTCTGGCTGCTGATGAGAAACTGAATTTAGCACGTTGGTTTTGCGATCCATATCATCCGTAATACAGGTTTTGTGGTTAGATCGCGTTAATATATAAATGTGTCGTTAAACCCGCCACCACCCGACACAGCCAACTAGTAAGGGTTGTCACGTAAACAGAACGTGCCAATCTTACTTTACAGCACTAGTGAGTGTAGGTATGTATACTCACTAGTTATTGTAGTAGGTATAGTTAGTGTGTAGGTAGGTATAGTGTAGTGTANAGTGTAGTTATAGTGTAGTTATAGTGTATGTATAGGTATATGTAGTGTAAGTAATGTAGTTATAGTGTAGTGTATGTNTAGTAGTGTAGTGTAGTGAGTAGTGTAGTGTATAGGTAGTGTATAGTTCGTTACTAGTACAGCACACCAGTGTGTTGGAGAGCCAAGCCACAACATTTACAATCTGAGTATGACGTTTCGCCAGTAATTGCAACCAGCTTCATCAGGCGACAGCCAGATTAATGGAGAAATCCACCTGTTTCGTTCCTTAAATACAGGGGTAGATGTGATGACGTCACTTGTGATTGCGAAGTNGGGGGGGGGGATTAATCAATACATATAAATGACTATGGGTATCCATTGCCGTTTGGATTATTTATATGGTAACTTACTAGTAACGCATTGGCACGTTCTGTTTACGTGACAAATCTTACTAATTGGCTGTGTTGGGTGGTGGCGGTTCAAGCGAGCCCGACTTCGCTGATGAGACACTGAAGGTCGAAACCGGAGTTCTGCTCGTGTTGAACCAATGGTTTCAAACTCACCTGACTACTGACACTAAATAGTGTTGTGGATTTTGCCCGTGTTGAACCAATCCTTCAAGCGAGCCCGACTCTACTGATGAGACACCGAATGTGTAAACGGGCGCGGCGAGCACGCACCCTCCACGGTGCCGCCCATGATGAAGAGCTCCTTGAGGCGCGAAGTGAAGTCGGGGTCCATGCGCGTCGCAAGCGCCACGTTGGTCAGAGGCCCCAGAGCCACGAGCGTGATCTGCGGGCCGCGCGAGCAGACTCACGACCGAGGCCGAGAGACCGAGACCTCGGGTGGGGAGCCTAGGCCGAGACCTAGGCCGAGACCTAGGATCGGAGCCTAGGCCGAGACCTAGGGTCGGATCCTAGGCTGGAGCTTAAGCCGAGACCTAGGCCAGAGCCTAGCCCGAGGCTGAGACATAGCCCGAAGCTTAGGCTGAGTCCTAGGGTCGGAACCTAGGCCGAGACCTAGGGTTTGAGCCTAGGCCGAGACCTACACCGGAGCCTAGGTCGAGACCTAGGTTTTGAGCCTAGGCCGAAATCTAGCCCGGAGCCTAGGCCGAGACCTAGGATCAAAGCCTAGGCCGAGATCTACGCTGGAGCCTAGGCCAAAACCTAGGGTTTGAGCCTAGGCTGAGACCTAGGACGGAGCCTAGGCCGAGACCTAGGATCGAAGCCTAGGCCGAAACGTCGACTATTATATATTTTCATTGACGATTGTACGTGTGTAACACGATGCAAATCAATGGACCTGTCCCGGGTTCTCCTTGGCCAGACGGACGAGCGCGTTCACCGCGTGCTCCTCCTGCTCCTTCACCGCCACGGGGCTCGGGTCGGGGGGTCCGGGGAGTCCCCCAGACCGTCGTTGCCGTGGAACCGGGTCGCGTGCTTCGGCTTGGCGAGCAGCGGCAAGGAGGCCCCTAGGAACACGGGGACCTGCAGGGGACACGCGGGATTAGCTACGTGTGGTGTGAATGAAGTTCAACGTACATGCATCATCAACACGTGTGTCTCTCGCTCTTTATCTGACATACTCCCCCACTGTCTCTGTCTCTCTTTCCCAGTGTCTACGCCCTTGGCTCTCAGGCCTCTACCCGTCTCTCTCTCTCCCGTGTCACTCTCTACCCGTGTCGCTCTCTCCCATTCCTCTCTCCTCTCGTCTCTCAGCCCGTGCCTCCCTATCGCTCTTGCCGCGTCTACTCCTTGGTTCTCAACCACTTTCTCTCCTCGTGTCTCTCTCCCTACCCCGAAGTGTCATGGGATGAGGGACATGGTGCTGGGCACACCACCCCGCCTTCGTGTGCCGTGTCGGCCTTGATAAGTGCTACTACTCACAGTATTTATGCAAGTCACTATATATCTTTTAGTGACTTGCTGACTTTTTATCAATGTTGCACAACAATCGTTTTTTGTACTATTTGTTGTAACTTCCTCCTCCTCCAGTGTAAATAAAGATTCTGATTTGGATACGGGGGATCTTTTAACTGAACCTCAATTAAACTTTGTATTGAACCAGGTAGGGAAGACTGAACTGTGTAGCTCTCTTTCAGAAGCGACTTGGCAACAAATGGATACCTCAACGAAGTGGCTCATCGTCATGTGGAAATGTATAGCGGCAGCCAAATATACTAAAGGCGTGTTGATTCTAAATGTGGAGGGAAAAACCAGAGAACCGGAGCAAAATCTACTCGACCACATGGAGAGACACGCAAACTACAAATAAACAGCAGCAGGCGTCAGGGTCGGGATCGAACCCACGACTTCCTGTAGACCAGGCGAGGTAGTCAACATCTCACCACGGAGAGAGACACGCAAACTCCAAATATACAGCAGGTGTCAGGGTCGGGATCGAACCCAGGTCGGGATCTCACCACTGGGAGAGAGGAAGAACCCACGACCTCCTGTAAACCAAGCGAGGTAGTCAACATCTCCTAGCCAGCATTGCCCCCCCCTTTGTCTTTGGGGTGAGTGTTGTGCGTGAGGACCCCCCCCACCCCCTCCTCACCTGCGCGCTCGCTCCGCACGCGCGCAGCACGCGCGCCACGTTGTCCGCCACCTGGCGCACGTGCGTGTTGCCATGGCAGCACGTGATGGCGAGCACGCGCGCGCGCGCGGCGTCTCCCAGTGCAACCATGAGCGCTTGCGCGTCATCCACGCCGCAGTCAACGTCCAGCACCAGCAGCTTCTTAGGTGCGGCACCAGCTGGGGGCGGGCTTAGGAGGGGAGGGGCATAGAGTTTCAAATTGCAGTGGTACCTCGGTAAACGTCATTAATTCGTTCCAGAAGGTAGGAGGACTTATACCGAAAATGACGTAGATACCAAACGAATTTTTCCCATAAGAAATAAGGGAAAAGAAATAATCCGTTCCAGAGTATAAGAAATGATATTTTATGGGCATATTATACATTAATGGGGTTGTATAAAATAATTTAGACACTACTTATGCTAAAATGCATACATAAATTAAATAAATGCAAAAATAAATTGAAATAAAATTTTACGTCACTTTACCTTGCTGAGAGGAGTTGATAGTCTACGAGGATGGTGGTGAGGATGGGTGGAGTCGTGAACGTGGTCTACGCGGTGACTCATCCCGACCCATACAAGTTCTAGCAAGACGTCGTATCCCAAGCAAGACGTTGTATCCCAAGCAAGACGTCGTATCCCAAACAAGACGTCGTATCCCAAGCAAGATGTCGTATCCCAAGCGAGACGTCGTATCCCAAGCAAGACGTCGTATCCCAAGCAAGACGTCGTATCCCAAGCAAGACGTCGTATGTCGTATCCCAAGCAAGACGTCGTATCCCAAGTGAGACGTCGTATCCCAAGCAAGACGTCGTATCCCAAGCGAGACGTCGTATCCCAAGCAAGACGTATCCCAAGCAAGACGTCGTATCCCAAGCAAGACGTCGTATCCCAAGCAAGACGTCGTATCCCAAGCGAGACGTCGTATCCCAAGCAAGACGTCGTATCCCAAGCAAGGCGTCGTATCCCAAGCAAGACGTCGTATCCCAAGCAAGCGTCCTATCCCAAGCAACGTCGTATCCCAAGCAAGACGTCGTATCCCAAGCAAGACGTCGTATCCCAAGAAAGACGTCGTATCCCAAGCAAGAGTCGTATCCCAAGCAAGACGTCGTATCCCAAGCGAGACGTCGTATCCCAAGCGAGACGTCGTATCCCAAAAAAGACGTCATATCCCAAGAAAAGTTTTTCTCGTCAAAACACGACGTGTACCAAATTCGACGTATTCCAAAGCGGTTGTATACCGAGGTATGACTGTATTACCGCTCTCCCAGCGCACAAACAGCCCCTAGCCTCAGTCATTCGTAAGACGGCGACCCCTCAACACACAATGGGCGATTCGCGTTCTGCAGTTCGGCGAGACTGAATCCGTGCGTTTCAACGGCGTCTCGGCATCGATCCGCCAATGTCAAAGGGCATTCGCCGTTGGTATCGACAATCTAAGTAAGCGGGCTGCTGTTGATGTTAGGGGGAAGAGCACGGGGCGAGCACGCACCTCGGAGGAAAGCGTCAGAAGAGACGCGTTTGGAACGAATTCAACTATCATCTGGATGTTGTCCGTACAGCACTTGGAGGGCACGTAGAGCATTTATAAAATGGTTAGTGAAACTTGATAACCCATTCAACCGCTTGTAACCGTTTGTGTATTTGCAACATGTTGCCATCGTGAAATATACTGCTTTGAAATTGGTACATCTTTTTGAAACACCCTGTACCAGCGTCGGCAGTAGGGGGGGGAGAGAGGAGGTGGGGGGAGAGGAGGTGGGGGGAGGAGGTGGGGGGAGGAGGTGGGGGAGAGGAGGTGGGGGGAGAGGTGGGGAGAGAGAGAGGAGGTGGGGGGGAGGTGGGGGGGAGGGGGCGGGGCAGAAAGTGGGGTCCACTTTCTGCCCCGCCCCTCTCCCCCACCTCCTCCCCCCCCACTGCCACACGTCCGAGTGAGTGACAGTGTTCACACGTGCGAGTGAGTGTGAGTGAGTGAGTGTGAGTGAGTGTGCTCACAGAAGCGAGTGAGTGTGAGTGAGTGAGAGTGAGTGAGTGTGAGTGAGTGTGCTCACAGAAGCGAGTGAGTGTGAGTGAGTGAGAGTGAGTGAGTGAGTGTGAGTGAGTGTGCTCACAGAAGCGAGTGAGAGTGAGTGACAGTGTTCACACGTGCGAGTGAGTGAGTGAGAGTGAGTGAGTGAGTGTGAGTGAGTGTGCTCACAGAAGCGAGTGAGTGTGAGTGAGTGAGTGTGCTCACAGAAGCGAGTGAGAGTGAGTGACAGTGTTCACACGTGCGAGGGAGTGAGTGAGAGTGAGTGAGTGTGCTCACACGAGTGAGTGAGAGTGAGTGAGTGTGAGTGAGTGAGTGTGCTCACACGAGTGAGTGAGTGAGAGTGAGTGAGTGTGAGTGAGTGTGCTCACACGAGTGAGTGAGTGTGAGTGAGTGAGAGTGAGTGAGAGTGAGTGAGAGTGTTCATACGTGCGAGGGAGTGAGGGAGTGAGAGTGAGTTTGAGTGAGTGTACTCACACAAGCGAGTGAGTGTGAGTGAGTGTACTCACACAAGCGAGTGAGTGAGTGAGAGTGAGTGAGTGAGAGTGAGTGTACTCACACAAGCGAGTGAGTGTGAGTGAGTGTACTCACACACGCGAGTGAGTGAGTGAGAGTGAGTGAGAGTGAGTGTACTCACACAAGCGAGTGAGTGTGAGTGAGTGTACTCACACAAGCGAGTGAGTGAGGGAGTGAGTGAGTTTGAGTGAGTGTACTCACACAAGCGAGTGAGTGAGTGAGAGTGAGTGAGTGAGAGTGAGTGTACTCACACAAGCGAGTGAGTGAGTGAGAGTGAGTGAGTGTGAGTGAGTGTACTCACACAAGCGAGTGAGTGAGTGAGAGTGAGTGAGAGTGAGTGTACTCACACAAGCGAGTGAGTGAGTGAGAGTGAGTGAGTGAGTGTGCTCACACGAGTGAGTGAGAGTGAGTGAGTGAGAGTGAGTGAGTGAGAGTGAGAGAGTGTGCACACACGTGAGTGAGAGTGAGTAAGAGTGTGAGTGAGTGAGTGTGAGTGAGTGTGAGTGAGTGAGTGAGAGTGAGTGAGTGTGAGTGAGTGAGTGAGTGAGTGAGTGTGAGTGAGTGTACTCACACGTGAAGCGAGTGAGTGAGTGAGAGTGAGTGAGAGTGAGTGTACTCACACAACGAGTGAGTGAGTGAGAGTGAGTGAGTGAGAGTGAGTGTACTCACACAAGCGAGTGAGTGAGGGAGTGAGAGTGAGTTTGAGTGAGTGTACTCACACAAGCGAGTGAGTGAGTGAGAGTGAGTGAGAGTGAGTGTACTCACACAAGCGAGTGAGTGAGTGAGAGTGAGTGAGTGAGAGTGAGTGAGTGAGTGTGCTCACACGAGTGAGTGAGAGTGAGTGAGTGAGAGTGAGAGAGTGTGCACACACGTGAGTGAGAGTGAGTAAGAGTGTGAGTGAGTGAGTGTGAGTGAGTGTGAGTAAGAGTGAGTGAGTGAGAGTGAGTGAGTGTGAGTGAGTGTGAGTGAGTGACAGTGAGTGAGAGTGAGAGAGTGAGTGAGAGTGAGTGTACTCACACAAGCGAGTGAGTGAGTGAGAGTGAGTGAGTGAGTGTGCTCACACGAGTGAGTGAGAGTGAGTGAGTGAGAGGAGAGTGAGTGAGTGTGAGTAAGAGTGAGTGAGTGAGAGTGAGTGAGTGTGAGTGAGTGTGAGTGAGTGAGTGAGTGAGAGTGAGAGAGAGAGTGCTCAGTGAACGCCTCCTCACCTGTCGCCATCGCTGCTCCGAATGAGGCCCCCGCTCAGTGGGACAGCTGCTACTACGCCCCGCCCCCAACTCTCCTCGCCCCGCCCCCAACTCTCTACGCCCCGCCCCTCTCTACGCCCCGCCCACTCTCTACGCCCGCCCACTCTCCTCGCCCTCCCACTCTCCTCGCCCCGCCCACACGCCCCGACCTCGCCCCGCCCACCCCCCTCCCCCCCTATCGCTTCTGAGAGTCACGTGGCGTCGATCCCGGGAGAATCGATTCCATTGCTGGAGTCGAATGCCAAACCTCGAATCGAGAATCGTACACTTTTATTGTTACACACTTTTATTGTTACACTTTCATTGTTACACTTTCATTGTTACTTTTATTGTTACACACTTCTATTGTTACACTTTCATTGTTACAGACTTTCATTGTTACACACTTCTATTGTTACACCTCTATTGTTACACACTTCTATTGTTACACTTTCATTGTTACACACTTTCATTGTTATACTTTCATTGTTACACACTTTATTGTTACACACTTTTATTGTTACATACTTTCATTGTTACACACTTTCATTGTTACACACTTCTATTGTTACACTTTCATTGTTACACACGTTTATTGTTCCACACTTTCATTCCTACACGCTTTAATTGTTACACACTTGTATTTAACGTCCCCCTTGTCTTGTTTATATTCTTTCTAATCTTTGGCGCTTCAATATCTCTGGATCTATGAAGCTTAACGGGCTGAAATGTTGTGCGCACACAAACTCATCGCTCTCCGACGATTCAAGACGTCATTTTAAGAACCGGTCCTTTGTATTCATGCAAACCACCCACGTTTATTCAAAATAATGGGGGTTCTACTTTGGAGCCCCAAATAGAAGTGTGCGAATTAAAACAAAAAAAACTTGCTTTTCATCTGCTTCATCTTCCAAACTAAACATCTGGCATGTCTGCAAGGATTCATATTCTTAGGTTTTTTCGGTAAAGTAACGTAGGTAAAAAATTAAAATTAATAAAAGTNAAATAAAAATAAAATAACAAGTATAACCCGTAAAAACAAAGTTTTTCACTATAAATCCTTTATATGCGTGGCGGCTAGAGTCATCTCGTCTTCTGGCTTGAGATGGCTGCCACCTATGGGTCAGATGATTGTCTGCCAGTATTAAGCAATTGGTAATTAAATATTTAATTTGTTTTCCCTAAACGAGTCTGTGTGCAAAATGTCAGCTCGATTGGATCACGGAAGTGGGTTAAAAAACGACCGAAAGATTTGCACGGTCGTAAGCAAGCAAGCAAGCACGCAAGCAAGCAAGCATGCGAACTTAATATAAAGGATTTAAAAATCACGACGTGTCGGAGGCAACACAAGCTTCCGTCTTCAGGTGGAACCGTCACAGCACGATTGCTGTATCAAGTGATACAGCAGTCGTGCTGTGACGGTTCCACCTGGTGACAAAAGCTTGTGTTGCCTCCGAAACGTCGTGATTTTTATTTTATTTTTATTTTACTTTTATTAATTTAATTTTTTTACCTACGTGACTTTACCGAAAAAACCTAAGAATATGAATCTGGCATGTCGCCAGCATCGGTCCGTGCAAGCCCGGCTCAGCTGATGAGACACTGCATGGCGAAACCGGTGTCTGCCTATGAACATCTGTTGACATTTTACAAGGTAAGGAAGGGCGAACTGAGCTGTGTAGCTGTTTTTCAGAAGCGACCTGGCCACAAATGGGAGCTCATCATCACGTGGACATTTATAGCAGCAGACAAACACTCTAAACGCGTCATGTTGATTCTAAATGTGGAGGGAAAACCGGAGGACCCAGGGAGAGAGAGACACGCAGACTCCAAATATACAGCAGCAGCAGGCGTCAAGGTCGGGATCGAACCCACGACCTCCTGTACACCAGGCGAGGTAGTTAACATCTCACCACGGAGAGAGAGAGATATGCAAACTCCAAATATACAGCAGGCGTCAGGGTCGGGATGGAACCCACGACCTCCTGTAGACCAGGCGAGGTAGTTAACATCTCACCACGGAGAGAGAGAGATATGCAAACTCCAAATATACAGCAGGCGTCAGGGTCGGGATGGAACCCACGACCTCCTGTAGACCAGGCGAGGTAGTTAACATCTCACCACGGAGAGAGAGAGATATGCAAACTCCAAATATACAGCAGGCGTCAGGGTCGGGATGGAACCCACGACCTCCTGTAGACCTGGCGAGAAAGACGACATCTCCTTGCCACCGCACGACGCGGTACAAATGGTGAAGCAACTCTTGAACCCTGACACACGACGAGCGGATGAATCACACCGCACAGCACCACACCACAACAGGCAAGATGCTGTGGGGACGATGCCAGGTGCCACGTGGACTGAAGCGTCGCCCGGCGCCGTGCTCATGGCGGTCACGGTGATTGTGTTGGTGCGTTGCGCTGTACCTCGAGTGGTCAACACAGATTACTGAGACAGGCGACGCTGACATTTGTGACCTTTATTGTTGAGACAAATCACAAAAAGGCAAACAGCCCGCGCCTCTTTGGATGCCAGAAGCCCCAACGGATAAGTGGGTGGTGGGTGAGTGAGTGACTGATTGGGTGGTGAGTGGGTGGGTCAGTGGATATGTGGGTGGGTGGTTGAGTGGCTGGGTGGCTGGGTGAGTGGGTGGGTGAGTGAGTGGGTGAGTCAGTGGATAGGTGGGTGGGTGATTGGGTGGGTGGGTGAGTGGGTGGGTGAGTGAGTGGATAGGTGGGTGGGTGATTGGGTGAGTGAGTGAGTGGGTGGGTGGGTGAGTGAGTGAGTGGTGGGTGGGTGAGTGAGTGAGTGGGTGGGTGGGTGAATGAGTGAGTGGGTGGGTGAGTGAGGGTGGGTGAGTGGTGGGTGAGTGAGTGGGTGGGTGAGTGGTGGGTGAGTGAGTGGGTGGGTGAGTGGATGAGTGAGTGGGTGGGTGAGTGAGTCGGTCGGCGGGGGCCTACGTCCGTCCGTCCGGCCGGTCACTGCACGGCCGCAACGAGCATGGCCATGAGCCTCGCCGTGTCGCACTGGACCATGATGCGCGCATTGACCAGCGGCCGATCCTCCATGATGCCCATCCAGTCCACCACCATCTGGCCGCGCGTCAGAGCGCCGTGCAGCTCCACACGCACCTGCGCACGTGGAGCAAGTGGAGCACGTGGAACACGTGGAACAGGAGAAGCACGTGGAACAGGAGAAGCACGTGGAACAGGAGAAGCACGTGGAACAGGAGAAGCACGTGGAACAGGAGAAGCACGTGGAACAGGAGAAGCACGTGGAACAGGAGAAGCACGTGGAACAGGAGAAGCACGTGGAACAGGAGAAGCACGTGGAACAGGAGGAGCACGTGGAACAGGAGAAGCACGTGGAACAGGAGAAGCACGTGGAACAGGAGAAGCACGTGGAACAGGAGAAGCACGTGGAACAGGAGAAGCACGTGGAACAGGAGAAGCACGTGGAGCAAGTGGAGCACGTGGAGTGTTCACGATGTCGACAAAGACGACAAAGGNCCCCCCCCGCGTAAGCCTCGCACGGGCCGTCGGGGCAAGTGCCGTTAGCGGCGACGGGGTGCGGTCGGTGGCGGTGATTTACGCACTGTTGCACCGGGTACTCATTCGAGGCCGGGTCGACCTAGGGAGGCCCAGGACCCGGTGTTGGCCGTCGGCGGGAATCGAACTCGGCTCGCCGGTGAGTAGCGCAGCGCGCTAACCGTCGCGCCGCCACTCCCCACACACGTGCAAACACACGGTGCTGTTTCATCTTCTTGGTTCTTTCGGTAAAGTCACGTAGAAGGGAAATAATACAATATTAAAAATAAAACATTATAAAATAATTCTCACGACGTTTCGGCCACAACGCAAGCAGCCGTCCTCAGGTGAAGAACAGACCTGTGAGAATTATTTTATTATGTTTTATTGTATTCTTTTATTATTTCCCTTCTACGTGACGACTTTACCGAAAGAACCAAGAAGATGAATCCCTGCAGTCACGAAAGCTTTAAATCGACACGGTGCTGTTGTTGTGGAGGGCCTTTAACCTCCAAATATCAACACTGATGCTGCCACCTGGATGGGGGGGGGAGGGGCATAACCCCCTCGTGCCCCCCCCCCCCAGTGCCCTCCCCCGTGCCCACTCACCGAGTGCTCTGCCCACTGGGTCACGAAGTCCGGGTCCAAGGCAGCGGCGACTGCGTAGACGTCGCACGGCACAAAGCCCGGCCCAGCAAACAGCTCCTGGTGGCCACAGAGATGGGGTAGATGGTTGCATGCGTGTTGTATGCGTGTTGCATGCATGTTGTATGCGTGTTGCATGCATCGTACGTAGCCAACCGTGACAATCAGAGGTGCGCGGGGGAAGGACAACAAACCAAGACGCAAAAACGCCGCTCTAAAGAAGTGGGGAGGGTGGTGAGTGAGTGGGAGGGTGGTGAGTGAGTGGGAAGGGTGGTGAGTGGGTGGGTGGTGAGTGAGTGGGGAGGTAGTGAGTGAGTGGGAGGGTGGTGAGTGAGTNGGGAGGGAAGGGTGGTGAGTGAGTGGGAGGGTGGTGAGTGAGTGAGGAGGGTGGTGAGTGAGTGAGGAGGGTGGTGAGTGAGTGGGAGGGTGGTGAGTGGAGGTTGGTGAGTGAGTGAGGGTGGTGAGTGAGTGGGAGGGGGTGAGTGAGTGGGTGAGTGGGGTGGTGAGTGAGTGAGGGTGGGGGTGAGTGAGTGGTGAGTGAGTGGGGAGGGTGGTAGGTGAGTGGGAGGGTGGTGAGTGAGTGGGTGA
The DNA here is from genome assembly GCA_018977245.1 of Lethenteron camtschaticum. Classification (NCBI taxonomy): domain Eukaryota; kingdom Metazoa; phylum Chordata; class Hyperoartia; order Petromyzontiformes; family Petromyzontidae; genus Lethenteron; species Lethenteron camtschaticum. Next base: position 5,580,872 of record MU249630.1, read on the forward strand.
GTGAGTTGGTGAGTGGTGGGTGAGTGAGTGGGTGGTGAGTGAGTAGGAGGGTGGTGAGTAATACCACAGATCCGCGCCCGGGCTCCGAGCGAAGGCGGTGCTCTTCGCCGAGTGCGTCACGAAGCGTCCTCGCTCCGTGTCGGTGGTGGTCCACGCGTCGTAGAACTCCTGAGCAGAGCAAGACGGGTGGGTGAGCGGCAGTGTGGTGAGTGGGTNGGCGAGCGGGTGAGTGAGTGGGGAGGTGGTGTGTGAGTTTGTGGTAGGTGAGCATGTGAGTGAGTGGGTNGGTGAGTGGGTAGGTGAGCGTGTGAGTGGGTAGGTGAGCATGTGAGTGGGTAGGTGAGTGTGTAGGTGAGTGAGTGAGTGGGTAGGTGAGTGGTGAGTGAGTGGGTAGGTGAGTAGGTGAGCGTGTGAGTGAGCGGGTAGGTGAGCATGTGAGTGAGTGGGTAGGTGAGCGTGTGAGTGAGTGAGTGGGTAGGGTGGTGAGTGTGTGAGTGAGTGGGTGAGTGTGTGAGTGAGCGGTAGGTGAGCATGTGAGTGAGTGAGTGGGTATGAGCGTGTGAGTGGGTAGGTGAGCGTGTGAGTGAGTGGGTAGGTGAGCGTGTGAGTGAGTGGGTAGGTGAGTGGGTTGGTGTGTGAGTGAGGTAGGTGCGCGTGTGAGTGAGCGGGTAGGTGAGTGGGTAGGTGAGTGGGTAGGTGAGTGAGTGATGGGGTAGGTGAGCGTGTGAGTGAGCGGGTAGGTGAGTGGGTTTGTGAGTGAGTGGGTAGGTGAGCGTGTGAGTGAGTAGGTAGGTGAGCAGGTGAGTGAGTGGGTAGGTGAGTGTGTGAGTGAGCGGGTAGGTGAGCGGGTAGNTCAGCGTGTGAGTGAGGGGGTAGGTGAGCATGTGAGTGGTGGGTAGGTGAGTGATGGGGTAGGTGAGCGTGTGAGTGAGTGTGTAGGTGAGCGTGTGAGTGAGTAGGTGAGGTGGTGAGTGATGGGTAGGTGAGCGTGTGAGTGAGTAGGTAGGTGAGTGGGTAGGTGAGTGATAGGGTAGGTGAGCGTGTGAGTGAGCGGGTAGGTGAGTGGGTAGGTGAGTCTCTGTGCTACACACCCAGGGCATGGCGTTGCGCACGGTGAACTCCCAGCTGGCAATGAGGAGCGGGCAGCTGCAGGTCTCCAGCACCACGTAGGCAGCCTCAGGGTCCGCAGCAAAGTTAAACTCCCCGCACATGGTGCAGTTCCCACGTGCTGCATGCACCACACAGGCAAAGATCCCCGTGTAGCCTTAACATGCTTCATTGGACCTCCTTTGCCAGTACCGATATAAGAATGGGTTTTTCCCCTTTTTTCTGGCAACAAAACAGCTGTGTTAGGATGTTAAAACACCAAACTGAAACCTTTTACAAGGAATCATGTCTGCAATAAGCACAATACTTGTGGGCAGAATGCAAACAAACAACATACTCTGATNTATGTTGTCGATTTAAAGCTTTCGTGACTGCAGGGATTCATCTTCTTGGTTCTTTCGGTAAAGTCACGTAGAAGGTAAATAATAAAATAATNAAAATAAAACATTATTAAATAATTCTCACGAGTTTCGGCCACAACGCAGCCGTCCTCAGGTGAAGAACAGGTCTGTCGGAAAGACAGCGTCTGAATGAAACACCACCAGGCTTGGGGCGTATATTTAAGCTGGATTGGAGGGGAAGAGCGCCTTGACAAAATAATTATGTTCATTATGTTTTATTATGTTTTATTTTTATTATTTTATTATTTCCCTTCTACATGACTTTTCCGAAAGAACCAAGAAGATGAATCCCTGCAGTCACGAAAGCTTTAAATCGAAAAGTTCTCCTCAGGTTAAACCAATGGTTTCAAACTCACCTGACTACTGATAAGACACTAAATGTTGCGACCGGTCCAGGATGTAGCTCGTGTTGAACCAATCGTTCAAGCGAGCCCAACTCTGCTGATGAACACCGAATGTGGAAACGGGATGGCGGGCACGCACCTTCCACGGTGCCGCCCATGATGTAGAGCTCCTTGAGGCGCGAGGTGAAGTCGGGGTCCATGCGCATCGCAAGCGCCACGTTGGTCAGGGGNCCCACGGCACGAGCGTGATCTGCGGGCAGCACGTAGTAGACTCAAGACCGAGGCCGAGAGACCGAGACCTCGGGTGGGGGGTCTGGGCCGAGATGTAGTTTGGGGAGTCTAGGCCGAGACCTAGGGTCGGAGTCTAGGCCTGGAGCCTAGGCGAGATCTAGGCTTGGAGTCTAGGCCGAGACCTAGGCTTGGAGTCTAGGCCGAGACCTAGGCTTGGAGCCTAGGCCGAGATCTAGGCTTGGAGTCTAGGCCGAGACCTAGGGTCGGAGCCTAGGCCGAGACCTAGGGTCGGAGCCTAGGCCGAGACCTAGGCTTGGAGTCTAGGCCGAGACCTAGGCTTGGAGCCTAGGCCGAGACCTAGGCTTGGAGTCTAGGCCGAGACCTAGGCTTGGAGCCTAGGCCGAGACCTAGGCTTGGAGTCTAGGCCGAGACCTAGGCTTGGAGTCTAGGCCGAGACCAAAGGTCGGAATCTCGGTCGAGACCGAAGGTCGGAGTATAGGCCAAGACCTAGACCAGGGATGGCAAGACCTATACAACCGAGAACTAGGCCATAGACTAGGCCGCGACTTAGGCCGGAGCCTTTGCCGAGACCTTGGATTGGAGCCTAGGCCGAGACGTAGGCCGGAACATTTGCCGAGAATTAGGCGAGGGCCATTGCCGAGAACCTGGATCGGAGATTAGGCCGAGACTTAGGCCGGAGCCTTTGCCAAAACCTTGGATCGGAGCCTAGGCCGGGTTTAGGTCGAGACCTAGGTAGGGAGCCTAGGCCAAGACCTAGGGTCGGAGCCTAGACCGAGACCTAGGCCAGAGCCCTAGGCTAAAACGTCGACTATAATATATTTTGTTATTGATAATAATAATAGTTAAATTTATAACGCACGCAAATTTGCGGACGTAATGGCCGCAACTCAGAGGCGCGGAGCCAAGCTCAGAGTCGCTCAAAAGCATGATTGTAGAGGTGAGTTTTAAGTCTCTCTTGAAGGAGGCGATTGAGGTGATGCTGCGAATGTGCAGAGGGATATCGTTCCAGACTGTTGGGCTGCCACCGACAAGCGGCGCATAGACACGAGTGTATATATGTACAATTGTAGAGGAGTAGTGGAGAGTGGTGGCGTCGTGTGCGCTGTCAGGTGCGGTGACCTCACGGGACGTGGGTCGCACGCGCTGGCAGTGCACGTGACATCACCCTCCGAGGGTATATAAGGGAGACCCCGTAACGTAAGCGGGGTCACTGGAGGAACGGGGATAGTGGAAGGGGTAAAGAGGGAACCAGGGATAGTGATAAGTGTTAATAAACCCTGGCGGAAGCCCCTAACTCAACCTCCGTCTCCGAGTACCTCCGTCTACGATACAACAACTGGTGTCAGAAGTTTACACCGTCGCCAACATGTATAAGCGGCGCACGGCGTAGGAACCCACCGGCACATGACTTGGAGGGTGCCGAAGGCGGAGAGGAGGCTCCAGCAGTGACCCGGAGCCCGGACCCGGTGACGGTTCCCGTGGAGACGAGCGGGCCGGAGCGGAGGAGTCGGCTGCGGGAGTGCCAGCTCACCGCCGCCGCCAGAGACGGAGAGCGTCCCCGCAGCTCTGCTGCAGCAGCTCCTGCAGGCGGTGGGGCAGCTGACCGCCAGGTTGGCCGAGGTGGAGGCGCGGACGCAGCCAACCGCCCCGCACGCGGACGGGAGCAACTGTCAACTGCCAACGTTGAAAGCGCCGCAGTTTTCCCAGCGACCGCTCCACCGGAAATGGCCGCCATGTTGGCTGCGACGCAATCCGCGGCGGCCATGTTGGCTCGGGAGCCATATGCGGCCGCTGCTACGGCTGCCATGGCGACCGCGACGCCGCGTCTCTCCACCGACGCGGCCGGGATTTCTCGGCACGCCGCTCCTGCGAGACCAGCCGCCGGCGACGACGCGGCTCTACATCAAGCTGCACCCGCCGGGGGGCCCAGCGACCGCTCCACCGGAAATGGCCGCCATGTTGGCTGCGACGCAATCCGCGGCGGCCATGTTGGCTCGGAGCCATATGCGGCCGCTGCTACGGCTGCCATGGCGACCGCGACGCCGCGTCTCTCCACCGACGCGGCCGGGATTTCTCGGCACGCCGCTCCTGCGAGACCAGCCGCCGGCGACGACGCGGCTCTACATCAAGCTGCACCCGCCGGGGGGCCCAGGGTAAGTACGCGCGTGCCGTCCTCGCCGGGCCGCCGGGGTGGGCAGCGGCGGCTGCTGCTGCCCCGTACATCGCTGTGCCGCCGGAATGGGCCGCGGGTGCTGCCGCGGCTCAACCTGTCGCTGCGCTCACGGGCCGGACACCGGCGATGCCGCGGCTCTGCACCTCGCCGTGCCTGCGTCCCTTCTCATGGATGACGCCGCAGCTGCGTGTTATTCTGCCGCGTCTTCGGCGTGGCCCATGGAGGCTGCAACGCCGTGGCGCCTCGCCGCGTCGCGAGAGGTTGCCGCGGCTGCGGCCGCTGTCCCGCACCTCGCTGCGCCGGCGGGGAGGGCCGCGGGGCCACCGCGGCTCCGTGTTTTACCGCCGCGTCTTCGGCGTGGCCCGGGGAGGCCGCAACGCCGTGGTGCCTCGCCGCATCGCGAGAGGTTGCCGCGGCTGCGGCCGCTGTCCCGCACCTCGCTGCGCCGGCGGGGTGGGCCGCGGGGGCCGCTGCAGGCCCGAATTACACCGCCGCGTCTTCGGCGTGGCCCGTTGAGGCTGCAACGCCGTGGTCCCTCGCCGCGTCGCGGGACGACGCCGTGGCTTCGTACGCCGCCGCTGACCGGTGGGTCGCGAAAGCGCAGGCGCCTTCACACTTTGCTGCGTCTACGGCGTGGCCCATGGGGGCCGCAACTCAGCCACAATTCGCTGCGCCTACGGCGTGGCCCAGGGGGCCGCAACTCAGCCACAATTCGCTGCGCCTACGACGTGGCCCATGGGGCCGCAGCACCACCGCACCTTTCCGCGTCTTCGGCGTGGCCCGCGGGAGCCGCAATGCTGCCACCGCCGCAACACGTCGCGTCCGCTGGGTGGCCCGCAGGTGCCGCTTGGCTTCCACACCTCGCGGCGCCGCGCGGCCAATGGCAGCGCAGGTTACCCGACGTTGCGCCGTTTGTCGCGCAANGGGGCGACTGGTCGGCCTTCCAGGATCGGTTCGACGCGGCATACATGTCGGTCGGCTGGTCCATGGAGGAGGCCTTGCCGGCGCTTCCGACCTGCTTGGACGAAAGGGCTCTGCAGGCCTTCAAGTCCATCCATCCGGCCAATCGGCTACACTCCCGGCGGCCTATATCCAAATGGCCAACGTTTTTGAGCCGCCGTCCACCGCGCAGCTAAAGTTTCATTGCGGCGGCGGGAGGAGGGGGAACTGCCGCAGGCCTTCCGCTGCTCGCTCCTGGCCCTGGCGCAGGCTGCATACCCTGACCTGTACGGCAGGGCACTTGATTCTATGGCCTTGGGGAAGCTGCTTGACCTGGCAAGGGAGCTAGGAATTGCTCTGTCGATCAACAATGATCGGCAGATCACATCCTTGGCGGTCGCAGAAAACATTCAGGCGCACCTCTCCCTCCGCCAACGGCCTCAGATGGCGGCGTGTGCGGGGATCCTGGCGCCGGACGGGGGGGACACCCTCGCGGCCCTGGCGATGCCGATCGTCGAGGAAGGGGGACGGGTGGTCGCCGTCCGGAGCAGCGGGGGCGGCCGGGACCTTCCCGTCCACAGGAGGCGGACACGGTGGCCTGCTTCCGCTGTGGTCAGCGGGGCCACATTGAGCGGGGCTGCCGGAATGCCCCGGGGGCCTTTGGAAAAGGGACTCCACCTTCTCCCAGACCCTCCTTGGCATCGGGTTCGGGGCCCCAGGCGAGTCGCGACGCATCATCTGCGCGGCCGCTCCCTTCACCTCATGCATCTAGCGGGGCTAGGGCCCATCGTCATGGGGTTGTCCTCGAAGGGTCGGGTGCACCATCGTCATCACCCCTCAATGGCCCAGACAGACCCGCCACTGGGATGCGCTTGCGCATAGGATGGTGGCGGCAGCTGCCGGCTCCTCAGCGGTGGCAGGATATGTGCAAGGGGTGCACGTTCGCCTCCTGGTGGATACGGGGGCGTCGGCCACCATTATTTCTGAGGCCATTTTTGGGCTGCTACCCGCAGCGTGGGTCCATTAAGGCCGGTTCGCGGGGCTTGTGTCGCCGCGAACGGCGGCAGTTTGGGCATCCTGGGCCACGTTGTAGCGTCGGTTCGGGTTGACGAGATTGAGTTGGCCGGGCCGATTTTGGTCTCCAGGACCTTGGCAGTGCCATGCCTCTTGGGGACGGACTTTTTGTCTAGGATGCCCATCCGAATTCTCGTTGACCAGGGCTGTGTGGAAATGCCGTCAGGGAGGCGGCTGCAATTCCTACAATCACCTACCGTCCTGTCTCCCTTGGTCGCCGGTGTACGGGCCTTGAATAAAGTGCCGGTGACCGTACCACCGGCGTCACAAATCCTGATACCCCTTAGGTTGCGCAAACCGCTCGAAATGGGCTCCACGGAGACGGGTATCCTCCTGTCCCCGTCAAGCTACTTTTCAAGGACGAAGGGGTTGGTGGGTGCCTTGACAGCCGTGTCGGGGGCCAGGACCTTTTTTTGCAGGTCCTCAATTCGGGACCCTTGCCGGTCATAGTCCCGGCCGGCGCCGTCCTGGCACACGCAACCCCGGCTCCTCCACCCGAGAGCGCTGCCCCGGATGGAGGGGTCGTGGCGGGCGTGATGCGCACGGGGGACCCCGACGCATCATGGATCGCCACGTTGTGCGACGAGAATGCCTCGTTGTCCTTCGGGGAATGTCGGCAACTCCGCGACCTCATCGAACGGTTCACCGATGTGTTCAGCCAAAGTAAGTTTGATCTGGGTCGCACTACTCTTTTGGACCACCACATAGACACGGGCGACGCGGCCCCCATTCGACTTAATTCCCACCGCTTTAGCCCAGCGGAAAAAGATCATGTCCGCTCGGCTGTCGAGGAAATGTTGGCGGCGGACATCATCTCCCCATCTACTAGCCCTTGGGTGCCCCATTGTGCTAGTCAAGAAACGGGACGGGAGTCTCCGGTTCTGCGTCGATTTTCGTAGATTGAACAAGATCTCGGTGGCTGATGCATATCCATTGCCTCGCATGGATGATTCCTTGGACGCCCTCTCGGGCGCGCGGTTCTTTTCGACTTTAGATTTGCTCTCCGGCTTCTGGCAATTGCCACTGGATGAGGCCTCTAGACCCAAAACAGCGTTCCGCACGCCCCAGGGGTTGTTCGAGTTCAATCGGCTTCCTATGGGTCTCCATTCGGCCCCGGCCACCTTCCAGCGTCTCATGGAGATGGTCTTGGCGGGGCTGCAGTGGGAGTCTTGTCTAATCTACTTGGATGACGTTATTGTTTTTGGCCGTACGTTTGGCGAGCACTTGCAACGCCTTGAGGCGGTGTTCGTCAAAGTGCGTGCTGCTGGCTTGAAATTCAAACCCCAGAAATGCCACTTGCTACAACCATCGGTGAGGTATTTGGGACACATTGTTCGCACGTCAGGTGTCGCCACGGACCCGGATAAAACGGCTTGTGTCCGGACGTGGCCGACTCCCACATCTGTCGCGGAGGTGCGTAGCTTCGTTGGATTCGCATCGTACTATCGCCGGTTTGTCCGCGATTTTGCGACAATTGCGAAGCCACTGCACGCCCTTTCCGCCAAAGGACAAAGGTTTCACTGGGGCGCGGAGGAGGAGGCGGCTTTTGCGGCGCTTCGCACGGCCTTGGCGGATGCGCCGCCCTTGGGGTACCCGGATTTTACGAAACCCTTCCTGCTCGATACCGATGCCAGCGACACGGGAATTGGGGCTGTCCTGGCCCAGGTGGTCGACGGGGTTGAGAGGGTGGTAGCCTATGGCAGTCGCGTTCTGTCCTCGACGGAACAGCGATATTGTGTGACCCGGAGGGAGCTTTTGGCCATAGTTTATTTTGTTCAGTTGTATAGACCATATTTGTACGGTAGGCTGTTTACGGTCTGAACCGACCACGCGGCCCTGCAATATTCGCTGAAGATTAGTCAGCCCTCGGGTCAGCTGTCTCGCTGGCTCGAAGTGCTCCAGGATTACCCTTTTGATGTAATCCATAGGAAGGGGACACAGCATGGAAATGCGGACGGTTTATCCCGATTGCCGGCAGGCGGCGGGTGTGCTTGCGCCCTGGGCTCTAGCCGTTGCAAGGCCCCAGGGGACGCCGCGGCCCAGTTGGTCGCGTCGGCCGAGGCGGACACCCTCCAGGTGCGGCGTCGACCGCAGATTTCGGCCTTGGACTTCCCCGGGAGGTATGGTCCGGCTTGCAGATGGAGGATTCCTCTCTGCTGAAGCTACGGCGCCGTGTCGGACATAACGCCCGGAGCTTAGCTTCGTCGGCTGCCCCAGCGATCGCCGTGCATGACGGACTACTCATGCGTTGGGATGCCCAATTGGAACGCTATTGTGTGGTTGTGCCCACTAGCCTGCGTGGTAAATTAACCCGAGCCATTCACGAGAAGCTTATGCACCTTGGCTACCACAAGACCTTATTGACCCTTAAGCGGGACTATTACTGGCCGGGTGTTGAGGGTGACGTAGCACTGATTTTGAAGGGTTGCCACGACTGCGCGCGGAGGAAGGCCCCAGTTGTCCAGGACCGGGCCCCGCTGCAGTCCATCCGGGTTTCTCGCGTTAATGAGCTCGTGGCGCTCGACATTTTGGGGCCATTCCCTGCATCCCAACGGGGCCACAAATACCTCTTGGTGGGCGTTGAGTACCTCACACGTTGGCCCATGGCATGGCCTTTGGTCGATCAGTTGGCCTCTTCTATCACCGAGGCCTTCGTCCAGGGATACGTGTTTGACAAGGGCGCGCCGGAACAATTGTTGACTGACCAGGGGCGGAATTTCTCGTCTAGGTTGCTCAAGGAGGTGTGTGACCTCCTTGGCACCAAGAAAATCCGCACCTCGCCCTACCACCCCCAGTCAGATGGGATGGTAGAGCGCTTGAACCGCACCCTTACGTCCATGCTGTGCCACCAGGTGAACACGTCCCAGTCAGACTGGGACCTGTTCGTCCCGGGGGTCTTGGCGGCGTATCGGTTGGCCCCTCATGCCTCCACGGGATTTTCGCCTTTTTATTTAATGTACGGTAGGGAACCGGAGCCCCCGGTGCACGTCCAGATGGACGTTGGCTCCTCCAAGAAGGGGTCGTCGGTGCCGACCCCTTTGAAGGTCGCACTTGACCGGCTGCGCGAGGCGCGACAGGCCGCTGCCGAGAATTCCGCAAGCCGGCAGGCGGCTAATGAGCGGCTGCCAAAACACCAGGCAGCTGGCCTCCCGTGGGTAGCGGGTCAAAAAGCGTGGCTGCATTGTCCCCAGGTCCCCGTTGGCACATCGGCCAAATTGCATCGCCCTTGGCAGGGACCCGTGGAGGTTGTGGAGGTCCGCCGGCCGCAATGCGTCCGGATTCGATTCGGTCGCAGGCAGTGGATAGTGCACCCGTCCCGGCTCAAACGTTATGTTCCATCTACCCTGGGGGATCCACCCCAATTCCGGAGCGGCCGGCTGATGATGTATCCGGCATGCCTGACCGGCCGGGTCTCGTTGACGGAGGTGACGTCCGACCTGTGTGTGTGCCCCCAGGCCCCTCCCGAGTGAGGCCGACAGAGACCCCCAGGCACCGGAGGCCACGGCGGTGGGCCTGTTGCCCGCTGACGGCCCACCTGCACGGGTGGCGGACACCGCACGAGGGAGCGGGCCAGCAGCGCATACCCGCTCGAGGGGGGTGCGGCTCCGGTGACGGCCCTGATGGCCGTTCAGCGGGCCTAGCCCCTGGCGCCCGTTCGGCGCTATCCGGCGGATGAGGCCTTCGGGCTCTATTTGTTTTGTTTTTTTGTTGTTACTGTTCTGCTTGAAGGGCCGTGCTGCCCTAAGGTTGATTGCAGCCGGGTCGGCTGTTTTTTTTTTACGGGGGGGGTGATGTAGAGGAGTAGTGGAGAGTGGTGGCGTCGTGTGCGCTGTCAGGTGCGGTGACCTCACGGGACGTGGGGTCGCACGCGCTGGGCAGTGCACGTGACATCACCCCTCCGAGGGTATATAAGGGAGACCCCGTAACGTAAGCGGGGTCACTGGAGGAACGGGGATAGTGGAAGGGGTAAAGAGGGAACCAGGGATAGTGATAAGTGTTAATAAACCCTGGCGGAAGCCCCTAACTCAACCTCCGTCTCCGAGTACCTCCGTCTACGATACAACACAATGATACAAATCAATGGACCTGTCCCGGGTTCTCCTTGGCCAGACGGACGAGCGCATTGACCGCGTGCTCCTCCTGCTCCTTCACCGCCACGGGCTCGGGTCGGGGGGTCCGGGGAGTCTCCCAGACCGTCGTTGCCGTGGAACGGGACGCGTCCATCTGCTTGGCGAGCAGCGGCGAGGAGGCCCCTAGGAACACGGGGACCTGCGGGGGACACGCGGGGTTAGCACCTTTACATCATCCGCACCTAGTTTACACAACAAAGGCTCATTCCTAACAGCGTGCTTCAGCCGCACCTTTACATCAGCCGCACCTTAACAACTCTTAGAACCTCCCAGTTCATCCATTCTACACAACAAGGCGAGGTAGTTAACATCTCACCATGGAGAGAGACACGCAAACTCCAAATATACAGCAGGCGTCAGGGTCGGGATCGAACCCACGACCTCCTGTAAACCAGGCGAGGTAGTTAACATCTCACGACGGAGAGAGACACAGCAAACTCCAAATATACAGTCAGGGTTGGGATCGAACCCACGACCTCCTGCATACCAGGCGAGGAAGTTAACATCTCACCACCGTGATGCCCCTTTGTCTTTGGGGTGAGTGTTGGGGTGGANCCCCCCCACCCCCTCCTCACCTGCGCGCTCGCTCCGCACGCGCGCACACGCGCGCCACGTTGTCACCTGGCGACGTGCGTGTTGCCGTTGCAGCACGTGATGGCGAGCACGCGCGGCGCGCGGCGTCTCAGGGCAACCATGAGCGCTTGCGCGTCATCCACGCCGGTCAACGTCCAGCACCAGCAGCTTCTTAGGTGCGCACCACGCTGGGGGCGGGCTTAGGGAGGGGCAGGTGGGGGGGGTCAAGGGGGAGGTGGGGGGGGTCAAGGGGGGAGGTGGGGAGGTCAGGGGGAGATGGAGGGGGTCAAGGGGAGAGGTNGGGGGGGTCAAGGGGGAGTTGGGGGGGGTCAAGGGGGAGGTAGGGGGGGGTCAAGGGGGAGGGGGGGGTCAANGGGGGAGGTGGGGGGGTCAAGGGGGAGGTGGGGGGGTCAANGGGGGAGTTGGGGGGGTCAAGGGGGAGGTGGGGGGGTCAAGGGGGAGTTGGGGGGGTCAAGGGGGAGGTGGGGGGGTCAAGGGGGAGGTGGGGGGGTCAAGGGGGAGTTGGGGGGGTCAAGGGGGAGGTGGGGGGGTCAAGGGGGAGGTGGGGAGGTCAAGGGGGAGTGGAGGGGGGTCAAGGGGGAGGTGGGGGGGTCAAGGGGGAGGGGGGGTCAAGGGGGGAGGTGGGGGGTCAAGGGGGAGATGGAGGGGGGTCAAGGGGGAGGTGGGGGGTCAAGGGGGAGATGGAGGGGGTCAAGGGGGAGGTGGGGGGTCAAGGGGGGAGTGGGGGGGTCAAGGGGGGAGATGGAGGGGGGTCAAGGGGGAGATGGAGGGGGGTCAAGGGGGAGATGGAGGGGGTCAAGGGGGAGGGGGGTCAAGGGGGAGGTGGGGGGGGTCAAGGGGGAGATGGGGGGGTCAAGGGGGAGGTGGGGGGGTCAAGGGGGAGTTGGGGGGTCAAGGGGGAGTGGGGGGGTCAAGGGGGAGGTNGGGGGGTCAAGGGGGAGATGGGGGGGTCAAGGGGGAGGTGGGGGGGTCAAGGGGGAGTGGGGGGGTCAAGGGGGAGGTGGGGGGGTCAAGGGGGAGGTNGGGGGGTCAAGGGGGAGGTGGGGGGTCAAGGGGGAGGTGGGGGGGTCAAGGGGGAGGTGGGGGGGTCAAGGGGGAGGTGGGGGGGTCAAGGGGGAGATGGGGGGGTCAAGGGGGAGATGGGGGGTCAAGGGGGAGGTGGGGGGGTCAAGGGGGAGATGGGGGGGTCAAGGGGGGAGGTGGGGGGGTCAAGGGGGAGGTGGGGGGGTCAAGGGGGAGATGGGGGGTCAAGGGGGGAGATGGGGGGTCAAGGGGGAGATGGANGGGGGTCAAGGGGGGAGGGGGGTCAAGGGGGAGGTGGGGGGGTCAAGGGGGGAGATGGGGGGGTCAAGGGGGAGGTGGGGGGGTCAAGGGGGAGTTGGGGGGTCAAGGGGGAGGTGGGGGGTCAAGGGGGGAGGTGGGGGGTCAAGGGGGGAGATGGGGGGGTCAAGGGGGAGGTNGGGGGGGTCAAGGGGGAGGTGGGGGGGTCAAGGGGGAGTGGGGGGTCAAGGGGGAGGTNGGGGGGTCAAGGGGGGAGGTGGGGGGGTCAAGGGGGAGGTGGGGGGGTCAAGGGGGAGGTGGGGGGGTCAAGGGGGAGATGGGGGGGGTCAAGGGGGGAGATNGGGGGGGGTCAAGGGGGAGATGGGGGGTGACGTGGTGGGGGTGGCGGTCTCAATCAGAATATTTATAATTCGATTTAAAGCTTTCGTGACTTGCAGGAATTCATCTTCTTGGTTCTTTCGGTAAAGTCATCACGTAGAAGGAAATAATAAAATAATAAAAATAAAACATGATAAAATACAATTTTCACGACGTTTCGGCCACACGCAAGCAGCCGTCCTCAGGTGAAGAACAGGGCTGTCGGAAAGACAGCGTCTGAAATTTATATTATGCTGGAGGAACCCGATGAGCTACAAAGGACCTCTTCGTTTTGTTTACAAATATCCAGTAGAGTCACTGAGTCGAACGTCACAACAACAATCACAATACAAAAACACGATAGGGGTGTAGATTTTACCCTTTTTATATGTCTGTCTATAGTTTTCTGGTTAGATTTTGTTGCTATTTCTTTTATACCTGATGATGATTGCTTGTGTTGCAATCGAAACGTCGTAGTATGCTATTATTTAATTTATTATTTTATCTTTATACGTGACTTTACCGAAAGAACCAAAGAATAACCGGCCGGGTACCCGGCCGGGTACGGGTACCCGGCCGGGTACGGGTACCCATTTGCGACCCTGGTCGGTACGGGTAAGGAATCAAAACCCGTTTGCGACCTCTGCTATATAACCTCTTACCACGGCAGCTCTCTCTCCACTTCAGCAAAAAATAATTCTTGCTGTGGTTTTCCAACTGATGATGATTGCTTGTGCTGCAATCGAAGCGTCGTGATTTAATTTATTTTATACCTACGTGACTTTACCGAAAGAAGCAAAGAGTATCCCAGGCATTCTAGATTTGAAGCTTTCGTGACTGCAAGTATTGATATTCTTAGGGTTTTTCGGTAAAGTCACGTAGGTAAAAAATTAAAATTACTAAAAGTAAAATAAAAATGAAATATTTTATTTTTAAAATAAATAAAATAAAATATTTTATTTTTATTTTACTTTTATTAATTTGAATTTTTTACCTACGTGACTTTACCGGAAAAAACCTAAGAATATCATAGGCATGCTCGAGAGTGACGAGTTGTGGATCGCTTTGATTTCTGGGACGGCAGGGAGGATTTGTGGACCGAAAGAGCCTCACATTTGGCACCACATTGATGCTTGAATGCTTTCCTTCTGCACGGATTCATTATAGCCCGTCGCAGCGCTTTAAAGTTCAAGTTCATGTATTAGGTATAGCCCTGTGAGCCATTCGGCTTTTGAATCGGGTGCAACTGCAACAAACAAAAACAAAAACATGAACAAAAAACATTTGAAGTGAATATGTGACTAAGTGCAAACATAAAATCCAAGAAAAGACAGCTAAATATTGCAGAAAAAGCACCGTACACCAACGCTGTGTGCAAAAATCCCAGTGGGATGCAAGTCAAACAACAACAACAACCACAAGACAGCTTAGATTAAGGCCATCAGTCTAACTCTGTACTACAACAAACAAACATGGCTAAACCAATACACTTTTCGAAATCACCAAAATAAAGCCATGAAAGCAATGAAAAAGCAATCATAGGAACTGTGACGGAAAAGCTTTTTTAAATCCTTTATATTAAGTTCACTTGCTTGCACGCTTACAACCGTGCAAATCTTTCGGTCGTTTTTTAACCCACTTCCCGTGATCCAATCGAGCTGACATTTTGCACACAGACTCATTGTGCGTGACAATTTATTTTCGTGAAAAATTTTTTTCCTAAATGTTCCACTTTTTAGGAATTTTTTTTCATATTTAATTTAAAATACCAATGTGATACAAATGAAACTCTTACTCAAAAAAACAAAAATGAATAATAAAATAAAACCGATGCCACGCATATAAAGGATTTATAGTGAAAAACTTTGTTTTTACGGGAAATTTATAAATCCTTTATATTAAGTTCACTTGCTTGCTTGCTTGCGCGCTTACGACCGTGCAAATCTTTCGGTCGTTTTTAACCCACTTCCCGTGATCCAATCGAGCTGACATTTTGCACACAGACTCATTGTGCGTGACAATTTATTTTCGTGAAATTTTTTCCTAAATGTTCCACTTTTTAGGATTTTTTTCATATTTAATTTAAAATACCAATGTGATACAAATGAAACTCTTACTCAAGAAAAACAGAAATGAATAATAAAATAAACCGATGCCACGCATATAAAGGATTTATAGTGAAAAACTTTGTTTTTACGGGTTAATTTTTCTTGAGCACTTTCTGCATTGTGATGGCTGTGATTATATATCTATCCCGGGGCTATGTCGCCATACAGCTGTACGTCGGCTGTCAAATGCACGATGATAATGGTGGGCGGTGTTATCGCTCACCGAGTCTTCTTGTTACTTACAACGCGGGAATACACTGATTGAATAGGGTGCTAGGATTTGAGTGATGTGCGTGTTTACAGTTTAACGCGTAGGCTTTCGTGACCAAAATCTATAAATACTGTTTTTTTGGGTTAGATCGTGAAATATATAAATGTGTCGTTAAACCACCCGACACACAGCAAATTAGTAAGGTTTGTCGACTGAAGTGAATGTTACGAGTACAGCAGAGGTGTGTTGGAGAGTAAACCAGCAACATTTACATTTCTGAGTACGAGTTTCACCAGTAATTGCAACTAGCTTCTTCTTGGTTCTTTCGGTAAAGTCACGTAGATGGAAAAATAATAAAATAAATAAAAAAATTAAATAATTCTCACGACGTTTCGGCCACAACGCAAGCAAACAGGTATGTCACAGCGTCTGAAGTTCTCACAGACTTCTTCACCTGAGGACGGCTGCTTGCGTTGTGGCCGAAACGTCGTGAGAATGTTATTATTTTTTTTTTAATCCTTTATATTAAGTTCACTTCCTTGCGCGCTTACGACCGTGCAAATCTTTCGGTCGTTTTTTAACCCACTTCCCGTGATCCAATCGAGCTGACATTTTGCACACAGACTCGTTGTGCGTGACAATTTATTTTGGTGAAATTTTTTTTCCAAAATTTTACACTTCTTAGGAAAATTAATTATATTTATTTACCAATTGCTTAATGGTGGCAGGCAATCATCTGACCCATAGGTGGCAGCCATCTCAAGCCAGAGGACGAGGGACTCTAGCCGCCACGCATATGAAGGATTTATAGTGAAAAACTTTGTTTTTACGGGAAAATTTTTTTCCATCTACGTGACTTTACCGAAAGAACCAAGAAGATGAATTCCTGCAGTCACGAAAGCTTTAAATCGAAATACAACTAGCTTCATCAGGCTGATGGCGTTTCGCTAATAATTGCAACTAGCTTCACCAGGCTGATGACGTTTCGTCAGTAATTGCAACTAGCTTTGTCAGAATGTGTTAACTCCGCCACCAACTAGCCGATGAACTGAGTTTTAATTACTGGCGAAACGTCGTACTCAGGTTGTAAATGTTGTGGCTTGGCTCTCCAACACACGAATGGACACTTTCTGTTAACATGACAAATCTTACTAGTTGGCTGTGTCGGGTGGTGGCGGATTTATCGACACATTTATATATTTACCCAAAAAAAACCTGTATTCTGGAAGTGTTTAAAGTGTTGAGCGTGGAGTTTGCATGTGTGAGTGGCTGTGAGTGTGGAGTTTGTATCGTGTTCTGCAAATACGAGTCGTTGAGTGCGAGTGAGCAGTTGTGAGTGAGTGGAATGTGTGTGTTCTGCCCCTATTATGCAAGAATGCGTGATTGAGTGTGTGGCAGTGATAAGAGTACGGGGGAGTGGTAGTGCAGCGGTTAGCGCTACGCCGCGCTACGAACTGGGCCACCCGAGTTCGATTCCCGCTCACGGCCACCAACACCGGTGACGATTATCTGAACCGGTCCTGGGCCTCCCCTAGGTCGACTTAGCCTCAAATGAGTACCTGGTGCGGTGTGTAAACATCGCCACTGGGGAGACAAAGGCGGCCTGGCGTGGTGCTGGCCACCCACCCCACGTGTGCTGTTTCGGCCTTCATAGTGCTCGCTAACAGCACTTGCCCCAACAGCGTGTTACAGGCTACACGGGTGATCTTTGTCTTTCTGTGCGAGTGTGGAGTTTGTATCTTCACCCCCTGCTCTGACGAGTGTGCAAGTTTATGGGTCGAGTTCACGGATGGGGCATCGCTGGCCAACGCTGCGACCTTTGAACGATCACTTAAAGTGTGTGTCGTGTGTGTTTTTGTGGCTCTCCGAAAGCAGGGCTGTGGGCCTTCACCGTCAACCTCTCCAAAACGAAGCACCTGCCTGGGTATTTCTGTGCCATCAAACACTTCCACCATCTCAGCTCCCCACGAGTTCTGGGGCAGTCGTGGAGGCAGTTTGGAAGAGTTCCCGTACCCTGAGATTTGGAGGAGTTTCCCATGCCCTGGGCAGTTGTTCTTATGCAGTGGAGGTCTCAACTCCGAATCAGTCTGGGGGAAGAATATATTCATCTTTAACACGTAGGCTTTCGCGACCAATATTATTCATAATCAACGTTTTGGTTTAGATCGCGTTCACTAAAGTAGTAACTATTTCTCTTTTGTCAACGTGACATTTTTACTGATTGGCCGTGTCGGGTGGTGGAGGGTTACGACACATTTATAATAACGCGATCTAACCCAAAACGTTGATTTTATATTAACTTGCTACTCTGTCTCGGCTACCGTGATGCCTCTATGCTTGCGAAACTTGGAGCTTTTAAATGAAACCTGGGTTTAAACCAGGCGGGCCTGCCTCGATCCATCCCTCGGTTTATGTGCGAGGAGCTCACGAATCTTTGAGAGATCTGAACACAGCCATTTCAGTGGACTCCTCTGGCGGGCGAGGCTGCGGTCGGTTAAGTCGGTGGCTCGATGCCAGAGGTCGCAAACTGGTTTTTTCCTTACCCTAGACCAGGGTCGTAAACGGTACCCGTTCCCACCCGTACCCGTACCACCCGAAATGGTGACAAACGGTTTGTGACTCCCTACCCGTACCCGGCCGCACCAGGGTCGCAAATGGTTACCCGTAACCGTACCCGGCCGGGTACGGGTACCCGTTCCCTACCCGTACCCTACTCGAAATGAGTGACAAACGGTTACTCACCAGTGACTCACGGCCTACCCGTACCCGTACCCGGCCGCACCAGGGTCGCAAACGGGTACCCGTACCCGGCCGGGTACGGGTAGCCGGGTATCGGGTAGGGTACGGGTATCGGGTACCCGGTTGCGACCTCTGGCGCATGCCCAAGAAGCTTCGAAACTCGCTAAACGACCAGTTAAGGCCCACTGAGCTGTACCGANTTTTTTTTCAGACGAGAATTTGTGCTGCCTACGGCTATCTTAGTCTCTAGCTCCTGCAGAGGGCTTCTGGGCCACTTGGTGTCTCGCATCTTCGTCCTCACCGATGTCCTCTTATCCCCCCCTCCCTCACTCAATGTGTGCAGATACTACTGACTCTCATACTCAACGTTTTTGGGCTTAGATCGCGTTATTTATAAATGTGTTGTAACCCTCCACCACCCGACACGGCCAATCAGTAAAAAAGTGTCACGGTGACAAAAGACAAAATAGGTCACTGCTTTAGCCCACCGGTGTGTTGAAGCGTGAAACCACAACATTAGCAACTTTTTAAGTAGTACGACGTTTCGCTGGTAATTGCATCCAGCATCATCGGGCAATTCGCCAAAAACGTTGATTATGAATAATATTGGTCGCGAAAGCCTCCGTGTTAAACTGACTACTGACTCTGTTGTATGTAGGGTGTGTAGCAGTGCCGGATTATATTATCCTAGAAACTAAAGTAGCTACAGATGCTACGGGCCAAGCACTTTCAAGGGCACCGCGCTAAATGCTTTCAAGCTATCAATTCCGGTTCAGTGATTCTGCACTCGCTCTATGACTATAGTACTATACCGCCTTCGACTTTTTTGAACGACCGGGTGTTTAAGGTTAGAGATTTGTCATTATTATCCGGCTGTATAGCAAATGAAAAAAACAGTTACTTTACTGTGCAAGTAAAAAAAGTGTGTTTTGATCGCAACACAAGCGGTCGTCATCAAGCAAAAGAGTTAGCCTCTAAAGACAAACTGTTTATACGGGTTTGGAGATGGGCGTAGCCCAAGTGTATCAACAACAACAGCAGAAGCACGGGTGGTGCACGAGTACCATTGCAGCAACAATGCCAATGCAGCAACAATGCCAATGCAGCAACAATGCCAATGCAGCAGCAATGCCATGCAGCAACAATGCCAATGCAGCACAATGCCAATGCAACAATGCCAATGCAGCAACAATGCCAATGCAGCAGCAATGCCAATGCAGCAGCAATACCAATGTAGCAGCAATGCCAATGTAGCAACAATGCCAATGCAGCAACAATGCCAATGCAGCAACAATGCCAATGCAGCAACAATGCCAATGCAGCAGCAATGCCAATGCAGCAGCAATACCAATGTAGCAGCAATGCCAATGTAGCAGCAATGCCATTGCAGCAGCAATGCCAATGCAGCAGCAATGCCAATGCAGCAACAATGCCAATGCAGCAACAATGCCAATGCAGCAGCAATGCCAATGCAACAACAATACCAATGCAACAACAATGCCAATGCACAGCAATGCCAATGCAGCAGCAATGCCAATGCAGCAGCAATACCAATGTAGCAGCAATGCCAATGCAGCAGCAATGCCAATGCAGCAGCAATGCCAAACGCTGGGGATGCGGGGCAGGGAAATTAACTCGGAAAAAATTAACCCGTAAAAACAAAGTTTTTCACTATAAATATGCGTGGCATCGGTTTTATTTTATTATTCATTTCTGTTGTTCTTGAGTAAGAGTTTAATTTTTATCACATTGGTATTTTAAATTAAATATAAAAATGTTTTTCCTAAAAAGTGAAAATTTTGGAATTTTTTTTTCACGAAAATAAATTGTCACGCACAACGAGTCTGTGTGCAAAATGTCAGCTCGATTGGATCACGGGAAGTGGGTTAAAAAACGACCGAAAGATTTGCACGGTCGTAAGCGCGCAAGCAAGCAAGCAAGTGAACTTAATATAAAGGATTTAAAAAATTAACCCGTAAAAACAAAGTTTTTCACTATAAATCCTTTATATGCGTGGCGGCTAGAGTCCTCTCGTCCTCTGGCTTGAGGTGGCTGCCACCTATGGGTCAGATGATTGTCTGGCAGCATTAAGCAATTGGTAATTAAATATTTAAAAACATTTCCCTAAACAGTGTAAAATTTTGGATTTTTTTTCACGAAAATAAATTGTCACGCACAACGAGTCTGTGTGCAAAATGTCAGCTCGATTGGATCACGGGAAGTGGGTTAAACAACGACTGAAAGATTTGCACGGTCGTAAGCGCGCAAGCAAGGGAACTTAATATAAAGGATTTAAAAATAGACGAGTACCCGGCAGATATGATGGACAACAACCATAAAGCAGTTAGGGTTTTACCTGGTTAATAACATCCTGTGAGACATCTCCTTTACCGGTGGCAAAATATAGTGATAGGTTTTTACCCTTTCAACTGGTACAAAAACTGACACCTTTATACAAGGCATCATGTTTGCAATAGCCACAACACAAAATGCAAACAAAAATGTACGCTTTTTTGCGTCATCTGGTCCAACACCATGGAGACTAGGCTCTAAGAAAAGCTGTCTCGGGTGTGGACCAATGAACTTCAAGGACAGTGCATATCATTATCATCATCAGAGTTGTTTATTTTTGTTTACATTTTGACTGCTTGTGTTGTGGTTATTGCAAACATGATGCCTTGTATAAAGGTGTCAGTTTTTGTACCAGTTGAAAGGGTAAAAACCTATCTATAATAACATCCTCCCAATTATTGCTCAATTTCTATCCATCTTCTCGGTTGAAGTGATATGACTCTGTTGCATCAACTGTTCATCCTACATGCGGAGTTTGGGGGGGTCCACTTTCTATAACTTTCTAAAAGGCTCCTTATGATTGACCTGACGGACAAACGAAACGCCGCACTTTTATAATAGAAGCCACCTGGCCACGAACGGTTCTAGCTCAGCGAAAGCGGCTAACCAATTTGGGAATGCATCGCAGCCAAATACAACTTAAAAACGCACGTTGATTCGAAACGGAGACCCGTGTCTCAGCCCATCAGCCCTCCCTGCGGACGGACTCGTCCCCGCCATAGGAACGTGTAGCACGCGTATTGTATGCAGGCAAGAGCCCGCGGCTGCCCGCTCGAGACGCCGGATATTGGACCGCGTCGGAACGCCGAGGGGACCCGACCCGAATCTCGGACTTTGGACGGCAGTCCGGGACCCCAAACGTGGTAGAGTTCCACCCCTCACCCCCTCACCCCCTCACCCCCTCACGACCCCCACCCCCTCACGACCCCCATCCCCACAATCCCGTCACCGAGGTTGAGCCCGGTGACTCAGCGACCCACCACTCACCCGTGTGTGTGTGACACGCTCACCCACGTAACAGCTCACCCGTTTGTGTGACACGCTTACCCAGTGACAGCTCCCACGTGTGTGTGACAGCTCACCCACGTAACACGCTCACCCGTTTGTGTGACACGCTTACCCACGTGACAGTTCACTGGTGTGACAGCTCACCCACGTGACACACATCACCCGTGTGACAGCTCACAGGTGTGTGAGGTCACCTGTGTGTGAGAGAGCTCACACGAGTGACAGTTCACAGGAGTGAGAGCTCACAAGTGTGAGTGAGAGAGAGCTCACACGAGTGACAGTTCACAGGAGTGAGAGCTCACAAGTGTGAGTGAGAGAGAGCTCACACGAGTGACAGTTCACAGGAGTGAGAGCTCACAAGTGTGAGTGAGAGAGAGCTCACACGAGTACAGTTCACAGGAGTGAGTGCTCACAAGTGTGAGTGAGAGAGAGCTCACACGAGTGACAGTTCACAGGAGTGAGAGCTCACAAGTGTGAGTGAGAGAGAGCTCACACGAGTGACAGTTCACAGGAGTGAGAGCTCACAAGTGTGAGTGAGAGAGAGCTCACACGAGTGACAGTTCACAGGAGTGAGTGCTCACAAGTGTGAGTGAGAGAGAGCTCACACGAGTGACAGTTCACAGGAGTGAGAGCTCACAAGTGTGAGTGAGAGAGAGCTCACACGAGTGACAGTTCACAGGAGTGAGAGCTCACAAGTGTGAGTGAGAGAGAGCTCACACGAGTGACAGTTCACAGGAGTGAGTGCTCACACGTGTGAGTGAGAGAGAGCTCACACNTGTGAGTGAGAGCTCACACGAGTGACAGTTNACACAGGAGTGAGTGTTCACACGTGCGAGAGTTCACACGTGTGAGAGCTCACACGTGTGAGTGAGAGAGAGCTCACACGAGTGACAGTTCACAGGAGTGAGTGCTCACACGTGCGAGAGAGAGAGTGAGAGACGAGAGAGAGCTCACACGCGTGAACCACACACCTGTAGCCATGTCTGCTCCGAGTGAAGTGCCACCAGTAGGCAGCCTTGCTAAATAAAGACCCCTTGTCGGCCACCCCCCCACCTCCCCTACTCCTGATCCCTCCTGATGGTCACGGGGAATCGATCCCAGGAGAATCGATTCCATTGCTGGAGATGAATATTGACGAGTGCCAAACCCCGATGGTCAACCGCAACCTTGGAATCAGAATCACCGGCCATGTGGTTTGTGTGTGTGGGGGGGGGTTTGATTGTCTTCATGCAAGCCACCCACCGTTTACAGAGCACATCAAATTTGATTAATTCTGAGGTCAAATGACTGAATGTTCTACTTTTGAGTGCAAATAAAAGTGTGTGTGTGCGCGCATTNAAAAAAAAACTTGTTTTTTACCCGATTTATTTTCCAATTAAACATCCGTCTGCTGATGAGAAACTGAATGTCGAAACTGGTTCCTGCCTGTAAACATCTGGCAGGTCACCAGCATCGGTCCCATGCAAGCCCGGCACTGCTGATGAGACACTGAAATGTCAAAACCAATGCTGTTGATACGATACACTCCCAGAATGCAGTGCAGCTGATAGGATGTGTAAAATAAATGTAACATGTGGAGACACATTAAATTGTGTAGAGTGGTGGCACAGCGGTTTCAAAGACAATGCAGTATTTGTGATTACTGCAGACATGATTTATTGCAAAAGGTTTCAGTTTGGTTTCGATTTAAAGCTTTCGTGACTGCAGGGATTCATCTTCTTGGTTCTTTCGGTAAAGTCACGTAGAATGGAAATAATAAAATAATAAAACATAATAAAATAATTATCACGACGTTTCGGCTTGCGTTGTGGCCTAAACTTCGTGAGAATTATTTTATGTTTTATTTTATTATTTTATTATTTCCATTTCTACGTGACTTTACCGAAAGAACCAAGAAGATATTTCAGTTTGGTGTTTTGAACAAACGTGACACTACCACAGCAGCCTGAGGGATAACATTCTCGCACTCACAGAGGAGAGAGAAAAGCGCCCAAGTTCCCAAAGTTGCTTAACCAGTTGCGTAATAACTCCACATCGTTCATCGTGTC
Organism: Lethenteron camtschaticum; assembly: GCA_018977245.1. NCBI lineage: Eukaryota > Metazoa > Chordata > Hyperoartia > Petromyzontiformes > Petromyzontidae > Lethenteron > Lethenteron camtschaticum. The sequence continues at coordinate 5,603,990 of MU249630.1, forward strand.
GCAAGAGCCACCCATCACGCCTGTCAGTGCACCCAGTAACCCCACCCCACCCATCCATCCACCCACCAAACGATCCATCCAACCGCCAATGCATCCACCACCAACCCATCCACCCACCTACCGATCCATCCACCCACCAATGCATCCACCCACCAATCCATCCACCCACCCACCGATCCACCCACCAATGCATCCACCCACCAATTCATCCACCCACCCACCGATCCATTCACCCAACCGCCAATGCATCCACCCACCAATTCATCCACCCACCGATCCATTCACCCAACCGCCAATGCATCCACCCACCAATCCACCCACCCACCGATCCATTCACCAACCGCCAATGCATCCACCCACCAATCCATCCACCCACCCACCGATCCATTCACCCAACCGCCAATGCATCCACCCACCAATCCACCCACCCACCGATCCATTCACCCAACCGCCAATGCATCCACCCACCAATCCATCCACCCACCTACCGATCCATCCACCCAACTGCCAATGCATCCACCCACCCACCGATCCATTCACCCAACCGCCAATGCATCCACCCACCAATCCATCCACCCACCGATCCATTCACCCAACCGCCAATGCATCCACCCACCAATCCACCCACCCACCGATCCATTCACCCAACCGCCAATGCATCCACCCACCAATCCACCCACCCACCGATCCATTCACCCAACCGCCAATGCATCCACCCACCAATCCATCCACCCACCTACCGATCCATCCACCCAACTGCCAATGCATCCACCCACCAATCCACCCACCTACCGATCCATCCACCCAACCGCCAATGCGTCCACCCACCAATCCATCCACCCACCCACTGATCCATTCACCCACCCACTGATCCATTCACCCAACCACCAATGCATCCACCCACCAACCCATCCACCCACCACTCATCCATCCACCCACCCACCGATCCACCCACCACCCATCCATCCACCCACGGATTTTACCACCCACCCACCAATCCATCCACCCAACCGCCAATGCATCCACCCACCAATCCACCCACCCAACCGCCAATGCATCCACCCACCAATCCATCCACCCACCCACTGATCCATTCACCCAACCACCAATGCATCCACCCACCAACCCATCCACCCACACACCCATCCATCCACCCACCCACCAATCCATTCACCCACCCACCGATCCACCCACCCATCCATCCACCCACCCACCAATCCACCCACCCACCGATCCATCCACCAACCGCCAATGCATCAACCCACCAATCCATCCACCCACCCACCGATCCATTCACCCACCCATCCATCCACCCACCAATCCATCCACCCACCTACCGATCCATCCACCCAACAGCCAATCCACCCACCAATCCATCCACCCACCCACCAATCCATCCACCCACCAATCCACCCACCCACCAATCCATCCATCACCCACCCACCGATCCATCCACCCAACAGCCAATCCATCCACCCACCAATCCACCCACCCACCAATCCATCCATCCACCCACCCACCGATCCATCCACCCACCCACCAATCCATCCACCCACCAATCCACCCACCCACCAATCCATCCATCCACCCACCCACCGATCCATCCACCCACCCACCAATCCATCCACCCACCAATCCACCCACCCACCAATCCATCCATCCACCCACCCACCGATCCATCCACCCAACAGCCAATCCATCCACCCACCAATCCACCCACCCACCAATCCATCCATCCACCCACCCACCGATCCATCCACCCACCCACCAATCCATCCACCCACCAATCCACCCACCCACCAATCCATCCATCCACCCACCCACCGATCCATCCACCCACCCACCAATCCATCCACCACCAATCCACCCACCCACCAATCCATCCATCCACCCACCCACCGATCCATCCACCCACCCACCAATCCATCCACCCACCAATCCACCCACCCACCAATCCATCCATCCACCCACCCACCGATCCATCCACCCAACAGCCAATCCATCCACCCACCAATCCACCCACCCACCAATCCATCCATCCACCCACCCACCGATCCATCCACCCACCCACCAATCCATCCACCACCAATCCACCCACCAATCCATCCATCCACCCACCACCGATCCATCCACCCACCCACCAATCCATCCACCCACCAATCCACCCACCCACCAATCCATCCATCCACCCACCCACCGATCCATCCACCCACCCACCAATCCATCCACCCACCAATCCACCCACCCACCAATCCATCCATCCACCCACCCACCGATCCATCCACCCACCCACCAATCCATCCACCCACCAATCCACCCACCACCAATCCATCCATCCACCCACCCACCGATCCATCCACCCACCCACCAATCCATCCACCCACCAATCCACCCACCCACCAATCCATCCATCCACCCACCCACCGATCCATCCACCCAACAGCCAATCCATCCACCCACCAATCCACCCACCCACCAATCCATCCATCCACCCACCCACCGATCCATCCACCCACCCACCAATCCATCCACCCACCAATCCACCCACCCACCAATCCATCCATCCACCCACCCACCGATCCATCCACCCACCCACCAATCCATCCACCCACCAATCCACCACCCACCAATCCATCCATCCACCCACCCACCGATCCATCCACCCACCCACCAATCCATCCACCCACCAATCCACCCACCCACCAATCCATCCATCCACCCACCCACCGATCCATCCACCCACCCACCAATCCATCCACCCACCAATCCACCCACCCACCAATTCATCCATCCACCCACCCACCGATCCATCCACCCACCCACCAATCCATCCACCCACCAATCCACCCACCCACCAATCCATCCATCCACCCACCCACCGATCCATCCACCCACCCACCAATCCATCCACCCACCAATCCACCCACCCACCAATCCATCCATCCACCCACCCACCGATCCATCCACCCAACAGCCAATCCATCCACCCACACACCCATCCAACAATCTATCAGCGGACGCTCATCGCTATCCCTCCAACCTCCCCCCCCCCCCCCCCCGGACTGCTGATGTGACTGCAGAGAGTGGAAGCCGGTCCCGGAGTTTGTGTTTGTACCGCGATGAGCTCAAACGTGCGAGTGAGTGACGGCTCACACGAGCTGCCGATAGCGATGCACTGGGCAGGAGGGAAGGGGCGATGTGTAAAATGGAAATGTATTTTTACGAAAAAGAACAAACTGTTATTGTTGAATGGAGAGTGCAGGGGTGGGTATGGAGAGAGGCGGGAGAGTCTGGGTTGGTTCACGTGTTTATTGAGATCATGATGATGACGTCGGTGGTAATTACAAAAGCAAATCAGAGTGAACGCTGAGCCTGTGTGTGGGGTAGGGTGGGTAGGGTAGGGTGGGGTAGGGTAGGTAGGGTAGGGTGGGGTAGGGTTAGGGTAGGGTGGGTAGTGTGCGGTAGGGTNGGGTAGTGTGGGGTAGGGTNGGGTAGTGTGGGGTAGGGGTAGGGTGGGGTAGGGGTAGGGTGGGGTAGTGTGTNGGGTAGGGGTAGTGTGGGGTAGGGGTAGGGTTGGGGGTAGTGTGCGGTAAGGTGGGGTAGTGTGGGTGGGTTAGGGGTAGGGTGGGGTAGGGGTATGGTGGGGTAGTGTGGGGTAGGGGTAGGGTGGGTANTGTNGGGTAGGGTGGGGTAGGGGTAGGGTGGAGTAGTGTGGGGTATGGTGGGGTAGTGTGGGGTAGGGTAGGGTTAGAGTTGAGTGGGGTAGTGTGGGTAGGGGTAGGGTNGGGTAGTGTAGGGTAGTGTGGGGTAGGGGTATGGTGGAGTAGTGTGGGGTAGGGTTAGGGGTGGAGTTGGTGTGCAGTAGGGTAGAGTAGAATAGGGCTGGATTGGATAAGTTGGGTGGGGTGGGGTGGTGTGGGTCAGGGTTGTGTAGATTGAGGGTTAATACGAGCAGTTGGGTAGTGTGTGTCAGCGGTCGGATTTGGGTTTCGTGATTAGTGTTAGGGTTAGTAAGGGTAACGTTTAGGTGAAGAGTTAGTGTGGGTAGGTTAAGGGTTAGTGTGGGTCAGGGTGAGTGATAGGGTATAGGTAGGTTAGTGTGGGTCAGGGTCAGTGGTAGAGTCAGTGAGGGTTAGGGGTAGTGAGGGTTAGGGTAGTGAGGGTGAGGGTAGAGTTAGTGAGGGTTAGGGGTAGTGAGGGTGAGGGTAGAGTTAGTGAGTGGTAGAGTTAGTGAGGGTTAGAGTTACTGGTAGAGTTAGTGAGGGTAGAGTTAGTGAGGGTTAGGGTAGTGAGGGTTAGGGGTAGTGAGGGTTAGTGAGGGTTAGGGTTAGTGTGGGTTAAGGGTAGTGGTAGAGTTAGTGAGGGTTAGTGGTAGTGTTAGTGAGGGTGAGAGTTAGTGAGTGGTAGAGTTAGTGAGGGTTAGAGTTAATGAGGGTTAGGGGTAGTGAGGGTGAGGGGTAGAGTTAGTGAGGGTTAGAGTTAGTGAGGGTTAGGGTAGTGAGGGTGAGGGTAGGGTTAGTGAGGGTTAGTGGTAGGGTTAGTGAGGGTGAGGGTNAGGGGTAGTGAGTGTTAGGGTTAGTGAGGGTTAGGGGTAGTGAGGGTTAGGGTTAGTGAGGGTTAGGGGTAGTGAGGGTTAGTGGTAGAGTTAGTGAGAGTTAGAGAGGGTTAGTGAGGTGAGAGTTAGTGAGGGTGAGAGTTAGTGAGGGTTAGGCTATGGGTAGAATTAGTGAGGGTGAGAGTTAGTGTGGTGAGAGTTAGTGTGGGTGAGAGTTAGTGAGGGTTAGGTNTATGGGGTAGAATTAGTGAGGTAGAGTTAGTGTGGGTGAGAGTTAGTGTGGGTGAGAGTTAGTGTGGGTGAGAGTTAGTGAGGGTTAGGTCTATGGGGTAGAATTAGTGAGGGTGAGAGTTAGTGTGGGTGAGAGTTAGTGTGGGTGAGAGTTAGTGAGGGTTAGGTTATGGGTAGAATTAGTGAGGGTGAGAGTTAGTGTGGGTGAGAGTTAGTGAGGGTGAGAGTTAGTGAGGGTAAGAGTTAGTGAGGGTAAGAGTTAGTGAGGGTGAGGGTAGTGAGGGTAGAGTTAGTGAGGATTAGTGTGGGGTGTGTGGGGTAGAGTTAGTGAGGGTGAGGGTTAGAGTTAGTGAGGGTGAGAGTTAGTGTGGGGTAGAGTTAGTGAGGATTAGTGAGGGGTAGTGAGGGTGAGAGATTGTGAGGATTAGGCACACCCTGTGACGATTGCTCCTCGTTCGACACAACACGGCAATCACGTCACCGCAAATCACTCACGGGGCAATCATCTCTGCAGCCCCTCACCGGCCAACACCCACCAGCGGGCGGGGGGGGGGGGTGAAAGGGGGGGGTGGCCTTGCCATGGGCTGGCCTCTGAAACGTTCCCTTCCACAGGAATCAACAACAAAGACCTGGACAGGGNGGGTTGTGGCCTTGCCATGGCCTCTGAAAGTTCCCTTACACAGAAGGCGACAACAAAGAACTGGACAGGAGTGTGTGGTTGTGGCCTTGCAATGGGCTGGGCTCTGAAACGTTCCCTTCCACAGGAATCAACAACAAAGACCTGCACAGGGGTGGGTGGATGTGGCCTTGCCTCGGCCTCTGAAACGTTCCCTTCCACAGAAGGCGACAACGCAGAGCTGGACAGAGCGTGCACGATAGCAACGTGCCGTGTCCGTCCCACTGCCGCATGGCGGTCGCCTGCTGGCTCTCACCGCCCCCACCACACCACCACCACCGCCACCACCACCACCGCCACCGCTTCACGTGTCCACCTTCCCGTACGTCCCCTCGGTGGCCGGTAGAAGCGCGGAAGGTGGCGAGCTGCAGCGTGTGGAACGCGTAGCGTCGACAGCCCACGTTCTTGGCAGCGTTCTCCAGCCGGCAGCCCTCACTGGACAAAGACAAAGGTGCAACCCGTCCCCCCACCCCCCACCCCCAGCATAGCCATCAACAGAGTGTCGTTAGCGAGCGGCACCTGCGGAGGCCGGCACGGCACGGCGCACTCACCACCGGTGAGATGTTAACTACCTCGCCTGGTCTACAGGAGGTCGTGGGTTCGATCTAAACCCCGCAGATGCCTGCTGTATATTTGGAGTTTGCGTGTCTCTCTCCCCGTGGTGAGATGTTGACTACCTCGCCTGGTCTACAGGAGGTCGTGGGTTCGATCTAAACCCCGACGATGCCTGCTGTATATTTGGAGTTTGTGTGTCTCTCTCCCGTGGTGAGATGTTGACTACCTCGCCTGGTCTACAGGAGGTCGTGGGTTCGATCTAAACCCCGACGATGCCTGCTGTATATTTGGAGTTTGTGTGTCTCTCTCTCCCCGTGGTGAGATGTTAACTACCTCGCCTGGTCTACAGGAGGTCGTGGGTTCGATCCCGACCCTGACGCCTGCTGCTGTATACAGAGAGTGTGCGTGNCTCTCTCTCCCTGTGGTCGCGTGGATTTGTCTCCGCGTCCTCCAGTTTTTGCCCTCCACATTTAGAATCGACGTCACGCGTTTGAGATTATTTGGCTGCTGCGAACATCCACGCTGACGATGAGCCACTTCGCCATCATTTGTGGCCAGGTCACTTCTGCAAAGAGCTACATCTCAGCTTCGCCTCGTAAACTAGCAAGAGAGTTTAAGAGTTCATCTTCTTGGTTCTTTCGGTAAAGTCACGTAGAATGGAAATAATAAAATAATAAAATAAAACATAATAAAATAATTCTCACGACGTTTCGGCCACAACGCAAGCAGCCGTGAGAATAGACAGCGTTTTATTTTATTATTTTATTATTTCCATTCTACGTGACTTTACCGAAAAACCAAGAAGATGAATCCCTGCAGTCACGAAAGCTTTAAATCGAAATTTAGGTGTTAGGATGTTAAAACACCAAACTGAAATCTTTCACAAGGAATCGTGTCTGCATTAACCACAATGCTTGTGGGCAGAATGCAAACTAAAAACACACTCTGATAATATATGCATTGTCTTTGAAATTGATTGGTCCAGACCAGAGAAGCCAAAAAGCCCTTTAGCGTCCTCTGGTCTAACACGTGACTTTACCGAAAGAACCAAGAAGATGAATCCCTGCAGTCACGAAAGAAGCTTTAAATCGAAGTGTAAGAGTTGTTATAGCCACACCAAGTCACCCTCGCCCCGCACTGCCCACCTGCGCATGCAGTTGAGGGCCGCAGAGAAGGCGGAGGCCGGGAGGCCGTGGCGGTCCCTGAGCAGGGCGCACTGCTCCAGTGTCACCGACATGGCCGTGCGGTCCTTGGCGCTCTTGCAGCTCGTCACGCGCACGCCACGCAGACGCTGGCACACCTGCACGCGCACACGCAGGTGCACACGCACACACACGCGCAGGTGCACACGCAGGTACACACACACACGCATGCACACGCACACACGCAGGTACACACGCACACGCAGGCACACAAGGACGCACGTACACATGCACACACGCACGTACACACACGTGCACACACGCACGTGGACACGTACGTGGACACGCACGTACACACGCAGGTACACACGCATGCGCACGCGCACACGCAGATACACACGCACGTACACACGCACGCACATACACACACACGCATGCACGCACACACACACGCACACACACACACACACACGCACACATGCACGCGCACACACACACACGGACGCACACGCGCGCACCTCCATAAGCAGGTGGCGAGGTGAGTGCATGGCAGGGCAAGTTTGTGCGTCGAACTTTCTCGCGCTGGCGTAGGCCAACGTGCTCACGCAGGTGCGCACGAGGGCGGGCGCGGGCAGCGACGCCGGTAGACNGGGGGGGGGCAGGTGANGGGGGGGAGGGGGAGGTGAGGGGAGGTGGGGTGCGAGGGGGGTAGTGAGGGAGGTGAGGGGCAGGTGAGGGGGGGCAGGGANGGTGGCGAGGTGAGGGGGGGACGGGGGGAGGTGAGGGGTGAGGTGAGGGGTCGAGGGTGAGGGAGGCAGGTGAGGGGTGAGGTGAGGGGGGGTGAGGTGAGGGGTGGTGAGGGCAGGTGANGGGGGAGGTGAGGGGTGAGGTAGGGTGAGGTGAGGGGTGAGGTGAGGGGTGAGGGAGGGTGAGGTGAGGGCAGGTGAGGGAGGTGAGGGGAGGTGAGGGGGGGCAGGTGAGGGGTGAGGTGAGGGGGTGAGGTGAGGGCAGGTGGGGGGGGGGGAGTCCAGGGGGCGGCCCTCACCTGTGCGGCCGCCTGCAGGACGTGGACGTTCTTGTTGCGGCGAGAGGCGGCCGACTTGGCGAGCTCCTCCAGCAGCTCCGGGAGGGGGCGCCAGCAGCCAGGGGGGGAGCGTCGCCCCGCGGCTCTGCTGCACAGACAAAGGTCCCACACCCCCCACCCCACCCACGCGCGTAGCGTTGACGGACCGGTTGGGGAGCGTGCGACGTGGGTGGCGTGGTGAGGTCGTGGGTTCGATCCCGACCCTGACGCCTGCTGCTGTATATTTGGAGTTTGCGTGTCTCTCTCTCTCCCCGTGGTGAGATGTTAACTACCTCGCCTGGTCTACAGGAGGTCGTAGGTTCGATCCCGACCCTGACGATCCTACTGCTGTATATTTGGAGTTTGCGTGTCTCTCTCTCTCCCCGTGGTGAGATGTTAACTACCTCGCCTGGTCTACAGGAGGTCGTGGGTTCGATCCCGACCCAGACGCCTGCTGCTGTATATTTGGAGTCTGCGTGTCTCTCTCTCTCCCGTGGTGAGATGTTAACTACCTCGCCTGGTCTACAGGAGGTCGTAGGTTCGATCCCGACCCTGACGCCTGCTGTATATTTGGAGTTTGCCTCTCTCTCCCCGTGGTGAGATGTTAACTACCTCGCCTGGTCTACAGGAGGTCGTGGGTTCGATCCCGACCCAGACGCCTGCTGCTGTATATTTGGAGTCTGCGTGTCTCTCTCTCTCCCGTGGTGAGATGTTAACTACCTCGCCTGGTCTACAGGAGGTCGTAGGTTCGATCCCGACCCTGACGATGCCTGCTGCTGTATATTTGGAGTTTGCGTGTCTCTCTCTCTCCCGTGGTCGCATGGATTTGTCTCCGCATCCTCCAGTTTTTGACCTCCACATTTAGAATCGACGTCGCGCGTTTGAGAATTATTTGGCTGCTATGAACATCCACGCCGACTTTTGCCGCGCCCAGGCAAGCCCGCGACCGGGACGGGTAATTGTCACCGGTGTTGGCCGCGAGCGGAATAGAATTCGGGTCGCCAGGTTCGTAGTGAACGGCGCGGTAACCGCTGCGTTACCGCTCCCAGGTGCAGACACACACGAAGAAAAAACAAAGATCCCTGTATAGCCTGAACAGACTGTTGGGGCAAGTGCTGTTAGCGAGCACATATGAAGGCCGGCACGGCAAACAGGGGTGGGAGGCCAGCACCACCCAGTGGCGATGTTACACACCGCACCGGGTACTCATTTGAGGCTGAGTCAACCAAGGGAGGCCAGGACCGGTTCATATAATCGTCACTGGTGTTGGCCGTGAGCGGGAATCGAACCCACGTCACCGGTTCGTAGCGCTAACCGCTACACCACCGCTCCCACACACACAGACAAAGATACCCCGTATAGCCTGAACAGACTGTTGGGGCAAGTGCTGTTAGCGAGCACCTATGAAGGCCGGCACGGCGCACAAGGACAATGGGTGGCCAGCACCACGCCCGGCCGTACACGCACACACACACACGCGCACAGGCACACACACACGCACAGGTACACACGCTCACACGCGTGCAGGTACGAGGGAGCTACTCACGGGAGGGCAGGTAGGCGCACGCAAGCTTGTGGTAGGCACGCAGACGCTCACAACTCTCAACACACAGCTGCTCCTGCAGAGACGTGTCCCCGTGAAACCTACAGGCGGAGACACGGAGACATGAGACACGCACAGACACCACGTGCAGAGACATGGAGACACTGAGACACAGAGACATCACATGCTGAGACACCACACACACAGACACCACACACACAGAGACACCACACACACAGAGACACTCACACAGAGACACTCACACACAGAGACACACTCACACAGAGACACCGCACACACAGAGACATCGCACACACAGAGACACACACACACAGAGACACGCACACACAGAGACACGCACACACAGAGACACACACACACAGAGACACACGCACACAGAGACACTCACACACAGAGACACACTCACAAGAGACACCGCACACACAGAGACATCGCACACACAGAGACACTCACACACAGAGACACTCACACACAGAGACATCGCACACACAGAGACACACACACAGAGACACACACAGAGACACTCACACAGAGACACCGCACACACAGAGACACTCACACACACAGAGGCACGCACACACACAGAGACACGCACACACACAGAGACACACACACAGAGACACACACACACAGAGACACACACACACAGGTGGTGGTGGGGGTCGAGTGGTGGGTGGGAGCAAGTGGTGGGTAGGAGCGACGTGGTTGGTGGGAGCGAGGTGGTGGAGCGAGCGAGGTGGTGGAGCGAGCGAGCGAGGTGGTGAGCGAGGTGGTGGGTGTAAGCGACGTGGTGGAGCGAGGTGGTGGGTGGTGGAGCGAGTGGTGGAGCGAGTGTGGTGGTGAGCGAGGTGTGGAGCGAGGTGGTGGGTGGTGGAGCGAGGTGGTGGAGCGAGGTGGTGGTGGTGGAGCGAGGTGGTGGAGCGACGTGGTGGAGCGAGCGAGCGACTCGCCTTTCGACAAGCGTCTGCTGCTCGTTGATGCCGATGCTGAAGAGTGCGCTGCTGACGGGGACGAGGGCCCCGTCCCTCAGGGGCTCGGGCAGCGTGCGGAACATCGCCGCGGGCAGAGGGACGCTCACCACGCAGCCCTCCTGCGCACACCGCACACGCCGCGTGATGAGAGTATCGCCGCGTGTGTGTTGCGTGTGTACTGCGAGTGTGCTGCATGTGTGCTGCGTGTGTGTGCTGCGTGTGTGTGCTGTGTGTGTGTGCTGTGTGTGTGCTGCGTGTGCTGTGTGTGTGTGCTGTGTGTGCTGCGTGTGTGCTGTGTGTACTGCGTGTGTGTGTATGTGCTGTGCGTGTGTGCTGTGTGTGTGTGTGTGTGCTGTGTGTGTGTTTGTGCTGTGTGTGTGTGCTGTGTGTGTGTGTGTGCTGTGTGTGTGTGTGTGCTGTGTGTGTGTGTGCTGCGTGTACTGCGTGTGCTGTGTGTTGTGTGCTGTGTGTTGTGTGCTGTGTGTGTGCTGTGTGTGTGTGTGCTGTGTGTGTGTGTGTGCGTACTGCGTGTGTGCTGCGTGTACTGCGTGTGCTGTGTGTGTGTGCTGTGTGTTGTGTGCTGTGTGTGTGTGCTGTGTGTGCTGTGTGTGTGTGCNGTGTGTGTGTGTGCTGTGTGTGTGTGTGCTGTTCCCAATCACAGCCGCCAACACCGTGACGATTATCTGAACCGGTGCTGGGCCTCACCTAGGTCGACTCAGCCTCAAATGAGTAGCTGGTGCGGCGTGTTAACATCGCCACTGGGGAGACAAAGGCGGTCGGGCGTGGTGCTGGCCACCCACCCCTCGTTCGCCGTTCGGCCTTCATCGGTGCTGCCCGCAAACAGCACTTGCCCCGACAGTCTGTTGAGGCTACGCGGGGATCTTTATCTTTGTACTGTGTGCGCGTGCGAGTTACCCGTCCTCTGTCAGAGACGGCAGCAGGCTGTCCCCCTCGGAGCCGGGAGGCGACAGGGTGAGACGCAGGGAGACGCGGTGAGACAGGTCCATCACGGACACTGCCATGTCCTCCAGCATTGCCTGCTCATCCCCTACGCACGGAGAGAGACGGCGAGAGACAGACAGAGAGAGACAACTAGCACGGTATCAGCAAGGCTCGATTAGTGCGACTCGCTACTCTACGGGACGTCTGGCAAAAGCGTTAGCGAGCTGCAGGGTGCACAACATTCTCGGGCACCTGGTGTGACGGGGTACCGCAAGATAACACTACCTCGCCTGGTATGCAGGAGGTCGTGGGTTCGATCCAGACCCTGACGCCTGCTGTATATTTGGAGTTTGCGTGCTCTCCCCGTGGTGAGATGTTAACTACCTCGCCTGGTATGCAGGAGGTCGTGGGTTCCATCCAGACCCTGACGCCTGCTGTATATTTGGAGTTTGCGTGTCTCTCCCTCTCTCTCCGTGGTGGTGTGGATTTTTCTCCGAGTCCTCCAGTTTTTCCCCTCTACGTTCAGAGTCAACGTCACCGCTTTCATAGTATTTGGCTGCTGCTGCTGCTGCTACAAATGTCCACGTGACATGTTGCCGAGCCGTCATTCGTGATCGCCAGGCCGCTCCCGAAAACAAGAGCTCCCGTAACACAGTATCTTGGTGGGGCCTTGCCTCGAGTTTGAGAATAGGTGGGTACATACTCTTAGTTCTTTCGGTAAAGTCACGTAGGTAAAATTAATAAAAATAAAACAATAAAAATCACGACGTTTCGGAGGCAACACAAGCTTCAAATCTAGAATAGGTGGGTACTCACCGTAGGTGCTCAGGAGGCTTTCGAAGCACACGAGGAGGCCCGCGTGCTGCAGCTGCTGCAGGAACGCCGTGTCGCCGAGACCCGCACGCAGGCGCAGCACGCAGCCACCACCAGCGCCGACAGCTGGGGAGGGAGACAAAGACGGAGTTGACGGGGGGGGGGGTCATGAAGCCAGCGATCAGGGAGAGACGAGGGTTGGTGTCGCGAAGCCAGTGATGAGGGTGATGATACAAAGGTGGCAGGTGAGAGGGGGTGGGTGATCACGTAGCCAGTGAAGAGGGGATCGAACCCACGACCTCCTGCATACCAGGCGAGGTAGTTAACATCTCCTAGCCACCGTGATGCTCATGAGGCAGGGAGACAAAGGTGGCTGTGAGGGGGGGTGTCGGTGTCGGTGGTGGTGGGTGGCGGTGAGCGGGGGGGGGGGGAGGGTGGCGGTGAGCGGTGGGGGGGTGGTGGGTGGCGGTGAGCGGGTGGGGGTGGTGGGTGGCAGTGAGCGGGGTGGGGGTGGTGGGTGGCGGTGAGCGGTGGTGGGTGCGGTGAGCNGGGGGGGGGGAGGGTGGCGGTGAGCGGTGGGGGGGGTGGTGGGTGGCAGTGAGCGGGGTGGGGGTGGTGGGTGGCGGTGAGCGGGGTGGTGGGTGGCGGTGGGTGGCGGTGAGCNGGGTGGTGGGGGTGGTGGGTGGCGGTGAGCGGTGGGTGGTGGGGTGGTGGGTGGCGGTGAGCGTGGGGTGGGGGGTGGTGGTGGCGGTGAGCGGTGGGGTGGGGGTGGCGGTGAGCGGTGGGTGGTGGGGGTGGTGGGTGGCGGTGAGCGGTGGGGTGGTGGGGGCGGTGAGTGGCGGTGAGCGGTGGGGGTGGTGGGTGGCGGTGAGCGGTGGGGTGGTGGGGGGCGGTGAGTGGCGGTGAGCGGTGGGGTGGTGGGTGTCGGTGCGGTGGCTCACGGTGTGGGAATCGACGACGTCCCGCCGGTGGCTCAGCGACGAGCCCCAGCAGGCTTCGCTCTCCAGGGCGATCGCCAGCAGGGCCCGGGCAGCGCCATCGCACGCGGCGCTCACGCGGGGCGCCAGCAGCGACACGCGTGCAAGCAGGTCTGCAAAGACAAAGATCCCCACGTAGCCTGTAACAGACTGTCGGGGCAAGTGCTGTTAGCGAGCACCTATGAAGGCCGGCACGGCACACGAGGGGTGGGTGGCCACCACGCCCGGCCGCCTTTGTCTCCCGGTGGCGATGTTTACTACACACCGCACCAGGTACTCCTTTGAGGCCGAGTCAACCTAAGGGGAGGCCCAGGACCGGTTCAGATAATCGTCACTGCAGCGTAGTGCTAACCGCTGCACCACCGCTCCCCGTACGCAGGTCTGCACCCGCAGACACACAAGACAAAGACCCCCATGTAGCCCACACAGGCTGTCGGGGCAAGTGCTGGTAGCAGCGCCCTATCAAGGCCGGCACGGCACACGAGGGGTGACGTGGCCCGCACCGCCACGCCGGCCACCTGTGTCTCTCTCAGATGCTGATGGGTTTGAAGCGCATCGTGCCCACTGCTGCACCACAGCGTGCTCACTGCTGCACCACAGGGTGCCCACTGCTGCACCACAGCGTGCCCCACTGCTGCACCACAGCGTGCCCACTGCTGCACCACAGCGTGCCCCACTGCTGCACCACAGCATGCTCACTGCTGCACCACAGCGTGCCCACTGCTGCACCACAACGTGCCCACTGCTGCACCACTGCTGCACCACACACACCGTCCTTACCGTGTTCAGGTCCTGAACTCAGCAACAGCAATTCCAGCTCCTCCTCCACTCTGCTCAGCAACAGCCTCTAAGTACAAACACACAGAGTACACAGTGAGTACACAGAGTNCACAGAGCACACACAGTACACAGTGAGTACACACACAGTGAGACAGTGAGTACACACACAGAGTACACACTCACTCCTCACTCACTCAGGAATGGAACTCGGGTCGCCGGCTTCGCGGCGCGCGCAGCGCTAACCGCTGCACCACCGCTCCCCACACACACCAACTCTGATAACAACGCTCGCTCACACACCCACTCACCCATTCACGGCGTGACGCCACCCGCAGCGTGGAGCTTGTGGATGAGCCGGCGGCGGCGGTTGTGGCAGCGAGTCCCGTCTCCTGGCTCTCGCTGCGCATCAGCCGCAACACGGCCTCACACACCGCTTCCCGCTCACACAGCACACCAGCTGCTGCGTCTGTGGGGTGCGGGAGGAAGGGGGTGTGACGGGGGGGGGGGTGGGAGTGTGAGTGGGTGAGTGAGAGTGGGTGAGTGAGAGTGGGTGAGTGAGAGTGGTGAGTGAGTGTGAGTGAGTGGGTGAGTAGGGTGAGTGAGAGTGTGAGTGTGAGTGAGTNGGTGAGTGTGAGTGANTGGGTGAGTGTGAGTGGTGAGTGGAGTGGGTGAGTGAGAGTGAGTGTGAGTGCGAGTGTGAGTGTGGTGGTGAGTGAGAGTGTGAGAGTGAGAGTGTGAGAGTGAGTGAGTGGGTGAGTGAGAGTGTGAGTGGGTGAGTGCGAGTGGGTGAGTGTGAGTGGGTGAGTGAGCGTGAGTGTGGGTGAGTGTGGGTGGGTGAGAGTGGGTGAGTGTGTGGGTGANTATGGCGGTGGGTGAGTGTGTGGATGAGTGCGAGTGGGTGAGTGAGGCATGAGAGAGTGGTGAGAGGTAGTGGGTGAGTGAGTGGGTGAGTGCGAGTGGTGAGTGTGAGTGGGAGTGAGTGCGAGTGGGTGAGTGAGAGGGGTGATGNGNGTGGTGAGTGAGTGAGTGGGGTGAGTGTGAGTGGGTGAGTGAGGTGGGTGAGTGTGGTGGGAGGGAGGAGGATAGTGAGATGGGTGGTGGGTGGGTGGGTGAGATGGGTGGTGAGAGTGGGTGAGTGAGGTGGGTGATGTGCGGTGGGTGAGTGAGAGTGTGAGTGTGTGAGTGTGAGTGGNTGAGTGAGAGTGGGTTAGTGAGAGTGGGTGAGTGAGTGAGAGTGGGTGTGAGAGGTGAGTGAGAGTGTGAGTGGGTGAGTGAGAGTGTGAGTGGGTGAGTGAGTGAGAGTGTGAGTGGGGAGTGAGAGTGTGTGAGTGAGAGTGGGTGGGTGAGAGTGCGAGTGGGTGCCAGTGCGAGCGTGAGTGCGAGTGGGCGAGTGAGTGTGTGAGTGAGAGTGTGAGTGGGTGAGTGTGTGAGTGAGAGTGTGAGTGAGTGAGTGTGAGTGGGCGTGAGTGGTGTGTGAGTGAGAGTGGGTGAGTGAGAGTGTGAGTGGGTGAGTGTGAGTGAGTGTGGGTGAGAGTGTGGGTGAGAGTGTGGGGGAGTGTGTGAGTGGGGAGTAAGAGTGAGTGAGATGGATGNGCTGTGGGCGTGCGAGTGGGTGAGCGCGAGTGGGCGAGCGTGAGTGCGAGCCTCGCTGCGAGCGGACGTGGGGCCTAGCGGGCCATGGGTGACGGTGAGTGTGAGTGGGTGAGCGTGAGTGGTGAGCGCGAGTGCGGCGGGCGTCGCGTCCCTCACCGTATCAACCAGGTGAGCGAGGTGAGCGGAGGCTCTTCGGTGGTGAGCGGCGAGGGGCGAGAGATGCGTGGTGCGAGTCGAAACGGAGCTTCAGCCCAGAGACGCTGCAGCAGAGACCTCATCTCGTCTGCTCACCCAGCACACTGGGGGGGGGGGGGCAGGGTGAGAGACAGCTTGATCACGACCTACAAGACCATCACTCAAAACTGCTCTAGAGGATTCATCTTCTTGGTTCTTTCGGTAAAGTCACGTAGAAGGAAAATAATAAAAATAAAACTTAATAAATAATTCTCACGACGTTTTGCACAACGAGCAGCCGTCTTCAGGTGAAGAACAGGTCTGTCAAGGAGAAGTCTGAATGNCAGACCTGTTCTTCACCTGAAGACGGCTGCTTGCGTTGTGGCCGAAACGTCGTGAGAATTTTTTATTATCTTTTATTTTATTATTTATTATTTTCCTTCACGTGCTTTACCAAAAGAACCAAGAAGTGAATCCGTGCAGTCACGAAAGCTTTAAATTGCTCTAAGAGGATCGTACAACCCTAGATGNCACTGAACTATCCAGGGCCTGAAATCAAATCATCGCTACGGATGACCAATGCGAGAAATCAATGTATTTTAAATCCTTTATATTAAGTTCGCTTGCTTGCTTGCGTGCTTGCTTGCTTGCTTACGACCGTGCAAATCTTTCGGTCGTTTTTTAACCACTTCCCGTGATCCAATCGAGCTGACATTTTGCACACAGACTCGTTGTGCGAGACAATTAATGTTCGTGAAAAAAAAATTCCAAAATGTTACACTAGGGAAAACAAATTAAGTATTTAATTACCAATTGCTTAATACTGGCAGACAATCATCTGACCCATAGGTGGCAGCCATCTCAAGCCAGAGGACGAGAGGACTCTAGCCGCCATGCATATAAAGGATTTAGAGAAAAACGTTGTTTTTACGGGTTATACTTATTATTATTAGTGTGCTGCTGCTGCTACTACTATTGCTACTCCTGCTATTATAGATTTGACTCATGCAGCTAGCGAAGGTGCGGTTTAGTAGATGTTATGCAGCGCTATTGTTAACTTCCAATCACATTTCTTATGATCACTGTTACATTGNTTTTGTAGCTATATAATTTCTAGAAACGTTAGTTTAGCCCGATTTTTAGTAGTATAGAGTTAGACTTAAACATTTTTATCTAAATTGCTTATGTTGTTATTGTGATCTAACAAAAAAATTGGATTTTTTTGCACTTCGTACGCAGTATAAACAAGGTGCTTTTCCTGGAAGATTTTATTGTTTTTGTAGGGGATGTTCAATTTGCGCACAGTAAATTGAAATGTATCTTGTCTTACTGTTTGTTGCGGTTGCACCCGAATGAGCCGTAACTCACGGGTATTCAAACAAATTAAATGAAAACTGAAACGGGGGAAACGAGATGGAGAGAGAGAAGAGAGGGGGGGCAGAGAGACAAGGGGATGTGTAGAGGAAGAGAGTGTGAGAAGAGAGTTAGAGGGATAGGTGAGTCAGAGTAGAGGTGAGTGGAGGTGAGTGATGATCGGGGGGGGGGTCTGTGCCTCCTCACCGAGGCCGGGCCCCCGTGCCACAGACTCCGCAGNCCCCCGCCCTTGAAGCCGAGGACGTGGGGGGGGCTCCCACAGTACCACGTCGTGTGCAGTCTGGGGGCCCGCACACGGACGCATTTGTCTCCCGCGACATNGTAGTGGCGGCGTGCGATGGGCGCAGTGTGCGTCACCGTGTCTCTGGTGTGCGTGTCGTCCCCGTGTCTCTGACTTGGCATGTCACGCGTGTCTCTGCGTGTGCTGTCTCCCGTCTCTGCGTGTGCGTGTCGTCCCGTGTCTCTGCTTGTGCTGTGTCACCGTGNCTCTGCTTGTGCGTATGTCTCAGCCGCGTGTGCNTGTGTCACGTGGCGTGTGCTGTGTCCCGTGTCTCTGCGTGTGCGTGTCGTCAGTGTCTCTGCGTGTGCNTGTCTCCCGGTCTCTGCGTGTGCGTGTGGTCCCGTGTCTCTGTGTTGTCAACCGTGTCTCTGTGTGTGCGTGTCGTCCCGTGCTCTGCGTGTGCGTATGTCAGCGTACCGCGGCGTGTGCGCGTCCTGCCCCGCAGCCGCTGCGGCAGGTTGATGGGCACGAAGGAAGCGCTNGNTCCCTCCGCAGACGGCTCGCCTTGAAGTTGGCCCTCACAAAGGCAAAGATCCCCACATAGCCTCANCAGGCCTTTGGACAAGGTGGTGCTAGCACGACCTCAGCGCTGGTGAGGTGCGGTAGNAGGTGGCGAGCCGTGGTGCGTGGCGGTGAGGAGTGTGGTNGTGGTGGGAGTGTGGTGGTGAGGTGTGGTGAGTGTGGTGAGCTGTGGCGGTGAGGANGTGTGGTGNGTCAGTGTGTGGTGGGAGCGTGGCGGTAGTGTGGTGTAGTGCACCGTGGTGCTGGCGGTGTAGAAGTGTGGGTGAGTCACGGTGGGACGTGGTGGTGGAGGAGTGTGGCGAGTCACCGTGGGGGCGGTGGTGTGGCATAGTGTTGGTGGGAGGAGCTGTGGCGTAGTGCACCATGGTGAGCGTGGTGGTGGNAGTGTGGTGAGTTGGTGGTGGTGNGGATGTGGTGAGTGTGGTGAGCGTAGCGGTGTAGGAGTGTGGAGNACCGTGGTGAGCGTGGCGGTGAGGAGGTGGTGGTGGGAGTGTGGTGGTGGTGGTATGTGGTGAGTCACCGTGGTGACGTGGCGGTGGGAGTGTGGGGTGTGGGATGTGTGGTGAGTCAGTGTGGGAGCGATCGTGGTGAGCTGGCGGTGTAAGGATGTGGTAGTACGTGGTGAGCGTGTGGTGCAGGACAGTCACATGTGAGTGTGNGAGTGTGCGAGTNACGGTGTACACAGAGCGTGGNGGTGGAGTGTGGTGGTACGGTGGTGAGCGTGGCGGTGAGTGTGTGAGTCACCGTGNGAGTGCGGTGAGGGTGTNNTGCCAAGTGACCGTGGGCGTGGTGGTGCAGGATGTGGGGTAGTGGTGGCGTGGCGGTGGNAGTGTGGNCGAGCCNCGGTGGGAGGCGTGGNGGTAGGAGTGTGGTGGCTGTGCCAGAGTGGTGAGTCACNGTGGTGAGCGTGGTGGGTAAGTGAGTGAGCCAGTGGTGAGCGGTNGTGGGGGAGTGTGTGAGTGGTCCGAGGGCGGGANGAGTGGTGGTGGGGANGGAGAGTGGTGGGAGGACAGTGTGGGGACCCGGGAGNGTGGTGGGGAGGGACTCAGCCGCAAAACGAGTAACTGGTGTGGCGTATTAACATCGCCACTGGGGAGACAAAGGCGGCCGGCCGTGGTGGATACAAGTCCCGGCGAAGCTGGGTAGTACAGCTAGTAAAATAATAAAAATAAAACATAATAAAAACCAAGAAGATGAATCCCTGCAGTCACGAAAGCTTTAAATCGAAACACCCACCCACTCTCTCACTATCCACTCACCTACTCACTCATGCACTCACTCAGCCACTCACCAACTCACCCACCACTCACCAGACTGCAAGTCACCTCACTCCTCTCTCTGTTTTTCCCCCTCGCTCTGCTCCACTCTGGAATCCCCTCCTCCCATCATCATCATCACCATCACCACCACCATCATCACCAACATCATCACCATCATCACCACCACCACCACCATCATCTCTCTACCTCCCCCCCGCCCAAGTTCTTACCCAACAACAATAACCTCGCTCAACTCTAGACCCACATTCACAACTCTCACCCATTACAACTTTGATGTTAGTGCTGGTTGCTGCTGCCCACTTGGCATCTTGTAAATCGTGGGCTCTCAGAAACTGCGTTTAAGAAACGATCCCCGCCGAGACGCAGGAAACGCCGTCGCCACCGCGCCTCTTTCGAGAGCGACCCGGGCCGTGCGCACACACACGCGGGCAACAGTGATGATGGATGTGGTGTGCCGGGCACGGCGTGTTCGCTCACTGATGGTGAGGCCGCAGTTCGTTCCATCGTTGTCCGTACAAATGACGCACCTCTCCAACACCACCACCTCATCCGCGTCCGACTCCTTCGCACACACAAACGCGCAACACGCACGCTGAGTAGCGGCGGCGGCGGTGGTGGTGGCTACGCTGCTGCACTGTTTGTGATCCGGCGCTGTCGAGGCGGCCGCAGCAGCAGCAGCAGCAGCGAGGGTTGATGGATCACTCGCAGACGTTGTGTGAAACTCCCCCCCCCTTCCCCCGTGGGTGCAACCCAAACGACCCTGACAATGTGGCGATGCCCCCATAACCAAATGAACTCGCTACCCAATTAGCGCACCACTCATTGACCCCCCCCAGCGGCGTGGAGGTCACCTTGTCACGTGACTTGAGCAGGAACAGAAGGTTCCTCTGAGACGGCCCCAGCGCTCCGAGAGAACTGCACGTGTACACAAACACAGCAGCAACAACAACAACCATTCGCCACCAAGTGACGGTGATGTCACGATGGAGGGGGATGGGAGCGGGGGTGGAGAACAAGGGGTAACCAGCATGGACATCTGCACGAAGACGAGTGCAGATCCATACCTGGCCGTCGGTGAAGGAGGCTTCCTGGGGGACGTTCCCACGAAGAGCTTTCCCTCCGCTGGAAGCCGCGAGGCTGCCTTGCAGCCAGGACAGCTCCTTCCCGTTGTAGCGCATCCTCCTCAAGGAAGAGGAAAGAGGAGGAGGAAGGGAGGAGGAACAGAGGTCACAACCGGGTACCCGATACCCGTACCCTCTTCTTGGTTCTTTCGGTAAAGTCACGTATAAAGATAAAATCGTCATCGGATATAAATTAAATCAGGTAGAAATTAAATAGAAACACAAATCTAGTATACTTAGAAATGTAATGTAATACAACAGATAAATTAAATCAGGTAGAAATTAAATAGAAACACAAATCTAGTATACTTAGAAATGTAATGTAATACAACAGAAGTATACTAGATTTGTGTTTCTATTTAATTTATACCTGATGAGGTCGCAACCGGGTACCCGATACCCGTACCCTACCCGATATTCTTTGGTTCTTTCGGTAAAGTCACGTATAAAGATAAAATAATAAATTAAATACTAGCATGCGACGTTTCGATTGCAACACAAGCAATCATCATCAGGTATAAATTAAATAGAAACACAAATCTAGTACACTTAGAAATGTAATGTAATACATCAGAGAGTCGGATAACATAAGTATACTAGATTTGTGATACCCGGCCGGGTACGGGTACGGGTACCCATTTGCGACCCTGGTGCGGCCGGGTACGGGTACGGGTAAGGAATCAAAACCCGTTTGAGACCTCTGAGTAGGAATCAGCACCCCGGCGCAGGCGACAGCACCAGCTGGTGGCAGGGCTCGGCAAACAGAGTAAGAAGAGGTGGTGGCGGCATTATTTTTCCGAATTCGGTTGAAAAAACTAAAACTCGCAAAGTTCCAGGAGCCGCAATGCACTGCGCTGGTGGATACCAGGTGGCGGTTCTCAACAAATAACGTCACGGATCAGTCCTTAGGGAGGTGCATTCGGATCCAATCCCCCCTGACCCTCCCTGAGCTAGTGTCGCAGTAGCAGCAGCAGCATAGGTATCACAATCATTTAGTATCACGATTCATAATCAGATTCGGNTTTTTGTTTGGGTCAGATCGCCTGAGCCAGAGAAAAGCGTTTAACTCGCAGACTTTCGCGACAGATGTTGTCCGTAAGAGGGNTTTTTTTTTTTGGGGTCAGATCAAATCACGTAAATATATAAATGCGTCGTTAAACCCGCCACACCCGACACAGCCAATTAGTATAGGTATTATTTAATGTTTTATTTTATTATTTTATTATTTCCCTTCTACGTGACTTTACCGAAAGAACCAAGAAGATAGTATAGATTTCTTTAAAGTTTCGTGACTGCAGGGTAAAGAGTAGAATAATAATAAAATAATACAAATAAAACATAAAATAATTCTCACGACGTTTCGGCCACAACGCAAGCAGCCGTCCTCAGGTGAAGAACAGAATTATTCAGACGCTGTCTTCCCGACAGACCTGTTCTTCACCTGAGGACGGCTGCTTGCGTTGTGGCCGAAACGTCGTGAGAATTATTTAATGTTTTATTGTATTATTTGTATTATTTCCCTTCTACGTGACTTTACCGAAAGAACCAAGAAGAAGATAGTATAGGTTTGTCACGTAAACTAAATATGCCAATTCGTTACTAGTTCAGCACTAACCGGTTGGGTGTTGGAGTACAAATTGGCCGATGAAGAAAAGTCTCCACGTGGTGAACAGATGTGGTCACTGTATCCATGTGACCTTTTGCCAGTATCCACAAATGTTCTTGCTGCTGCTACTACTCAGGGGCGATGTTGTTGCTGCTACTACCCAGGGGCGATGTTGCTGCTGCTACTACCCAGGGGCGATGTTGCTGCTGCTACCCAGGGGGGATGTTGCTGCTGCTACTACTCAGGGGCGATGTTGTTGCTGCTACCCAGGGGTGATGTTGCTGCTGCTACTACCCAGGGGCGATGTTGCTGCTGCTACTACTCAGGGGGCGATGTTGCTGCTGCTACTACTCAGGGGGGATGTTGTTGCTGCTACTACCCAGGGGTGATGTTGCTGCTACTACCCAGAGGGGGATGTTGTTGCTGCTACTACCCAGGGGGATGTTGCTGCTGCTACTACCCAGGGGCGATGTTGTTGCTGCTACCCAGGGGGCGATGTTGCTGCTGCTACTACCAGGGGCGATGTTGTTGCTGCCTACTACCCAGGGGCGATGTTGCTGCTACTACCCAGGGGCGATGTTGTTGCTGCTACCCAGGGGGCGATGTTGCTGCTGCTACCCAGGGGCGATGTTGCTGCTGCTACTACCCAGGGGCGATGTTGCTGCTGCTACTACCCAGGGGGCGATGTTGCTGCTGCTACTACCCAGGGGCGATGTTGTGCTGCTACTACCCAGGGGCGATGTTGCTGCTGCTACTACCCAGGGGCGATGTTGCTGCTACTACCCAGGGGTGATGTTGTTGCTGCTACTACCCAGGGGCGATGTTGTTGCTGCTACTACCCAGGGGCGATGTTGCTGCTGCTACTACCCAGGGGGATGGTGCTGCTCCCAGGGGCGATTGGCTGATAGTTCTGCTGCTGCACTGCGTTTTGCTGCACTACCCAGGCGAGCTGTGTGCGCGATTCGCTGCTACTGGGGCGTCTGGATAGGGGCGACTGCCTCAGAGCTCTGACACCCAGGGGGCGAGCGCTGCTGCTAACCCAGGGGCGAGCCCTGACTCAGGTGTTGCTCTCTCACCCAGGGGGCATGTTGGCTGTCTCAGAGGCGATGTGCTGTCCCAGCTGAGATCATAGGTTGCACACCTATAGACACACTTCCCATGCCACCGATTCATCCGTATTCGCGAAACTAACGCGTGGAGTGAGAAGTGGCCGACGGCCTCAGACTCAGACACCCCCAGTCCCCTAGAACCTCGGTTCGACTGACTCTGGGTCTCTCTCACTTAGGGTCACAATGGCCGTGTCAGAGACGTTGAGAGTCACACTGAGATCCTGGATTCCAAACCCATAGACTCACATGGAGTCCCATAGACTCACACATAGACCATAGACTCACACATAGACTCACACATAGACCCATAGACTCACACATAGACCCATAGACCCATAGACCCATAGACTCACACAGAGACCCACAGAGACACATAGACTCACACAAAGACCCACAGACTCACACAAAGACCATAGACTCACACAAGACCCACAGACTCACACAGAGACGTACATATTCACACATAGACCCATAGACTCACACAGAGACCCATCGCCTCACACATAGACCCATAGACTCACATGGAGACCCATAGACTCACACAGAGACCCAAAGACTCACACAGAGACCCAAAGACTCACACATAGACCATAGACTCACACATAGACCCATAGACTCACATGGAGACCCATAGCCTCACACATAAACCCATAGAGTCACACATAGACCCATAGACTCACACGGAGACCCATAGACTCACACAGAGACCCACAGACTCACACATAGACCCACAGACTCACACATAAACCCATAGACTCACACATAGACCCACAGACTCACACAAAGACCCATAGACTCACATAGAGACCCACAGACTCACACAGAGACCATAGACTCACATAGAGACCACAGACTCACACATAGACCCATAGACTCACACATAGACCACATACTCACACAGAGACCCGTAGACTCACACGCAAGACCCACAGACTCGCACAAAAACTCGCAGACTTACACAGATACCACAGACACATAGAGACTGAGTTTCAATTTACCGGATTCACAAGTGTGGTGGAGTTGATGGACTCCAGTGACCTGTTCACACACAGAGAGACCACATTAGCCTCGTTTAGATACAGACACGTAAACAAATAAAGACAAAGATCCCCAAGTGGCCTACACAGGCTGCTGGGAAAGTGGCTAGTACCTATCCCCCGGCCGCCTTTGTCTCCCCAGTGGCGATGTTTACAAATCGCACCGGGTACTCATTTGAGGCTGAGTCGACCTAGGGGAGGCCCAGGACCGGTTCAGATAATCGTCACCGGTGTTGGTGGCCGTGAGCGGGAATCGGACTCGGGTCGCCGGGTTCGTAGCGCAGTGTAGCGCTAATCACTGCGCCACCACTCCACTTGTACACCGTACACACACTCACACCTGTACACACACACACCCGTACACACACTCACACCTGTACACACACACTCACACCTGTACACACATGTACACACACTNCCACCTGTACACACACTCACACTTGTACACACACTCACACTTGTACACACACTCACACACACACACTCACACATGTACACACACTCACACCTGTACACACACTCACACCTATACACACACTCACACCTGTACACACACTCACACTTGTACACACACACACTTGTACACACACACACTCACACCTGTACACACACTCACACATGTACACTCACACACCTGTACACACACACTCACACTTGTACACACACACTCACACCTGTACACACACACACACCTGTACACTCACACCTGTACACACACTCACACTTGTACACACACACTCACACTTGTACACACACTCACACCTGTACTCACACTCACACCTGTACACACACACCCTTGTACACACATACACACACTCACACTTGTACACACATACAGAGACTCACCACACTGGTACACACATACACACTTGTACACAAACTCACACTCGTACACACACTCACACTTGTACACAAACTCACACTTGTACACACACTCACACTTGTACACACATACAGACTCACACTCGTACACACACACTTGTACACACACACTTGTACACACACTCACACTTGTGCACACATACAGAGACTCACACTTGTACACACATACAGAGACTCACACTTGTATACACACTCACACTTGTGCACACATACAGAGACTCACACTTGTACACACATAGAGACTTACACTTGTACACACACTCACACTTGTACACACATACAGAGACTCACACACGTACACACACTCACACTTGTACACACACTCACACACGTACACACACTCACACTTGTACACACATAGAGACTCACACTTGTACACACACTCGTACNCACACCACACTTGTACACACACTCACACTTGTACACACACTCACAATTGTACACACATGTGACAGAGACTCACACTCATACACACACTCACACTTGTACACACATACACACACTCACACTTGTACACACATACACACACTCACACTTGTACACACACTCACACTCGTACACCCTCACACTTGTACACACACTCACACTTGTACACACATACAGAGACTCACACTTGTGCACACATACAGAGACTCACACTTGTACACACATACACACACTCACACTTGTACACACACTCACACTCGTACACACATAGAGACTCACCCTCGTACACACACTCACACTTGTACACACACACACACACTCACCCTCGTACACACACTCACACTTGTACACTCGTAGACACGTACACACACTCACACTCGTACACACACACACACTCGTACACACACTCACACTCGTACACACACTCACACTTGTACACACACTCACACTCATACACACACTCACACTCGTACACACATACAGAAACTCACACTCGTACACACACTCACACTCGTACACACACTTGTACACTCGTACACACACTAACACTTGTACACAAACTCACACTTGTACACAAACTCACACTTGTACACACACTCACACTTGTACACAAACTCACACTTGTACACACACTCACACTTGTACACACATAGAGACTCACACTCGTACACACACTCACACTTGTACACACATACACACACTCGTACACACACTCACACTCGTACACACACTCACACTCGTACACACACACACGTACACACACACTTGTACACACACTCACACTCGTACACACACTCACACTTGTAAACTCACCACTCTCGTACACACACTCACACTCGTACACACGTACACACACTCGTACACACTCACACTGTACACTCGTACACACACCACACTTGTACACACACTCACACTCGTACACACACACACTTGTACACTCGTACACACACACTTGTACACAAACTCACACTTGTACACAAACTCACACTCGTACACACACTCACATTTGTACACACATACACACTGTACACACACTCACACTTGTACACACATACAGAAACTCACCACTCTCGTACACACACTCACACTTGTACACACACTCACACTTGTAAACTCACCACTCTCGTACGCTCCCCGCCGCTCGAGCGGGCCCTCAGTTCCGTATCCAAACTCTCCCCCCTCACCCTCCCCCTCACCCCCCCTCACCCTCCCTCACCCGCTCACCCCTCCTCACCCCTCCCCTCACGCTCACCCTCCCCTCACCCTCCCTCACCCTCCCCTCACCCGCTCACCCCTCCCCTCACCCCTCCCCTCCCTCCCTCCCCCTCCCCTCACCCTCACTCCCCTACCCCTCCCCTCCCCCCTCACCCCTCCCCTCCCCCCTCANCCCTCCCCTCACCCCCCCCTCACCCTCCCCTCACCCCTCCCCCTCACCCCTCACCCCTCCCTCANCCCTCCCCCACCCCTCACCCTCCCCTCACCCTCCCCTCACCNCCCCCTCACCCCCCCTCANCCCTCCCCCTCACCCCTCACCCCTCCCTCACCCCCTCANCCCCTCACCCCTCCCTCACCCCTCCCTCACCCCTCCCTTACCCTCACCCCCCCCTCACCCCCCCTCACCCCNCCCTCACCCCCCTCACTCACCCCCCCCACACCCCCCCCCCCTCTTACTCACCCCCTCACGCTCACCCTCTCACACTCACCCTCTCACTCACCCGCTTCCTCACCCCTCACACTCACCCCCTCACACTCACCCTCTCACACTCACCCTCTCACTCACCCCTCCCTCACAGCTCACTCACCCTCTCACACTCACCCCTCACACTCCACCCCCCTCACTCACCCCTCTCACTCACCCCCTTCCTCACACTCACCCCTCTCACTCACCCCTTCACACTCACCCGCTTCCTCACCCCCTTGCTCACCCTCTCACACTCACCCCTCACACCACCCCCGCACACTCACCCCTCACACTCACCCCCGCACACTCCCCCCCCCTCACACTCACCCCTCTCACTCACCCCCTCTCGCTCACCCCTCTCCCCCTCTCACCCCTCTCACTCACCCCCTCTCACTCACCCCTCACACTCACTCACTTACTAGGGAGGGTGGGCTGGGTGGGGGTGGGAGGGTGGGGCTGGGTGGGAGGGCTGGTCACCCCGTGGTGCCCTTATAAAACTCAACGTTTAACCTACTCACGCCGGCTTGTGCCCGCCCTCACAGTCGAACATATTTGCAGAATACACCACGCCGCCGTTGACCCTGCAGGCCATTGACCGTGCAACCCGACGTTCCTACCAGCTCCTCCACAGGAATGTGTTTTCTGGGACACTATTTTTTCCCAGGGTGTACTTAAACTCCGCGACTGGGATACCAATCAATCCGAAATCGGTGCCACTCCGCGATGTCGAAACGCAGCGAGGACGATTGCGCCGAAACTCTGAACTCTCGCGGTACGCACCGTAGTAGTGGTGCATCGTAGTGTACAGCTCGTCGAGATGAGTCGATTCCGCGTTGCCGACTATCAACAGACTATAAATGACTGCATCACGGACATTGTGCGGGAGCCGGGGTACTATGGTACCCCAGGGTACCGCCATAAGGTTCATATAGCGCCTTAATACAAATGCGTTGTACAGCAATCATAACATCTTCTTGGTTCTTTCGGTAAAGTCACGTAGAAGGGAGGTAATAAAATAATAAAATATAATACAATATTATTTTATTACTTCTCTTCTTCGTGACTTTACCGAAAGAACCAAGAAGATGAATCCCTGCAGTACGAAAGCTTTAAATCGAAATCATAACATTGTGCATGAGATGATAGCAGTTGAATTAAAAGAGTGCGGATATGAATTTAAAGGTGGTGGTGTAGTTACGGTGATAGTAGAACAAGCGCGAGTGGTTAAGGACGGGTTGGGGAAGTGATAGAGGTGTGGTTAGGCCTGGTTGCGGCTGGGGCAGAGGTAGTCATAGGAGTTGAGGTGATGGCGATAGGGGTTGGGGTGGTGATAGGGGTTTGGGTAGACCTGGTCTTGACTGAGATAGGGAGGAGTAGGGTAGTTACAGGGATACGCGTTGAGGTGTGATAGGTGTTGCGGTAATGATACGTCTTGCGGTGGGCCTTGTCGTAGCTGGGAGGCTGGGGCAGGGAGTAGCGGTAGCTGGATTGGCTAGGGTAGAAAAGATGGCGGTTGTCTTAAGGGGGCAACTGAAGCAGGTTAGTGAAGATGTTAGTTTTATGTCTCGAGCAGTGGCGGATCCTGCAAAATCTCTCAGGGGGGCAAATGTATGGATGATTGAAAGGATAGGTACACCCATGCAATGGATAAATTAACAGCTTAAGCATGTAAAGGCAACTTCACTTCTTTAATATTAATGAAAATAAAGTGACTCTTACAATACATCTCCTGTTTGTTTCTATACTCACTATTATTACAATCCACTCAGTTTCTTTTATTCAAGATTCCACTAGGTGGCGAAAATAATATTGTTGACTGAAACGTGCTTACGTATGATGACGTAAGCACGTTAGTGCGAGCCCTCCCGGAAGCCATAGAGAATGCATTGCAGCGCCTGCCGTTCGNAAAAAACATCTTGAATGTAAGTCTATGGGAACACTCTGGGCGATTCTCAGCCAGAGTGAAATCGCCCAAAAAGAGCGGTACTCCACAGAACGTGACATGACGCTGATTGGACTATATCCAGAGGCACAGTAACGGCTGAGATTGGTGGTGCGTCGCCCAATCGCCCTAATGAAGAAACCGCCCCTGGTCTCGAGTCAACCTGTAACTGCTGCGTCTGCCCCGTGACCTCCTGCTCCCCCTCCTGCCAGCAGTAGCAAGAGCCTCCACGTGACGGGGAGCCTCAGGTCTCTCCTTCTTCCATCCTGCCGAGCGTCCACCCACATGATCTTCCCAATCAATATACTCAATATACTCTCCAATAAGCTAGTGTAGTGTCAACCCAGTTACTTCATGTGAATAGCTCAGCTTATTGGAAGTATATTGAGTACGTTGATTAAATTGATGTAGTTTATATTATTCTAGATTTGAAGCTTTCGTGACTGCAAGGATTCATACTCGTTTTTTTCGGTAAAGTCGCGTAGGTAAAAAAGAAAATAAATATAAACAAAATAAAAAAAAATATATTTAATAGAAATAATAAAGAAATAAAGGTAAAAATAAGTAATATAAATAAAGAAAATAATAAATATTTTATTTATTTTTTCCTATTATTTTTCATTTATCTGATTTNCCGAAAGAACTAGTTTTTATATTTACTTTTTTCACAGGTTTATTGTATGGAATAGTGGTAATTGCAGTTATTAGCGTCAATATGCTAAATTCCTCTTTGATGTGTAAACTCCTTTGTCAAGGCGCTCTGCTCCTCCCACCCAGCTTAAAAATACGCTTCCAAGCTTAGCAGTGTTCATTGGGACGCCGTCTTTTCGACAGCTCTTTTTTCACCTGAGGACGGCTGCTTGTGTTGTGGCCGAAACGTCGTGAGAATTGTATTATATTATGCTTTATTTTTATTATTTATTATTTCCCTTCTACGTGACTTTACCGAAAGAACCAAGCATATGAATCCCTGCAGTCACAAGCTTTAATCGAAATTTGATGGTCACGAAATTGTATTTATGGTAAATGCGTAGTGACATAAGAAGGGAGGGCTGCTGGGGCTCTGGACCCTGGGCGGCCAGGCGCTTAAGCCTCTTGGCGCCAGGCGTGGGTTCCNGGGTAGGCGCTTAAGCCTTGGCGCCGCCAAAGGGGGGGGGCTGTGTGTGCTCTGTGGAGATCTGGGGCGCACACGGCCCACCCTCGTTNGGGACTGGGCATAAAAGGGGAGCTCCCTGGACGATCAGGGCCAGTCGCAGCTCAAGACCCAAGACCAAGACCAGCCATCTGAGGACCCTGGACGCTGAGAGCCAGTGGAACTCCCGACTCTACGACCTTGTGAGGGCGAGTTCCAGAGCGTAGCCAGAGTAGTGTATCTAGGCTGTGTACCTAGGCTGTGTACCTGGGAGCTGTTACAGAGTATCAGGACTGTTGACTGTTGTATTGTAATAAAGAAGTTACCTCTACAAGTGTCTCCGGAACCCGTTACAAATGCATCACCATGAGCGTGTGTTTATCAAATTGGCATGCACCTTGACCTTTCCGCTGCATTAACGAACCCGGGCAAGTTGTGAGTCGCAGCTGTGCCGTCTGAGCGGGTGACCGAGCAGAGCTATCATTGGCAGCAGGAGCAGCAGCGTCAAAAACCACGCGGTAGCCAAAGTCAGTATCACCAATGCATTTATAAACATATTGCAAAAGCAACAACACACAATAACGATGTTAAGCACAATACCGTTCGCTAAGATCTATGTTATATGTACACGTAATTATTATTATTAAAAAGTCATTATAAGAAGTATAAATAACCCGGCCACAATTAAACTTATTATTAACGTACTTATCACAGTATTACATACAAATTTACAATATCATATTCATGAGTATAACAATGTTTATCTATGTTTTATTGAACATCATCACATTTAAATTTCGATTTAAAGCTTTCGTGACTGCAGGGATTCATCTTCTTGGTTCTTTCGGTAAAGTCACGTAGAAGGGAAATAATAAAGTAATAAAAATAAAACATAATAAAATAATTATTTATTCTGTGTTTTTATTTATTATTTTATTATTTACCGAAAGAACCAAGAAGATCACATTTTATAACACTGGCCTCATGTGCAATTACGAACCGTTCGAATTATGAACGAGTCTCAGGAACGTATCCCGTTCGTAAGTCAAGGACTGCCCCGTACATACAATATAAATTTAATAATTACAAAGAGTACAAAATGTATAAATAATCCAGGTACAAAATTAGTCCCTCTCCGCGGTTCTCCCACAGCAGCAAAGGCGCCGGAGAGCGCGTCCAATGCGGCGCAGCCACCCCCTCCTGCAGGGACGTGCGCCGCAATGGGACTCTGAGACCTCCTTCCGCCTCTCCTCGTCGCTCTCCCTCTCCTCCGTCTTCACCGTCGCTGGGGCGTCGTCATCTCCCAGCGAGGCAATCCCATGCCTCCCTCCGCCTCCCTCCGCCTCGATGGACACGGCCCAATCCGCGGTATCTTGAAGCCGATCTGCTCCGATTTGGCTCTCTCCCACCCCCTCGATATGAGCATCCAATCCCTCGGCATCCAGAGATGGATCGTTGTCCGTGCTGATTTTGATTGAGGCAATGTACTGGCTCTGATTGCTCTCGCTCTCTTCCACTGCCTCTGTGGAAACATCCACTTTCTTGGCGTGCAGAGGCTGACCGCTCTTGGTGGAGGTTTTGAGTGAGGCAAGGGAATGACCTTCACTAACTTCCATTGTATCAATATAATCGCACTCGTCCACTTCCATTTCCTCAACGGAATCGCCCTCGCACACTTTCATTGTATCAATGGAATCGCCCTCGCAAACTTCCATTTCCTCAATAGAATCGCCCTCGCAAACTTCCATTTCCTCAACGGAATCGCCCTTGTCCACTTCCATTTCCTCAACGGAATCGCCCTCGCACACTTTCATTGTATCAATCGAATCGCCCTTGCAAATTTCAATTGTATCAACGGAATCGCCCTCGCAAACTTTCATTGTATCAACAGAATCGCCCTCGCACGCTCCCATTGTATCAACGGAATCGCCCTCGCAAACTTTCATTGTATCAATGGATACACCCTCGCAAACTTTCATTGTATCAATAGAATTGCCCTCGCAAACTTCAATTGTATCAATGGAAGCGCCCTCGCAAACTTTCATTGTATCAATGGAATTGCCTTCGCAAAGTTTCATTGTATCAATGGATACACCCTCGCAAACTTTCATTGTATCAATAGAATTGCCCTCGCAAACTTCAATTGTATCAATGGAAGCGCCCTCGCAAACTTTCATTGTATCAATCGAATCGCCCTCGCAAACTTCAATTGTATCAATGGCATTGTCCTCGCAAACTTTCATTGTATCAATGGAATCGTCCTCGCAAACTTTGATTGTATCAATGGAATCTCCCTCGCAAACTTTCATTGTATCAATCGAATCGCCCTCGCAAACTTCAATTGTATCAATAGAATCGCCCTCGCAAACTTTCATTGTATCAATCGAATTGCCCTCGCAAACTTCAATTGTATCAATGGAATCGCTGTCGCAAACTTTCATTGTATCAATAGAATTGCCCTCGCAAACTTCAATTGTATCAATGGAAGCGCCCTCGCAAACTTTCATTGTATCAATGGAATTGCCTTCGCAAAGTTTCATTGTATCAATGGATACACCCTCGCAAACTTTCATTGTATCAATAGAATTGCCCTCGCAAACTTCAATTGTATCAATGGAAGCGCCCTCGCAAACTTTCATTGTATCAATCGAATCGCCCTCGCAAACTTCAATTGTATCAATGGCATTGTCCTCGCAAACTTTCATTGTATCAATGGAATCGTCCTCGCAAACTTTGATTGTATCAATGGAATCTCCCTCGCAAACTTTCATTGTATCAATCGAATCGCCCTCGCAAACTTCAATTGTATCAATAGAATCGCCCTCGCAAACTTTCATTGTATCAATCGAATTGCCCTCGCAAACTTCAATTGTATCAATGGAATCGCTGTCGCAAACTTTCATTGTATCAATGGAATCGCCCTCGCAAACTTTCATTGTATCAATGGAATCGCCGTCGCACACTTTCATTGTATCAATAGAATTGCCCTCGCAAACTTTCATTGTATCAATAGAATCACTGTGCACACTTTCATTGTATCAATCGAATCGCCCTCGCAAACTTTCATTGCATCAATAGAATTGCCCTCGCAAACTTCAATTGTATCAATGGAATCGCCCTCGCAAACTTCCTTTGTATCAATGGAATCGCCGTCGCACACTTTCATTGTATCAATAGAATTGCCCTCGCAAACTTTCATTGTATCAGTAGAATCGCCCTCGCAAACTTTCATTGTATCAATCGAATCGCCCTCGCAACTTNCATTGTATCAATGGAATCACCCTCGCAAACTTCCATTTCCTCAATAAAATCGACCTTGTCCACTTCCATTTCCTCAATAAAATCGACCTGGTCCACTTCCATTTCCTCATTAAAATCGTCTACTTCCATCTCCTCAACAGAATCGTCTACTTCCATTTCATCAACAGAATCGCCCTCGCAAACGTCCACTTCCTCGACGGAATCGCCGTCCCTCATGTCCATTGCCATTGCGCTCTCAACGTTGCCGCTGCTGCTCGTGGTGCAATTAATTGAATAGAAACCACTGCGGCTCGTGAGGACAGCCAACGTGGAAGATGAAAGGTGACCAGAGTCAGGAGGCGCAACGGTGGTGCTGCCGCTCGTCGTCAGAAGCGCAGGGGGATGACGATGGAGGTCGGACACGGGGGGTCACGGCCAGGCCAGCGTAATCCGTGGGTGGCACGCGGGTTGAGGAGATGAAGCCCAGAAGGGCAATGGGTGGACTGCTGAAGCCGGGTGAGGGGGGTCGGCGTTGAACACTGGTGCCACGTGATGCTTGGGTGCCGGCCCTGGGTGGTGTTCATCCACGAGTGCTTGAGAGCACTCGCCGGCGTGCAGCGCGTGTCTGGGTTCCAGCTATGGACAGAGAGACGAGTAGCCGTGAGGACATTCCGCATGAGGGGCGATTTCATCTTTGGCCTAGTTCGCGCGCAAAAAGTGCGGTGCAGCTCTCCAATGGCATATCCGAGGTTTGATTGTAATTGTAATAAAGGTCGTTGAAGCGACTTCTGGAATCAGGTCTTTATGCGTCTTTCATTACAACACTCCTTCACGCTGTGACAGACAGCGTGAGAGGATAGAAGAGAGAGAGAGAAGCGCGCAGCCACGTGGCAGCCTGGACCCCGCTCTCGCGTGGCCCCTTCCCTCGTTCGTTCCAGTTCTGACCACGTGTTGTTCGTCTCCACCCCTATTTAATACCCGGGTCACGTGGTACGTTTCCACCAATCCTGGTTAGCCTCTATGGAATCTTCCAGACTCCACCGTAGGCTCCCGGGACCACGCCCCTGACTCGTCTCCCCATTGGCTGTGGCTAAAGCCAGCAGAACCAATCCTCTACTTACAGCTGTCACCTTTCCATTACGTCAGGGCCACGCCCTAGGCTTCCCCCATTGGCTATGGACCAGGACCGGCAGAACCAATCATCGTGACGAGTTGTAATCCGTCAACGACCCGGATATATCCTCACATTACATAATGAAGGGATATGAGTTAGAACTAATATTAACTGCAATGAAGATATAGAAGGCACAGAGAGGTCCTCCTGCAATTGTCCGTAGATCTGTGGGTCACATTTTATCTGCCCAATGCATGGTGCCCCTTACGTTTATAATAGCTCACGCTGGGTGAGGCAAGTTATGGGACCATGGCAAAGACGTGTACTGCTGGAACGGCACATATTGAAACTGACTTGGATTTGATAATTGGTTTTTTACCCTTCTATCTGGCAACAAATGACACCTTTTTTTACAAGGAGTCATGTTTGCATAGACCACAATACCTGCAGCCATAATGCAAACAAAAACACAACTCTGATAATGATATGCACTGTCCTTGAAGTTGATTGGTCCACACTCTGACTTGGATTTGTTAAAGAAGTTGGCGGAAAACTCAGCGGATGCGACACTTACCAAAGAATGGAGTTGATAAAGTCCAAGAACCCCAAGTCGCTGGACCCCAGAAACTGGTTGAGTGAGCAACGATGAGTCTTGTGCTGGCGGCATGCCCAGTTGAGCCTCCCATATACGTCTGTACCAGGGACAACCGAAAACGATGTGAGTGATTCAGATTATTATTATTATCGCTTAAAGCTGAAGCGTGTGTTGGAAATTGAATGTATTTCACTTCGCCGTACAGCCGGCTGAGGGATGTCACACCGCGACATCACAACTTGAAGAATCACCGCGTGCAGTTTGCTCACCAAAATACTCGTGACAATTTGGTGAAGCGGTGAGCATCTCGCACGGAGGTTTGCCCAGAATCTGAAAGAAGATGGAACGTTTGTTGTTATGCTCAGAGCCGGCCCAGCCACTAAGCGACCCTTGCAATTGCAAAGGGCCCCGTGGCCAGCAGAGGGCCCCCTAGAGTCACTGCTAGCGAGTGGGTGAAAAAAATCATACATCAAAGGGGCCTCCAACCAAATTTTGCTTAGGGCCCCAAAGGTCTAGGGCCGGTTCTGGTTATGCTACTGGAGGGGATAAGAGGATACTTATTCATGTCTTGGCTTGATGAGTACATCCTATTGATTAATTCATTATTTTTTTAGCAATAAATTGAAGACTAATCGAGTCGAGCTGTCTGTAATGTCACGTGAGCTCAAAGTGGATTCCTGCTCAAATGAACATTGAGGAAGTGCTCATCTCCCGTTTGTAGCAGCCCTGAAACAGCAGTAGAAAAACAATCCACATTCCTGTGACAGGGCCAGGTCCAGCCATATGCCAACCACTGTTCACTTCCCAACATAGTGGTACCTAACACGTAGCAGGCTTTCGCGACCAATATTATTCATTATAAATTTTTGGGTTAGATCGTGTTATTTATATATGTGTCGCAACCCTCCACCGCCCGACACGGCCAATCAGTAAAAATGTGTCACGTTGACAAAGACAAATGATCATTGGNTTTTTACCCTTCATCTGGCAACAAAACTGACACTTTTTTTTTTACAAGGAGTCATGTTTGCATAGACCACAATACCTGCATGACAAAATACCGTATTGACTTTGACAAAAAAAAGTGTCAGTTTTGTTGCCAGAGAGAAGGGTATAAAACCAATTACATANTTTTTACTGGCAAATGAGGTTCCAATGATGTAAAAGACAAATAGTTCACTACTTTAGCCCACCGGTGTGTTGAAGAGTGAATCCACAACATTTACAATTTTTGAGTACGACGTTTCGCTGGTAATTACATCCAGCATCATCGTGCAATTTGACAAAACAAAACCTATCTAATCAACATCAGAGGGATGATTAGCCGATGCAACCCTCAACCAGGATCTTAACTAATCTCACGTTTACAGCCCTGAACAGTGGTAAAAAATATCTACATTGCTGCGGCAGGGGTGGGTCCATCCATACGACAACCACTGTTGACTTTCCCCAGAGGGATGATGGGCATGGTAACTTCAACCTTCCATTGCCGGCCGGTCGCTCTACCGCTGAGCCACCAACGCGAGCTCCGCTGCAACAACCCGTCAAAGGCACGGTGCCAATATCCACACACACGGCAGCTACATTGAGCGACTCGACTCGTAGGGTAACGTCACGCTACCTCCGTGATGCCCACGATCTCTTGCAAGTCGCTGCAACATGGCAGCAGCTGTTGCCCAGTGGACAGCTCTGCTAAGATACATCCGGCAGACCACATGTCGAGCGGCGTGCCAACCCGTAGGTTCAGCAGAATCTCGGGGGCCCGGTACCCTTGGGTAGAGAAAGTAATCGACTGCGGAGGAATGAAAGAAGAATGTAATGTATTACTTACTGTTAGTAGCTCAGCTTATTGGAGAGTATATTTAGTATACTGATGGTACTATGTAGTTTATACTTTAGTTTTTTTACGTGGTTGTTTAGTTACTGCAGCTACATACTATTAACATTCCTTCCCTTTATTAATGCTACCCCTATCCCTCCCTTTGATGCTGCTAATCCTGCATAATGCACGGGCATAATATGACTTTGAAACCCCCGCCCACCTCCTACGCATTTCACAAGTAGTACTAATCACATACCTGCATTTCCATAAATATGCTAAATTCCTCTTGATATAAGGCGCCCTTCCCCCTTCCAACCCAGCTTAAATATACGCTCCAAGCGTGTGGTGTTTCATTCAGACGCTGTCTCCCCGACAGACCTGGTCTTCACTGAGGACNGCTGCTTGCGTTGTGGCCGAAACGTCGTGAGAATTATTTTATTATGTTTTATTTTTATTATTTTATTATTCCCTTCTACGTGACTTTACCGAAAGAACCAAGAGGAGAAGAAAGGAGTCAATCATTCACCCTTTCACAGCTGTACATCCACCCCTGCAGGCAGCCACTTTTTAATGTATTAATTCTGCAAACTGGGGTCAGGTTAAACATTTTCAAAATGCTACGGAGCCATGAACCCTGTTCCTCAAAGTGCACTGTTTGTCTTCATCCAGATGTTGTCGCCGCCACAAAATGCAGCAACCACGTGAGGCATTGCCGGGTCAAGGTAGACGAGACCCCCGCTACTGCTAAACGGCTAACATTTATTTTTAACCCGAGACACATTTCAGATAACAGGTTCTGTCGGAAGATATAAAAGAACGTTAGTACACTTTGTATCAAGATACGTGAAGTGTATATTACCCGACTCATTCTCGAAGAAACTCAATCCGAAGTCAGCCAGCTTGATTGTCCCCATCTCGTGGTCTTTGATGAGGATGTTCGCCTAAAATAAAACATGAAAACAGTTGCACATTACATTCTGTATTTAACCAGATGAGAGCCTATTGAGATGATCACTGTCTGTGTGGAACTAAGGCTGAAAGTGTCCACACATTAGCTCTGTCCATATGGCTGTAAGTGGGTGGGGAAGTAAAGATGATCCAACACGAACATAATTTTAACATAAGGTTATCAATGACAAAACAAGTTAGATAACAGTAAGACATTTCGCGTGAATATTGTAATGTTATAAAACTTTACGAATAGGAAAAATTGTGGGGCGGGTACAATAATTTGTCGTGTGTCATACAGCTCCCAGGGATAATAGGAGCCACATGAATTAGGGTTGTGGATAAGAGAAGCTCTACTGTGGTAGGTGGCTGTGACCAGAACTAAACTGGCTACCACGTGGCACTGGGGCCAGAGGTGCATAAGGGCATAGACTGCTTTAAAAATGAAGGCACAGCCCTGCAATTGCTTGGTCAGGCAATTGCTGGCAGAAGAGCCTCGACTGAACATGGCTCTGGAGAGCCCCTCTAGAGGGTGTTTGGCCGACGCTGCCATGCTGACTTACTCCACACATTCGACAGTGATGGACTCATTCGTATTGCACGGTGCACATAGGAGGGAAGGGAATGAGGGGGGAGAAATTAGGAAACGTCCAACTGCCGCGCCATGAGAAATTGAATCAAACCAATGACCTCTTAATTCCAGATTTTAAGTTTTCGTGACTGCAATGACGCATACTCTTTGTTATTTTCGGTAAAGTCCCGTAGGGTAAAAGAGAAAACAAATAAATTAAATCACGACGTTTCGGAGGCAACACAAGCTTCCCTCTTCAGGTGGAACCGTCACAGCAAAATTACTGTATCAAGTGAAGAGAGCTCTAAAAGATATATACTGGTTAAGGGGAAGGGGGAGGAGCCAGGATGGCCAGGATGACTCCCCTTAACCAGTGTATATAAGGTCGTATCTCTTAGAGCTCTCTTCACTTGATACAGCAATTCTGCTGTGACGGTTCCACGTGAAGACAGAAGCTTGTGTTGCCTCCGAAACGTTGTGATTTAATTTTTTTGTTTTCTCTTTTAACCTACGTGACTTTACCGAAAAAACCAAAGAGCAATGACCTCTTCTTTACAACATCGGTGCTCTGACCATTCCACCGCGGCAGCGTCCCTCACTCGGATCTGCCGAGCACAATTCTCAACACTCACCGCCTTGATGTCTGCATGCACAACGCCTTTCTTCTTTAGGAACTTCAGACCTTTCATCATGGACCGGCCGTAGCGCTGGACATTGACCAGAGGCAAGGCTCCATTCTGAAACACCTCCCAAAGGCTCCCCTTGCTAAAAACAGGACACACAGCACAGAGTGCGATGGAGTCACATACACAGCCTCGCTTGAAAAGTCGCTGACACATCGCGTACACGCACGACGTGGAGTGAAACGCCATGAGGGGAGGAAAGGCATTGGAGCTGTAGTGATGCCATGTGCACTCGGTGATGGTTTAAATGGCTTAACGATACAGGGTGATCACCACAACGTGCTGCACGGCAGGAAGATTGACCCTTTCACGGCTGTGCGCTTTTTTTCCCCATCTACGTTTTCGTGACTGCAAGGACTTGCTCGGGTTAGTTTTTGGTGACAATATTCAGAACTCTTAGGTTTTTTCGGTAAAGTCACGTAGGTAAAAAAATAAAATTAAAATTAATAAAAGTGAAATTAAAATAAAATTAAAATCACGACGTTTCGGAGGCAACACAAGCCTCCGTCTTCAGGTGGAGTCACATACGTGACTTTACCGAAAAAACCTAAGAATATGAATCCTTGCAGTCACGAAAGCTTCAAATCTGGAATATTCAGAACATTACTGAAGTCCGTGACCCTGGTCCCAGTGTGCTTTATTGTCTTTACAAGTTGTTGCCACGAGACGGCAGCGGCCATGACGAGTGTGTGATCCCGCATACAAAACCTACATTCCGTCGCGCGAAATATCGAGACTCTACCACAGGAGGGCGTTGCCGGTCCTCAGAATAGACAGGACCGGCTGTGAGAGGATCAACGAAACTGGACTGTCACCACGTGCTTAGCAACCCATAGATGAATGCCAACTCTGAGATCACAACAAAACAATGCCACGTGGCTTTGTCGACGATAGAGAATGAGGCTCGAGCAGGTGTCAAGCTTGTATTCGTACACAGCCTGTCTACGCGACAATGTCGGAGGACTCGGTGTTATCCTTACCTCATGTACTCAAAACCAAGAATTGTTGGTCTTCGATCACAAAATATTCCTCGAACCGGATGATGCTGCTGTTCCTCAACTGCTTCAGGAAGACGGCCTCACGGTACTTGTTCTGCGTTGTCATACTGCGCAAAGACATAAACACGAATAAAAAAAAAAACGTCGTCTACGGTGTCATCAGTTAAATCAAATGTGTGTCATTCTGGAGGCACGCGTGTTGGTGTTACGGCGTCAAGCGAGAGTTTCTGAATGCAGGTCCTCGCACGGATCGCCACTCGTTCTCACCTAATAGTGTTTTTGGACACCTTCAGTGCGATCTCCTGCTTTTCATTTAAGTCGAAACACCTGAACACTTGGCCATAGGATCCCTGACCCAACATGTTCAAGACCTCGTAGCGATTCTTGATGATCGTGGGCGCCATCTGGTCACGGGAGAGGGGTGCAGAAGAGCATGCGATCAGCAAGTGCAGGTAGCGGTCTGGATGGTTGCCACTTGACCCTCGTTCCTCTGAGTGGTATGTAGAGACTGCAAGGTCCCTATGAAAGCAACGTGGAATTTATGTAACTTTTTTCAATGTCACATGGAGGTTTGTGAGCATTTGCGTGGAGCAAATAAACACTGATGACATCAATTAACCAGCGCTCAACTACGTGCTCTCCCCACCTCAACTGACCTGCCAAAGAATCATGGCAGATGGTCAGGAATGATGGCGGAGCAGCAACCAATGAAGAGAACGCTTCCAAGAGGGCGTCTACTGGGGAGATGGAGCGTTGCATCAGATGTTCGTGCGGACGGGAGGTGGATTTTATTGCATTTCTGGAATGTCAGAGATGGTGGATTCTGGAGGGCTTAATCCAGCTACGGGTCGATTATAGCTGATCATGGTGATGTTTTTATTACAACAAGGCAAAGGTGCAGCCCTGCGATTTGTTGCTCATGCCACGGCTGATGTAAAGACCTGGACCAGAGTGAGCTCTGGAGAGCGTCTCCTCTGTAATTTCGCTTTGGTTCTCTCATTTTTAAATCCTTTATATTAAGTTCGCTTGCTTGCGTGCTTGCTTGCTTGCTTACGACCGTGCAAATCTTTCGCTCGTTTTAACCCACTTCCCGTGATCCAATCGAGCTGACATTTTGCACACAGACTCGTTGTGCGAGACAATTAATGTTCGTGACATTTTTTTTCCAAAATTTTACACTACTTAGGGAAAACAAATTAAATATTTAATTACCAATTGCTTAATACTGGCAGACAATCATCTGACCCATAGGTGGCAGCCATCTCAAGCCAGAGGACGAGAGGACTCTAGCCGCCACGCATATAAAGGATTTATAGTGAAAAACTTTGTTTTTACGGGTTATACTTATTATCTATTCTGGCCTCTTCCTTCATCTCTGTCTCTTGTCTATCTCCTGTCTCTCATCTCCCGATGTATCTATCTGCATCTCTTTTCATCTCAATAGATCTCTAAATCGCATCTGTCTCTTATTGAATCACCCACGTCTCTATTTCCATTTCCTTTCTGTCGTACCACTGTATATATTTCTCTTGTCTGTATCTCTTATCTACTTGTGTCTCTAATTGCATCTCTTTTAATCTCACTAGATCTCTGTCACGTGTCTATATCTCATCTAATCTCTGCACGCCTCTGCATCTCACCAGATCTCTATCTCGTTTGTATCTCTTAGCTCATTTCCGTCAGTCTTTTCTCTTGTTTTCATCACCCGTCTCATATCCCTTCATCCGTTTCTCATCTGTATCTCCTCTCATCTCACTGAGTCTGTCTTTTTTTCCTTATCCCCTTCCCACTACGTATCTTTCTCTTGTCGATCTCTCACCATCTCACCTATTGCTTTTATTTGATTTCATCTCGTGTTATTCCACTGTCTTGCAACATCTCTAATGTATTGTATACGTCTTCTTGGTTCTTTCGGTAAAGTCACGTAGAAGGGAAATAATAAAATAATAAAAATAAAACATCATAAAATACAATTCTCACGACGTTTCGGCCACAACGCAAGCAGCCGTCCTCGGGTGAAGAACAGGTCTGTTCATTCAGACGCTGTCTTTCCGACAGACCTGTTCTTCACCTGAGGACGGCTGCTTGCGTTGTGGCCGAAACGTCGTGAGAATTGTATTTTATTATGTTTTATTTTTTATATTGTATTACTTCCCTTCTACGTGACTTTACCGAAAGAACCAAGAAGATGAATCCCTGCAGTCACGAAAGCTTTAAATCGTATTATATACTCACGTATATTCACATCTCTTAGATCTATTTTACTTGATCTATATCTCTCATCTTGCGTTATATCTCTTATTGCAATGTTCCTACCTCGACCAATATCTCATATGTACATCTCCGATTCCTCTCTTGC
Organism: Lethenteron camtschaticum; assembly: GCA_018977245.1. Classification (NCBI taxonomy): domain Eukaryota; kingdom Metazoa; phylum Chordata; class Hyperoartia; order Petromyzontiformes; family Petromyzontidae; genus Lethenteron; species Lethenteron camtschaticum. The sequence goes on from MU249630.1 coordinate 5,646,748, forward strand.
TTGGACCTCTATTCTATATGACTGTATCTCAAAATCTAATTTTCTTGCTTGCTCCATCTCAAACCATTATCACCATCATCACGAGAACTCATGAGTTAGTGTAACACGAAGCTGCTACAGCAGACTACGTGTCAAATCGCCCTGAACTCGACAGTTCAGGCGATTTGGCCATGGTAAATGTTCACCTCTCGGTAACGCACTCATAGTGAACACCAAAACCCCACTCACTTATTATGTCTATGCAGCGGTTGTGCACACACGATACACATGCGTGTGACATACACACGAACATGTGATGGGCATTAACGTGAGCCGCTACTTACACTAATCTTAACATTTTCTTGGTTCTTTCGGTAAAGTCACGTAGAAGGGAAATAATAAAATAATAATAAAACATAATAAAATACATATTTTGTTATGTTACATTTTTATTAATAAAAAATAAAGCATTTTAAAATACTTTTTTATCATGGTTTATTTTTTATTTTATTATTAATAAAAATCAAACGTAATACAATCATTATTTTATCACGCTTTATTTATTATTATTTTATTATGAATAAATCTTTTATTATGTTTAATTTTTATGTTATAATTAATAATAAAATAAACATAATAAAATATATTTTTTATTATGTTTTATTTTATTATTTTATTATTTCCCTTCTACGTGACTTTACCGAAAGAACCAAGAAGACGAATCCCTGCAGTCACGAAAGCTTTAAATCGAAATTTAATCTTAACATTGTTTTCCCTTAGCAAGAGACAACTCGCTATCCACGAAAATATTTTGTTGAATTTCATTTTTAATTACGTTTTATAGTACAGCTCTATGCAGCAGACGTAAACGTAAAAAAATAATTAAGTTTATCACCTTTACAAGTAGAAATATTCTTCTTAAAGTTCGGCCAAGACGCTCAAAAATCGTGGAGCTCCAACGCGCGCGTGCTGCCTCCGTCGTCCAATTCGTGTGTCGTCACGGTGACGTCACGATGACGCGCAGTACGCTCGCGTAAGCTCCGCCCCCTTTCGGCGCGTCCGTCACGGTGACGTCACGATGACGCATCAGCACTCTCGCGATAGCTCCGCCCACACCGGAAGCCCCGCCCCCTTTTTTTTCTCCCGCCCTCTGAGCACGTGGCTCATGGCGGACACAGCCAGTAGCAGGAGGCATTTGGGGCCTGCTCCATCCTCATCCATCCTCCTACCTCTCATCCTCCTACCTCTTCATGCTCCTACCTCTTCATCTCCTACCTCTTCATGCTCCTACCTCTTCATCCTCCTACCTCCTCCTACCTCTTCATCCTCCTACCTCTTCATCCTCCTACCTCATCATCCTCCTACCTCCTCCTACCTCTTCATCCTCCTACCTCTTCATCCTCCTACCTCTTCATCCTCCTACCTCTTCATGCTCCTACCTCATCATCCTCCTACCTCTTCATCCTCCTACCTCTTCATGCTCCTACCTCTTCATGCTCCTACCTCTTCATGCTCCTACCTCTTCATCCTCCTACCTCTTCATCCTCCTACCTCATCATCCTCCTACCTCTTCATCCTCCTACCTCTTCATCCTCCTACCTCTTCATGCTCCTACCTCATCATCCTCCTACCTCTTCATGCTCCTACCTCTTCATCCTCCTACCTCATCATCCTCCTACCTCTTCATGCTCCTACCTCTTCATCCTCCTACCTCTTCATGCTCCTACCTCATCATCCTCCTACCTCTTCATCCTCCTACCTCTTCATCCTCCTACCTCTTCATGCTCCTACCTCTTCATCTCCTACCTCTTCATGCTCCTACCTCATCATCTCCTACCTCTTCATGCTCCTACCTCTTCATGCTCCTACCTCTTCATGCTCCTACCTCTTCATGCTCCTACCTCTTCATCCTCCTACCTCTTCATGCTCCTACCTCTTCATGCTCCTACCTCTTCATGCTCCTACCTCATCATCCTCCTACCTCTTCATGCTCCTACCTCTTCATCCTCCTACCTCTTCATGCTCCTACCTCTTCATGCTCCTACCTCTTCATGCTCCTACCTCTTCATGCTCCTACCTCTTCATGCTCCTACCTCTTCATGCTCCTACCTCTTCATGCTCCTACCTCTTCATGCTCCTACCTCTTCATGCTCCTACCTCTTCATGCTCCTACCTCTTCATGCTCCTACCTCTTCATGCTCCTACCTCTTCATGCTCCTACCTCTTCATGCTCCTACCTCTTCATCCTCCTACCTCTTCATCCTCCTACCTCTTCATGCTCCTACCTCTTCATGCTCCTACCTCATCATCCTCCTACCTCATCATCCTCCTACCTCATCATCCTCCTACCTCATCATCCTCCTACCTCATCATCCTCCTACCTCTTCATCCTCCTACCTCCTCACCTCCTACCTCATCATCCTCCTACCTCATCATCCTCCTACCTCATCATCCTCCTACCTCATCATCCTCCTACCTCTTCATGCTCCTACCTCATCATCCTCCTACCTCTTCATGCTCCTACCTCATCATGCTCCTACCTCTTCATCCTCCTACCTCATCATCCTCCTACCTCTTCATGCTCCTACCTCTTCATCCTCCTACCTCATCATCCTCCTACCTCCTCATCCTCCTACCTCATCATCCTCCTACCTCATCATCCTCATACCTCCTCCTCCTCATACCTCATCATCCTCCTACCTCCTCATCCTCCTACCTCATCATCCTCCTACCTCCTCATCCTCCTACCTCATCATGCTCCTACCTCCTCCTACCTCTTCATGCTCCTACCTCATCATCCTCCTACCTCTTCATCCTCCTACCTCTTCATGCTCCTACCTCATCATCCTCCTACCTCTTCATCCTCCTACCTCATCATCCTCCTACCTCATCATCCTCCTACCTCTTCATCCTCCTACCTCTTCATCCTCCTACCTCTTCATGCTCCTACCTCCTCCTACCTCATCATCTTCCTACCTCATCATCCTCCTACCTCATCATCCTCCTACCTCTTCATGCTCCTACCTCTTCATCCTCCTACTCATCATCCTCCTACCTCTTCATCCTCCTACCTCATCATCCTCCTACCTCTTCATCCTCCTACCTCATCATCCTCCTACCTCTTCATCCTCCTACCTCATCATCCTCCTACCTCTTCATGCTCCTACCTCTTCATCCTCCTACCTCATCATCCTCCTACCTCCTACCTCATCATCCTCCTACCTCATCATCCTACCTCATCATCCTCCTACCTCATCATCCTCCTACCTCATCATCCTCCTACCTCTTCATGCTCCTACCTCTTCATGCTCCTACCTCTTCATCCTCCTACCTCTTCATGCTCCTACCTCTTCATCCTCCTACCTCTTCATCCTCCTACCTCGTCATGCTCCTACCTCCTACCTCATCATCCTCCACCTCTCATCCTCCTACCTCTTCACCCTACCTCTTCATCCCTACCTCATCATCCTCCTACCTCTTCAGCCCTACCTCTTCATCCTCCTACCTCTTCATGCTCCACCTCACATCCCCTACCTCTTCATGCTCCCCTCCATGCTTCCTCATCAACCCTCATGCTCCTACCTCTCATGCTCCTACCTCATCATCTCCTACCCTTCANGCTCCTACCTCTTCATCCTCCTACCTCATCATCCTCCTACCTCTTCATGCTCCTACCTCTTCATCCTCCTATCTTCACCTCNTACCCTTCACTCCACCTCTATCCTCACCTCATCATCCTCCTACCTCTTCATGCTCACCTCTTCATCCTCCTACCTCATCACCTCCTACCTCTTCATCCTCNTACCTCTTCATGCTCCTACCTCTTCATNCTCCTACCTCATCATCCTCCTATCTTCACCTCTACCTCATCATCCTCCTATCATCACCTCTACCTCATCATCCTCCTACCTCTTCATCTCCTACCTCCTCATCCTCATCACCTCTACCTCATCATCCTCCTACCTCCTCATCCTCCTACCTCATCATCCTTACCTCATCATCCTCATCATCCTCACCTCCATCATCCTCATCATCCCTACCTCCTCATCCTCCTACCTCATCATCCTCACCTCCTCATCCTCCTATCATCAGCTCTACCTCATCATCCTCCTATCATCACCTCTACCTCATCATCCTCCTACCCTTACCTCTACCTCTTCATCCTCCTATCTTCAGCTCTACCTCTTCATCCTCCTATCTTCACCTCTACCTCTTCATGCTCCTATCTTCACCTCTACCTCTTCATCCTCCTACCTCTTCATCTCCTACCTCATCATCCCTATCTTCACCTCCTACCCATCATCCTCACCTCATCATGCTCCACCTCATCACCTCACCCTTCATCTCCACCTCTTCATTACCTCTTCATCCTCCTATCATCACCTCCTACCTCTTCATGCTCCTACCTCCTCATCCTCATCATCCTCCTACCTCATCATCCTCCTACCTCCTCATCCTCCTACCTCATCATCCTCACCTCATCACTCATCATCCTCACTCTCATCACCTCATCATCCTCACCTCCTATCCTCACCTCATCATCCTCCTATCCTCACCTCTACCTCATCATGCTCCTATCATCACCTCTACCTCATCATCCTCCTACCTCTATCATTCTCATCATCCTCCTACCTCTTCACCTCTACCTCCTCACTCATCCTTCACCTCCCTCCGAGCCTCCTCTCTCCTCACCGCCCTCCTCACCTCCCTCCTATCCTCCCAGCTACACAATAATCCTCACCTCCTACCTCCTCATCCTCCCACTACACAACCCTAACCTCCTATCCTCCCCTCCGAGCTTCCTCATCAACCCTCACCTCCTAATATCTCCTGCTCAACCCTCGTCGTCACCCACTGCAGCCGCTACAGCAGCAGCAGCAGCGTTGTTAGGAGAGTGAGATGCATCACCATCACTAACACACTCACCATCATCATCACCTCAACAACCATCGTTACTAACATCACCCAACAATCATCACTAACATCACCTCAACCATCACCACCATCACTAACATCACCTCAACATCATCACCATTCTTTCCACCATCACCGTCATTAATAACATTAACTTCATCATCGTCATCACAATTACCACCATCGTTGTTAACGTTACCTACACCATCATCACTACCACAATCACCACCACCACCATCGTCTTCATCACCATAACCACCATCGTTGTTAACACCGTTACCCACACCATCATCACCATCCTCACCACCACCATCATCTTCATCACCATTACCACCATCAACACCAACGTTATCCTCTCCACCATCACCATCCTCAATAATATAAACCTCCACCGCCGTCATCACCACCATCACCACCATCCTCATAACCACCCCCACCATCATCACTACCATGGTTATCGTCATCATCCCGGCCTGGTAATTCTCGTCAGAATCGCCACCATCATCACCGTCATCATCACCATCATCATCACCACCTCATCACCACCATCACCACCGCCATCATCATCATCACCACCACCATCATCATCAACACCACCATCATCACCACCATCATCACAACCACCACCATCACCACCGCCATCACCACCACCATCATCATCATCACCACCGCCACCATCACCACCATCATCACCATCACAGAACCATTCCAACTCGGCCCAGACACCAACACCAATCGCCGTGTGTGAACGTTAATCTCTAATTAATTGCTGTGTACTCTTCCACAGTCCTCAAAACACATTGTTATCACTGCCCGACAGCAAGCACTTCTGTGATGACATGCAGTACACGATACAGCATCGCCACGACGGCACTATCACAGTCGACGGGACACGCTAGCACCATGACAGTACTGTAGTGATGTGTGTATACTACACTCTAGACAGTCTCACTATTGCAGCACTGTATTGTGGTACCATAATATCATATCTGTCAACCCTTATCAGTGCCTTGTCACAGACCAATTCAGACCGGATTGGTCAGACCGGATTGGTCAAACCGGATTGGTCACCCCGTACCCCTCGTGAATCTCAACGTTCATTCCTACAAAGTCCCCATCACAAGGGAGAAAAACAAACAAATAGTATATTCTTGGTTTTTTCGGTAAAGTCACGTAGAAGGAAAAAAAATAAAAAAATTCTCACGACGTTTCGATTGCAACACAAGCAATCAAACAAATAGACTAAAAAATATTTTTATTTTGTGCCGTATTGATACGGCCGTACGCCGTATGGACCTGAAAACTCAATTTCCCTGCACAAGAATAACAGGGTAACCCGTATGAGTTGACGGCTATGCAATTGGCGTTGTATCGCAGAGTTAGCAATTGGGGGAGGAGTGGGGGGTGGTGGTGNGGGGAGAGACTTGGGGTGGAACCTGAGCTCTCGCTTCTCCCCTTCAGGAGTAATAAACCCCCAACTCTGAGGTCTTCCTCTTCACGTCCGCCGTGTCATTGCAGGGCTACATTGGCGTGACACCTCGTCGTTGTGAAAGACCCAACGCAGAAGGTCCTTGGCGTTTTATCTTCCACGAAGCTGCTCATTGTCCACTCTAAATCGCAGCCGTTGCACAAACCATGGCAGCAGATGGGGAAACCTGATGGACAAATGGAAAATGGAAAAACTCTCAAGACCGTACACCGTGTCACGACCAAATGCCCCGATCCACAACTACGAAGAAGACATCACAGCGACGATACACTCCGCTGCTCCTGGTAACGCGGTTGTCTGCCTTGGCCACCCGAATGTGAAATTATAGTTGTTGCTCTGCATCTACATCAGCCGTACGACAAGAAGAAGATCGGTGCAACACGTAGGAGGACACGTAGGAGGACACAGGTCACACGGGAGGTCACGCGGTGGGACGCGCAGGAGGACACGCGTGTCACACGGGACACTCGCTACATGCGTCGCTCCACTACCGCCACCTGTCCTCCACGCATGGCGCCATTGTCTTCCCCCAGTGCCAATGTTTACACCCTGAAACGCGGAGCTCGATTAAGGCTGAGTCAACCTGGGGGCAACCCTTGACAGTTCTTTTTTCACGAGATGCTCTGAACTCTTGTTCGACAGCCCGGTGTGTAGCTACAAGGGAAGGGCCGTGTTTCTGAGTCACGTCTTCAGGTAGCCAACGTGCGCTCCCTGCCGCCGGTGGAACTCGGAGCACAGAGACAGCTGGCGGGGCACGGGGGAGTTCTGGCAGCCACCGGGGTGGGTGGCCTCCCAAGTGGTCCGGTCCGTCCGTTCACCAAGACCGGCAAGTGGCATCGCCACAGTAGCGTGTGCGCTGTTGCACGCTTGGCCACGTGCGGTGCATACTGCTTGTGCACCGTGCGTGTGTACTGCACGTGTACTGCGTATGTGTACTGTGCATGCGTACTGTGCGTGCGTACTGTGCGTGTGTACTGTGTGTGCGTGCGTACTGCGCGTGTTACTATCCACGCCGACGCTCGCGTGCCGTGTGTTTTGTCCGTTGATTCTCAACCCCAGGGACGGTGAAGCTGACGACGCTGTTCCTTAAGCTTCGTCGTCGCGCTCCTCTCCCTGCTGGGATGAGCGACGCTGAGCTCCGTGCCAAGAGCGGCGGCCCTCCACCGATGTCGAACTCGGGTCGCGAGGAGCGCATAAATAATAATGATGTCAGCTGTGTAAACGCGACGACCCTGTTGGGTGGTGGAGGGGTCGAAGACAAGAATGTTTTTTATTAATCGACATGAACCACAACAACAATAAACGTAAAGTACCATGAACATTCCCAAATGTCAAAGCACTCGATTTCTTAACACCGATGCACCCTGGCGTTAACGATCAATCACCAGCACCACCCACTCAATGCCCACTCCCCCCCCCCTGCTCACAGGGGCATTTGCATAACCACACCCACTTTTTACATCGTCACACCCACCCAGCTACTAGCCCCGTGCAGCTCTCCATTTGCCATGTCTTAACATCAGCCCCGCCTCTGCTCCGGTAGCACTGCCATGTAAAGAGTTGAGGACGAACCCACAAGATGTTACACCCAGCGCTAAACTCCACATTCTCACAAAAGCAACAGGCGGTGGGGAGAGGGCATGCGGGTGGATATGGGACACTGTCATTATGAACCCTTGAGCAGGCATCACCATCATTGTGACCAACACCACCCTCAACCATTGTCACCATCGCCACGGTGAGCGGGTCAGCAGGCATGCACCAGTGGGGCCCCCAGCGGGCCCTCTTCCTCTGCGACCCGTGCCCCTCGTCCGGCCCGAGCGCGCTGACCACGCGGTGCCAGAAGAGCTTGCAGGCACCCTCCGACCCCGCGGGGCCACCGAGCGGCCCCGCCGGCCCCGCCGGGCGAACGAGTCTCCCGGGCGCCGGGCCAGGTGATGTAGGTTCGCGAGCGGATGGTGCGGCGCATGCGGAGGTAGGCGGACAGCTCGTTGTGAGGGATGCGCTCGAGGAAGAGGAGCACGAGGACGTCCTGGTTCTCCTCGAAGAGACGGAACGCCGCCACCTGCACGAGAGGCGGCGTCAGCATCACTCCAGTGGGAAACAGCGACAATCGTCACCCCAGCTGCCACTGGGGACCCGCTAGGCTAGACCTATGGCAATCATCTCCACCGCGCCCACTGGCAGTAGACTAATGCCCGCTCGTATGCCGGGTGCTGAGTCGCACTGCGCCGCACAGGGACAGCTGCCACCGGGGGTGCCCCTAGGCTAGATCAAAACGGTCATCGGCCTCTACTGGCAGTAGTCAAATGCCCGCTCCCATGCCAGGTGCTGAGCAGAGTTCGCAAACGGGTTTTGATTCCTTACCCGTACCCGTACCCGGCCGCATCAGGGTCGCAAACGGGTACCAGTACCCTACCCGATACCGGCTACCCGTACCCGGCCGGGTATCGGGTAGGGTACAGGTACGGGTACCCGATTGAGACCTCTGGGATGAAGCCATTTGCAGGCGCGGGTGGGTTGATTCTAGGAACTTGAATTGTGAGAAGAGACAAGACGTTGGGAAATGAGTGACAAACGGTTACTCACCAGTGACTCACGTTCTACCCGTACCCGGCCGCACAAGGGTCGCAAACGGGTACCCGTACCCGGCCGGGTACGGGTAGCCGGGTATCGGGTAGGGTACGGCTATCGGGTACCCGGTTGCGACCTGTGGTGCTGCAGAGTCATGCTCTGCAGCACTGGGACAGCTGCCACTTGAGGCGTTTCCTTCAAATGTGGGGCTCTATGAGACGCAGCGGAAGTGGCGTCGTCGGAGTCCCTGCTGCAGAATCGAGCCACATTGAGGTATCGGTGCTCATCTCCCGCTTGCAGCCCTGCAGAGCGGGTGGTGGAAATTCAACATTCCTATGGTGGAGCCATAGATGGGTGTGTGGTGATGTTTGGTGGGTGGGTGGTGGTGGTCGTGGTCGTGTTGAGTGGATTGGGTGTTGGTGATGGTGGTGACGGGTGGTGGTGGTGAGTGGGCATTCGGGCGGGTGGGTTGTTAGCGGGTGGGTGGCGGTGTTGGGTGGAAGTTGGTGATGAGTGTGCGGGTGGTGGTGGGCGGTGGTTGCCGTCCATGGAGTGCCGCGACCGGCGACGTCGCCATTGCGCGCGTACCTGCAGCTCCTTGGAGCACCACTCGCTGCGCAGGTAGCTCCGCGTCACGATGCACAGCGTGCGCCGGCTCGCGTAGATGCCATCCATTATGTTCTCCACGATGTCCTTGCCCGGCACGAAGTCGCGGTGGTGCAGACAGAGGCGCATGCCGGCGCCCTCGAGCTGCGGTAGCAGCTGGCGCATGACCCACTCCTCATCGTCGCTGTTGTAGGACACGAACGCGTCGTAGCGTATCGGGCCGCCGGGCGGCCGCGTGCGCCTCTTGTGCTCCCCAAACCACGCGGCGAGCAGGTGGTACCCGTAGAGCAGGTGCCAGCGCCAGAACCTGAAGACGGTGGCGGCGAGCATGACGAGTGCGACGGCGCACGAGCAGCAGGCGAAGAGCAGCGGCCCGGAGCGGTTGCGGCACTGGCTCGCGTCAAAACGCACGAAGAGCTCGCCGCGCCGGGACAACGGGAACCCGCAGTGGACGCGCCACAGCCCCGGCGCTTGCACGTGGCTCGAGTTCAGCAGGAAGTCGCGCAGCCACTCGTTGTCACAGCCGCAGGAGAGGGGGTTGCCCACGACATCGAGAAGCTGCAGGCGCGGCAGCGCCCCGAGGTCGGCGGCGGACACCTCGCCGATGCGGTTGTTGCTCACGCGCAGCACCCGCAGGAGGCTCAGGTTGAGCCGGGACAGGAAGGTAACGTCGTCCAGGCGGACGCCGCGCAGGTGCAGCTCGTCGAGGAGCGGCACTGGCCGCAGCAGCGCCGGCTCCACGCCGCACAGCGGGTTGGAGCCCAAGTCCAGGTAGCGCAGGTTGGGCGTCGGCAGGAACGTGCCGGCGTCCAGCGCCGACAGGTAGAGCTGCCCGGCGTGGAGCTCCTGCAGGGTGGCCAGGCCCTCCAGGAAGTTGGATGGGAAGTTGACCATGCCGTCTTTGCGCTGGCTGTTGAGGAAGAGGTGGGTGAGGCTGCGGAGGGGCGCGAACGGCGGGCTGCGGACAGCGCCCGCGGACGCGTAGTGCAGGTAGTTGTTGTTGAACTCCAGGTTCGTGAGGTTGACGAGGCCCTCGAACGCCCGCGGCCGCAGGGGCCGCAGGCCCAGCTTGTTGCCGCCCAGGTCGAGGCGGCCCAGGGCGGCGAGGCCGTCGAACGCGCCGTCCTCCGCCTCCGCGATCTGGTTGTCGGCGACGTTGAGCAACAGGAGCGAGGTGAGGTTGGCGAAGTTTCCCGCCGGCAGCTTGGACAGGTAATTGCTGCGCAGGTCGAGGGCCTCCAGGAGGCCCAGGTCCTCGGGAAGATGCCGGCCACGCTCATGAGCCGATTGGCGGACATGAGCAGGTGCCGGAGGCGACGGGGACCACGCAGGAAGCCCGAGGACACCTCGTGATTTGGTTCTTGGAAAGGTTCAGGGTATTCAGTTCCAGCAGCCACCGGAGGTCACCGGCTTGGAGCAAGGAGATCGAATTGGAGCCGAGGTCCAAGGTGACAACGCCGCTGCCGCCGCCCTGACGCTGACGTTAGCATCGCGGCGTCGCAGCTACCAGCGCCGCCGACGTCGCCAACGGCGTTGTCACTGTCGCCGCCGATGAGGACGTTGGCAGTGGTGAGTCCGGGGGCGGGCAGCAGAGGGGCGAACGCGGAGGCAGGGAATGTGGAGAGGCTGTTGGCGCCCAGGTAGACCTCGCGCAGCGCCGGTAGCCCACCCAGCGCCCCGTGCTCGACCTCCTCCATGCCATTGCTCTGGAGGTCCACCAGGCACAGCCTTGAGCAGCCCTGCGAGATGATGATAGTCGGTCAGAGCTTGGGATTATTATTATGGTGACGGTGGGTGGTGGTGAGGGTGGTGGCGGAGTTGATGGTAGTGGAGATGATGGTGGGGTGAGGGGTGGTGGAGATGATGATGGTGGTGGTGATGGTGATGGAGATGATGGTGGTGATGGTGGTGGAGATGGTGGTGCTGGAGGTGGTGGAGATGATGGTGGGTGTATGAAGGGTGGTGGAGATGATGGTGGTGGTGTTTGTGGTAGAGATGATGGTGGTTGTGGTGATGGTGGGGTGAGGTAGGTGGTGGTGGAGATGATGGTGGGGGCGAGGGTGGTGCAAGCCGTTCCGGCAACACGTGCCCGGCGTGCCGGAGGAGGGCCTGCTGGGGGGGGGGTGGGGTCCTGCTGGGGGGGGACCCGCTGCTGCAGGCCTACTGGCCACTCCCGGTGGTGGTGGTGTTGGCGACGATGGTGGCGATGCGACCGAACAAACATCGGGGGAGGCACCGAGTGGACGGCTCACCCCCCCACATTGAGACGCCGCCGCCGCGAGCTGTGGTAAGAAAAAGAGGAAGAGGAGGAAGAAGAAAGCCATTTTTTACCCTGAAGGTGCCGTTGCCCAGCCTCGTGAGCCCGTTGCCTCTGAGCGAGAGCGAGCGCAGGCCCGGGAACGCGGCGCACAGCTTCGCCACCACCGCCGCTGTCAGCCGCGCGCCATCGCGTTGCCGTCCAACTCTACGGCGTGCAGGTCGACGCCGCTAAGGCTCTGCATGAAGCCCACGGCCGTGTCCTCGATGGCCGCCGCCGTTCCGTGGCCGAGGCCCAGCAAGCGGAGGCCGCCGAGGCGCTGCGGGTCGGTCAGCGGCACGAGGACAACGCGGGGCCGCGCCAGGCAGCGGTGGAGCAGCAGCGCGCTGAGGTTCCGCGCCGACGCGTCCGTGAAGTTCACGAGCGCCAGCGGGTTGCCCGACACGTCCAGGATCTCAGCGACGGGGGCAGCGGCGGCGGCCGCGCGCCGCCGCCACCACCACCACCGACGATCAGCGAGGGCAGAAGGTTGTCGGCGAGGAGGAGGTCGCGCAGGATCGGGCAGCAGGAGGCGAAGGGCAGCGTGGCCGCGTCGAGGGAGGTCAGCGAGTTGCCGCTGAGGTTGACCGACACGAGCGAGGGGAGGTCGGAGAAGGCTGACGCCGAGATAGAAGTGATGCAGTTGTAGTCCAGGCGCAGGTACTGGTGTAGCGGGAGGGGGGGGGAGGAACCATTGGGATGATGATTATGATTGCGTAGTCTCAAGACACTTCTTTCAGGAGGGGTCCTGCCAGGTTTTTTTTGCAGTGGGGTTGGGGGGGGGTGACGTTGCCGTTGCTGCTGATATGCGGTGATCACCGCGCCACGGTGCCTAGGAGCTGTTAACTACCTCGCCTGGTCTACAGGAGGTCGTGGGTTCGATCCCGACCCTGACGCCTGCTGTATATTTGGAGTTTGCGTGTCTCTCCGTGGTGAGATGTTAACTACCTCGCCAGGTATACAGGAGGTCCTCGGTTCGATCCCGACCCTGACGCCTGCTGTATATGGAGTCTGCGTGTCTCTCTCTCCGTGGTGAGATGTTAACTACCTCGCCTGGTATGCAGGAGGTCGTGGGTTCGATCCTGACCAGGACGCCTGCTGTGTATTTGGAGTTTGCGTGTCTCTCTCCGTGGTGAGATGTTAACTACCTCGCCTGGTCTACAGGAGGTCGTGGGTTTGACCCGACTCTGACCCCACTGTATATTTGGGCGCTGTATATTTGGAGTTTGCGTGTCTCTCCCCGTGATCGCGTGGATTTGTATCGGGGTCATCCGGGTTTCCCTCCACATTTAGACTCAACATACGTCTAAGTGTATTTTGGCTTGCCATAAACATCCACGGGTAAAATCCACTTCGTTGAGCTGTCATTTGTGAAGCTCGCTTCTGACAAGAGCTACATAGCTCAGCGTGCCGTACCTGCTAAAGTAAATTATGTTTTAGTTATTTACAGTTTGAAGGGGTTTCATCAGTATTAGCGATATATTTGGCCGATACCAGTTCCACAGTGGGGTTGGGTTTAGCTATGGGAGGATACTGGAGCACCCAGAGGAAACCCATGGGGGAGAACATACAAACTCCACACTCGCTCACAAAGACAAGATCCCCGTATAGCCTGGGCAGATGCTGGGGTCAAGTGCTGTTAGCGAACAGCACCTATGAAGGCCGATACAGCACACGAGGGGGTGGGTGGCCAGCTTCACGACCGGGCCGCCTTTGTCTCACCGGTGGCGATGTTACACACCGCACCAGGTACTCATTTGAGGCCGAGTCGACCTAGGGGAGGCCCAGGACCGGTTCGGATAATCGTCACCGGTGTTGACCGTGAGCGGGAATCGAACTCGGGTCGCTGGGTTCGTAGTGCAGTGAGCTAATGCTGCCAATACTAATTTAGTAAACCCCATAATCNCTCGNATCTCTTCTACCGTCCATAAATGACGTCACGCACCTAGGGGCGGGGACAGACATTGTGACGATGTGTGACGAGGGGGGGGGTGAGAAATGTGACGTCACATCAAAATGCGCAACTTTAAATATATAGAATTGTTATAACAACACTAATTGTTATGACAACACTCCTACAACATCAAAGTGCAGCGCCACATTAAATACGCACTACAATGACAATAGTTTAAAGCGATTTGAAGCATTTTTTACAAAATTTGGGGGGGGCAGAGCTTTGTGACGTCATATTGAGGGGGGTCTGACTGTGACGAGGGGGGGGGGTCAAAAATCGTCCAAAATCGCGTGACGTCATTTATGGACGGCCCCATAGTTACCCTAACCATGAACTTCACTCTTTGATGACCGCACTCACGGTGAGGGCTCTGACACTGTTCAACCACCAACAACTGCAGGTCACAGCAACAACAAGGCAAAGATCCCCCGAATAGCCTTCAACAACTGTCGGGGCAAGTGCTGCTGGGACAGCCCCAGGTGTTACGGGTTGACTGCTGTGCCAGGCTAAGTGCAGGAGGAGGTCACGGGACAGACCCCGGTGTTTTGTGTGACTGGCAGATGCACCCCTTGCGCTCCTCATTCTACCACTATCACCATCATCACCTCTACCACCATCAACATCACAATCATCACCACCATCACAACCTCTATCACCATCACAATCATCACCACTCTACCACCATCATCATCACAATCATCACCACCATCACAACCTCTACCACTATCACCATCAAATCATCACAACCTCTACCACCATCAACATCACAATCATCACCACCATCAACCACCATCATCACCACCATCACCACCTCTACCACTATCAACATAACAATCATCACCACCATCACCACCTCTACCACTATCAACATCATAATCATCACCAACATCACCTCTACCACCATCAACATCACAATCATCACCACCATCACCATCTCTACCACCATCACAATCATCACCATCACAATCATCACCATCACACTCTATCACCATCACCATTATAATCATCACCACCATCACAATCATCACCACCTCTACCACCATCACAATCATCACCATCATCACCATCACATCCCCTCCCGCCCCAGTGACCCCTCCCCCCCCCAGTGAAACCCCCCCCCCCCCAGTGACCCACCCCCCCCCCGTGACCCCCCCACCCCCCCCCCAGTGACCCCCCCCCCCCCCCCCCAGTGACCCCCACCCCCCTCCCCCCAGTGACCCCCCCAACCCCCCCCCCAGTGACCCCCCACCCTCCCCCCCCAGTGACCCCTCACACCCCTCCCCCCCAGTGACCCCTCACACCCTCCCCCCAGTGANCCCCCACCCCTCCCCCCCCAGTGACCCCCACCCCTNCCCCCCAGTGACCCCTCACCCCCTCCCCGTGACCCACCTCCCCCCCCCCAGTGACCCCACCCCTCCATACCCCCACCCCTCCCCCCAGTGACCCCCCCAACCCCCCCCCCCAGTGACCCCCACANCCCCTNCCCCCCAGTGACCCCCCACCCTCCCCCCCCAGTGACCCCCACCCCCCCCCCAGTGACCCCACCCCTCCCCCCAGTGACCCCCCGACCCCCCCCCCCAGTGACCCCCCCACGCCCCTGCCCCCCAGTGACCCGCCCACACCCCCCCCCCCAGTGACCCCATCACACACCCTCCCCCCAGTGACCCCTCACCCCCCCTCCCCCCAGTGACCCCCCACACCCCTCCCCCCAGTGACCCCTCACACCCCCTCCCCCCAGTGACCCCCCACACCCCTCCCCCCCAGTTACCCCTCACACCCCCCCCCCCAGTGACCCCCCACCCCCCCCCCCCCAGTGACCCCCACACCCCTCCCCCCCAGTGACCCCCCCACCCCTCCCCCCCCAGTGACCCCTCACACCCCCTCCCCCCAGTGACCCCCCACCCTCCCCCCCCAGTGACCCCCACACCCCCCCCCCCAGTACCCCGCACACCTCTCCCCCCAGTGACCCCCCACACCCCCTCCCTCCAGTGACCCCCCACACCCCTGCCCCCCAGTGACCCCCCCACACCCCCTCCCCCAGTGACCCCCTCACCTGCAGCGCCACGAGTCCCTGTCCCAGCAAGCCGTCTGTTAGGGCCCCCCCAGTCGGTTGTGCGCCAGGTTGAGGTCGCGCAGGAGGCCGAGGCCGGCGAAGGCGTCGCGCTCGACGCGTCGGACCTCGTTGCGAGTGGCGTTGAGCGCGCGCAGGCTCGGCACCTGCGCCAGGTCGGCGCGCGTCACCTGCCACAGGCGGTTGCCCGAAACGTCGAGCTCGCTGGCGTCCCTGGCAGGCCTGCGGGGATGGAGCTGAGGTTGTGGTTGTAGCAGAACACCTTCAAGACGCCGCTGCTGTTGTGGATGTCGCAGTCGCGGTAGCTGTAGGGCGATGCGGGGCACGGCAGCAGTAGCAGCAGTAAGCAGGCAGCAGCTGCAGCAGTAAGCAGGGCACAGATGCGGGGAAAGCGCATGAGACCCCATTGTGGTTATAGGGGGGTGGGTGGGGGTTGAGTTTAGGGTGAGAAGGTCGAGTTATGGGTAGGGTTCGGGGTCAGGGTTAGAGTTTAGGATGGGATTTGGGTTAGAGGTTGGGGTTAGGGTTAGGGGTTGGGTTAGGGTATGGGGTTAGGATTTAGGGTTGGGTTAGGGGTTGGGTTAGGTTTGGGTTCGGGTTACAACGAGGGTTTAGAATTAGGCTGCTGATGCTGCTGATGCTGCTGATGCTGCTGATGCTGCTGATGCTGCTGATGCTGCTGATGCTGCTGATGCTGCTGATGCTGCTGATGCTGCTGATGCTGCTGATGCTGCTGATGCTGCTGATGCTGCTGATGCTGCTGATGCTGCTGATGCNTCCTTTGCTGTGTTGATGCTGCTGATGCTTCCTTCTTCTGATGATGCTTCCTGTTGTGTTGATGCTGCTGCTGATGCTGATTAATATGGGCTTCTAGTGTTCGAACGTTGAATTTTTTTCGCACCGTACCTAGCCAACCGCGCATAATCGGAGGTGTGGGGAAGGACAACACACGTGAAGGCAACAACAACAACAAGCGGTTCTAAAGACGTGAACTTGTCAATCTAGATGATGGTGATGATGGTGATGATTTAAAAGAGACATTGCTCCCACGGCGTGTCCGAATATCGGAAGGAATAGCGCATTCCAGACGGCCGCTAGCGAGTGCGCTTCTCCGCTGATGCTCCTGCTGCTTCTGTTTTGGTTCTCTGATGCCTGCGGTGTCTCTGTTGCTCCCCTGCTGCTGCGGCTGCTGCTTCTGTGGGTTTCCCTGCTGCTGCTTCTGTGGTGCTTCGCTGCTCTGCTTCGTGGTGCATCTGTGGTGCTTCTGTGGTTTTCCCTGACGCCTGCGGTGTCTCTGCTGCTGCTTCTGTGGTGGTTCGCTGCTGCTGCTGCTGCTGCTTCTGTGGTGCTTCTGTGGTGTTTCTGTGGTGTTTCACTGCTGCTGCTTCTGTGGCGCTTCTCTGATGCCTGCGGTGTCTCTGTTGCTCCCTGCTGCTGCTGCTTCTGTGGTGCTTCACTGCTTCTGCTTCTGTGGTGCTTCTGTGGTGCTTCCTGACGCCTGCGGTGTCTCTGCTGCTGCTTCTGTGGTGGTTCGCTGCTGCTGCTGCTTCTGTGGTGCTTCTGTGGTGTTCACTGCTGCTGCTTCTGTGGCGCTTCTCTGATGCATGCGGCGGTGTCTCTTGCTCCCCTGCTGCTGCTGCTGCTTCTGTGGTGATTCCCTGGCGCCTGCGGTGTCTCTGCTGCTCTCCTGCTGCTGCTGCTGCTTCAATTCCTCTCTATCTGAGTTTTCTCTTCCTCCAGCGTCGCCTTCTCTTCTCTACCCCCCCACACACACCGCACCTCGCCCCGGCTGCGTGAGACCGCGCCTCGCCGCACAAGAGGGGCGACGCTTCGGGAAGTCGTCGCGTGGGTGCAGAGCAGGTGAGCGAGTGAGTGTGTGTGTCATTGTGAGAGTGGTGTTGTGTGTCTGTGACTGAAGAGTGTGTGTGTGAGTGTCATTGTGAGAGTGTGTGTGACCGTGTGTGTGTGTGTGAGAGTGTGTGTGACCGTGTGTGTGTGAGAGTGTGTTTGTGTGAGAGTGTGTGTGACCGTGTGTGTGTGTGTGTGTGAGAGTGTGTGTGTTTGTGTGAGAGTGTGTGACCGTGTGTGTGTGAGAGTGGGTGTGACCGTGTGTGTGTGAGAGTGTGTGTGTGAGTGTGTGTGACCGTGTGTGTGAGAGTGTGTGTGTGAGTGTGTGTGACCGTGTGTGTGTGAGAGTGTGTGTGACCGTGTGTGTGTGAGAGTGTGTTTGTGTGAGAGTGTGTGTGACCGTGTGNTTGTGTGTGTGAGAGAGTGTGTGTGTGTGTGAGAGTGTGTGTGTGTGTGACCGTGTGTGTGTGAGAGTGTGTGTGTGAGTGTGTTTGTGTGAGAGTGTGTGTGACCGTGTGTGTGTGAGATGTGTGTGTGTGTGTGAGAGAGTGTGAGTGTGACCGTGTTGAGTGTGATGTCATTGTGAGAGTGGTGTTGTGNGTGTTGATGAGANTGTGGTTTCATTGTGAGAGTGTTGTGTGAGAGAGTGTTGATGAGATGNGTGTTGATCATTGTGAGATGTGTGTGTGAGAGAGTGTTGACCGTGAGAGTGTTGTGTCATTGTGGAGTGTGGTGTTGATGAGAGTGTGTGGTGACCGTGAGAGTGTGTGGTGTTTGTGAGAGTGTGTGGTGTTTGTGAGAGTGTGTGGTGACCGTGNGTTGTTCATGGAGAGTGTGTTGTGTGGTGTCATGTGAGAGTGTGTGTGACCGTGTGTGTGTGCATTGTGAGAGTGTGTGTGTGAGAGTGTGTGTGACCGTGGTGTGTGAGTGTCATTGTGGGTGTGTGTGAGTGAGATGTGTGAGTGTCATTGTGGAGTGTGTGATGTGTGACCGTGAGAGTGTGTGTGTGTCATTGTGAGAGTGTGTGTGTGTGAGAGAGTGTGGAGGATTGTGAGAGTGTGTGTGTGTGTGAGTGTATTGTGAGAGTGGGTGTGTGTGTGACCGTGAGAGTGTGTGTGTGCATTGTGAGAGTGTGTGGTGAGAGAGTGTGTGTCATTGTGGGAGTGTGTGAGTGAAGTGTAGTGTAGATTTTTGTNTGTGAGTGAGTGTTGTGTCTGTGTAGCCACCCACCCCCTCGTGTGCCGTGCCGGCCTTCATAGGTGCTCGCTAACAGCACTTGCCCCTACCTGTTAAGGTNCACGGGGGTCTGTGTCTGTGTGGGAGCGGTGGTGTAGCGGTTAGCGCTACGCTGCGCTACGAACCTGGCGACCCGGGTTCGATTCCCGCTCACGGCCAACACCTGTGACAATTATCTGAAACGGTTCTGGGCCTCCCCTAGGTTGACTCAGCCTCAACTGAGTACCCGGTGCGGTGTGTAAACATCGTCACTAGGGAGACAAAGGCGCCGGGCGTGGTGTTGGCCACCCACCTTTCGTGTGCGTACCGGCCTTCATAGGTGCTCGCTCACAGCGCTTGCCCCAAAAGTCTGTAAAGGCTACACGGGGATCTTTGTCTTTGTGGGGAGCGGTGGCGCAGCGGTTAGCGCATCGCGTGACAAACATTGCCACCCGGATTCGATTCCCGCTCACGGCCAGTACCAGTCACGATTATCTGAACCGGTCTGGGCCCGTCCTAGGTAGACTCAGCCTCAAAATGAGTACCTGGTGCGGTGTGTGGTAAACGTCGTCATTAGGGAGACAAAGGCGGCCGAGCGTGGTGCTGGCCACCGGCATTTTGATAGGTGCTATTCGCTAACAGCACTTTCCCCAAAAGTCTGTTGAGGCTATACGGGGGGGGGAGATCTTTGTCTTTGTAGAGCATGGGAGGTGCGCGGAGTGACATTATGACTGGAATGTGTGTACAGTACATTGAATTGCGGTTTATAATGGATGGATGGATGTGAGTGTGTGTTCTATGTGAGTGATTGTGTGTGTGATGGGGCAGTTCGGCAAAAACACATTCCTGCGGAGGGAGCTGGTAGGAACGTTGGGTTGCTCGGTCAATGGCCAGGGTCAACGGCGGCGTGGTGTTTCCGCAAATATGCCCGACTGTGAGGACGGGCACAATCCGGCGTGAGTAGGTTAAACGTTGAGTTTTATAAGGCACCACGGGTGACCAGCCCCCCCACCCAGCCCCACCCTCCCACCCCCACCCAGCCCACCCTCCCACCCAGCCCTCCCCACCCAGCCTCTCCCCACCCTCCCCACCCAGCCCTCCCCACCCAGCCCCTCCCCACCCAGCCCCTCCCCACCCAGCCTCTCCCACCCTCCCTCTCCACCCAGCCCCACCCCTCCCATTTTTTGATGCACGACGGACGGACACAATAATCCCCTGTGGGCTGGTGGAACCAGGACCAGGAGGTACTTACCAGTAAAACCTCCTACCTACTCGTTAGTGCCGGACGGCAACGCTGTGGTGAGCAGCAGAGGTCGCAACCGGGTACCCGATACCCGTACGGGTACCCGTTTGCGACCCTGGTGCGGCCGGGTACGGGTACGGGTAAGGAATCAAAACCCGTTTGCGACCTCTGGTGAGCAGTGACGTGAGGGGAGTGGCAAATCTCAATTGGCCATTCCCCTCGTGGCATTTGTAGCCACCACAACGGCCAAATGGGGCTCTGGACGGGTGCAAGGGGCTGGTAACCCTCCACCTTCAAATAAATTACCACGATACCACGGAATGATAATTAATTAATGTTCACGTGGAAAGTTCGAACGCTCACTGCCAGAGGAGAGGCTGCCACTCCTCTGTCGGGAGCTGGACCGGTACCGCCTGGATCTCTGCGGTATTCAGGAGGTCCGGTGGACCGGCTCTGGCTCCTGCCTCCATGAGGGGTGGACAGTCCTCTACTCGGGGCAGGAGACCACCAAACAAAAGGTAGTGGTTCGTGACGGTGAGGTTGGGGAAGCTGTAAGCCCCAGCTACTTTGGGCTCGCCTTCCCATCAACCAGAGGCGAGGAGTGGTGGTCGTGGTTACTTATGTCCCCACTGAAGACGAACATCCGTGGAGGTGGTGAGATGCAGGCAAGGCCGATGAGTCAGATGCCTTCTATGACCTCCTGTCACAGGTGCTGGCTAAAGTGGCCCCACTGGATAGAGTCATCATGTTGGGTGACTTTAATGCTCGAGTTGGTCATGATGCTGGCACCTGGTCTGGAGTGATTGGAAGGCATGGATTCCTGCAGTCACGAAAGCTTCAAATCAAAAGCGTTATTAATGTAGTGGATTATTACCTTTATATAGACTATATCTATTATTTGGCTGCTGCTGCTGCTGCTATGCGTTTCCACACAGCGACAAAGACACATCGAGCTGTCATCGTGATGGCCTGGGGTGTCGCTTCTGAACAACGTGGTAGCTCAGTGCGCCGTTACCTGCTCAAACACAAGTCTTACCCCACGCTGTGTACAAGGGGGGGGGGGGCATAGAAATGCAGGACAAGGAACGCAAAGACAGATGTCGACAGAATTCACCCCCCCCCCCCTTGCCCGCCTCACCCGACCGGAATATCCAGAGCCGCCAGCTCTCGGGGAGGAAGAGAGGAGAGGGGAAGGGAGAGAAGGGGGGTAGAGAGAGAGGGGTAGAGAGAGAGGGGTAGAGAGGGGGTAGAGAGAGGGGGGGGGTAGAGAGAGGAGGGTGAAGAGAGAGAGAGGGGTAGAGAGAGAGAGGGATAGAGAGAGANGGGGGTAGAGAGAGAGGGGGGTAGAGAGAGAGAGGGGTAGAGAGAAAGGGGTAGAGAGAGGGGTATAGAGAGAGAGGGGTAGAGAGAGGGGGGGGGGTAGAGAGAGAGGGGGGTAGAGAGAGAGGGGGTAGAGAGAGAGGGGTAGAGAGAGGGGGTATAGAGAGAGAGGGGTAGAGAGGGGGGGGGGTAGAGAGAGAGGGGGATAGAGAGGGGGGTAGAGAGAGGGGGGTAGAGAGAGGGGGTAGAGAGAGAGGGGGAGAGAGAGGGGGGTAGAGAGAGGGGGGAGAGAGAGGGGGGTAGAGAGAGGGGGGGAGGGAGAGAGGGGGGGTAGAGAGGGGGGGTAGAGAGAGAGGGGGTAGAGAGANGGGGGTAGAGAGAGAGAGAGGGGGGGTAGAGAGAGAGGGGGGGGGTAGAGAGAGGGGTAGAGAGAGGGGGGTAGAGAGAGGGGGGTAGAGAGAGAGGGGGGGTAGAGAGANGGGGGAGAGAGAGAGGGGGGGTAGAGAGAGAGAGGGGGGTAGAGAGAGAGGGGGGGAGGAGGGGGTAGAGAGAGGGGGTAGAGAGAGGGGGGTAGAGAGAGAGGGGGGTAGAAGAGGGGGGTAGAGAGAGAGGGGGTAGAGAGAGAGGGGGGGGAGAGAGAGAGGGGGGGTAGAGAGAGGGGGTAGAGAGAGGGGGGTAGAGAGAGGGGGTAGAGAGAGGGGGGTAGAGAGAGGGGGGGTAGAGAGAGGGGGGTAGAGAGAGAGAGGGGGGAGGGGGGGGAGAGAGAGGGGGGGTAGAGAGAGGGGGGTAGGAGGGGGGTAGAGAGAGGGGGGGTAGAGAGAGAGGGGGGGGGTAGAGAGAGAGGGGGGGGGTAGAGAGAGGGGGGTAGAGAGAGGGGGTAGAGAGAGGGGGGTAGAGAGAGGGGGGGTAGAGAGAGAGGGGGGTAGAGAGAGAGGGGGGGAGAGANGGGGGGGGGAGAGAGAGGGGGGGGTAGAGAGAGGGGTAGAGAGAGAGGGGGTAGAGAGAGGGGGGTAGAGAGAGAAGGGGGTAAGAAGGAGAGCAGAGCGTGAACTCTTTTGTGAATGTTTCATTTAAAAAAAGGGGGCGGCACATGAAGCAAAGCATTGAGAGAAAAAAAACACGAAATGATGAACGAAGCAAAGTGTCGACTACACCGAGCATCTTCTAGTTTCCTCTGATCGTACACAAAAGAGAGGGGACGGAGAGAGTGGTGGTGGTGGTGGTGGAGAGAGCTGGGAGAGTATGGAGGAAGTAAAGCGACCATTATTAATCACAATAAAGGATTTTTTCTTGGGTGGTTAGATCGCGTAGGTATATCAATGTGGCGCCGTAACCCTCCACCACCCGACACAGCCCGTAAGGTTCGCCACGTCAACAACCCGCGATTGATCTTCTTGGTTCTTTCGGTAAAGTCACGTAGAAGGGAAGTAAGAAAATAATAAAATAAAACACAATAAAATAATTCTCACGACGTTTCGGCCACAACGCAAGCAGCCGTCCTCAGGTGAAAACCAGGTCCGTCGAGGCGGCAGTCTTTTTTCATTCAGACGCTGTCTCCCCGACAGACCTGGTTTTCACCTGAGGACGGCTGCTTGCGTTGTGGCCGAAACGTCGTGAGAATTATTTTATTGTGTTTTATTTTTATTATTTTATTACTTCCCTTCACGTGACTTTACCGAAAGAACCAAGAAGATGAATCCCTGCAGTCACGAAAGCTTTAAATCCAAATTTAACCCGCCGATTGGTTTACTATTTCAGCCGACCGGTGTGTTGGAGAGTGATTTCAACGAAACTATGTTCATACTTTTAGTTTTTTCGGTAAAGTCTCGTAGGTAAAAAAATGAAATTAAATTAATAAAATAAAATAATAAAAATCACGACGTTTCGGAGGCAACACAAGTCTCCGTCATCAGGTGGGACCGTCACAGCCAGATTTGCTGCATCAAGTGAGGCAGGGATTCAAGATGCAAGCTCTTAAATACAATTTAAGGGGAGGAGAGGTAGGGGATACTAAGAGTATGAATCCTTGCAGTCACGAAAGCTTCAAATCTAGAAACGATGTTTGTTGATTTGTTTCAGGAAGTTAAAAAGGCCACTGAGATGTATGGCTCTCTCTCTTTTTTTATCGACGTGACGATCACAAACGACAGCTCAAACGAGTCGGCTTGTCGTGGAAATGTACAGCAGCAGCCAAACACCCTCAAGGCATGGTGACGCTGATTCCATATGTGGAGGGCAAATACATCGGAAGACCCGCAGAAAAATACACGTGACCACGGGGAGAGAGAGACACGCGAACTCCAAATATACAGCAACAGGCACCGTCAGGGTCGGGATCTAACCCACGACCTCCTGTAGACCAGTCGAGGTAGTTAACATCTCCTAGCCACTGTGATGATGATGAGAGAGAGAGAGAGACACGCAAATCAAAATATACAGCAGCAGCATCGTCAGGGTCGGGATCGAGCCCAAGACCTCCTGTAGACCAGGCGACGTAGTTAACATCTCCTAGCCACCGTGATGATGAGAGAGAGCGAGAGACACGCAAACTCCAAATATACAGCAACAGGCATCGTCAGGGTCGGATCGAGCCCACAACCTCCTGTAGACCAGGCGAGGTAGTTAACATCTCATAGCCACTGTGATGATGATGATGAGAGAGAGAGACACGCAAATTACAAATATACAGCAGCAGGCATCGTCAGGGTTGGAATCGAACCCACGACCTCCTGTACCAGGCGAGGTAGTTAACATCTCGCCGCCGGATACACCAGATAAAACATCCCCGTATAGCCTTTAACAGACTGTTGGGGCAAGTGGTTGTGAACGTCACACGAGCGGGAGGTGTGGTCGATTTTGTTTCCCAGTGACGATGTTCACACACCTCACCGGGTACTCATTTGAGGCTGAGTCGACCTAGGGAGGCCCAGGACCGGTTCAAATAATCGTCACCGGTGGTGGCCGTGAGCGGAATCGAACTCGGGTCTCGCCTGGTTCGTAGCGTAGCGCTAACCGCTACACTGCCGCTCCCCGACACAGCCACACAAAGACACACATAGACACACACAGACACACACACAAGACACTAAAATACACGGTCACATTTACCCGTACATAGTGACGTCACCACGGCGCTTGTGCCAGGCTATGTGCACGTTGAGGCCACGTGAAGTGTCGAACGTCCCGCTGGCAGGAGGTCACGGGGCAGACCCAGGTGCCACGGGTCGACTGGCTGATGCACCACCTGTGCCCCTACTGTGCCAACTTGCTATGTTTTATCCACCCGGCGCTATGCTCGTTGTTGTGAGTGTCGCTCCTCTCCCTTCCGTTGGTGCTGGAGGGCGACTGCCTCCAACTGCCCTGTAGCGTCCTTCACGAGCCTCCTCCATAGAGGCCGATCTTGACACCGCTGGTACCAGTCATCGGCAAGTCCACTTAGCTCCACATCCTCCTGTACCACATCACTCCATCTCTTTCTAGCCATGCCGCACCCATTTAGTCCCTTCAATCCGGCTGAACAAAAGCTGTTTGGGCATGCGGTGGCTGGGCATGCGGGCTACATGACCCAGCCAACGCAACCTTGCCTGCCGGAGGAGCTCACCAATGGGACTTTGTCCAGATCTTTCAAGGTTTGGTGAGCTCACACAATCCAGCCTGGTTAAACCAAGGATGGATCATAGCCAGGCCAGCCTGAATATTTCTAACCAGCGAAGATATTCCATTAGGGGGGTCAACGTTTGCGAGCACAGAAAAGGGAGGGCATGACCGTGGCCGAGAAGACAAGGTAGCTTCCACAGAGCGTGATGCAACTGATGAAAAGATGATGCCGCTCGACTGATTCGGAGTGAGACCTCTGCTGTCACACCGTGGCCGGTCATGATCACACTGCCCAGGTATGGGAAACTCTCCACTCTCTTGACAAATACCCCATCACCAATTGGGAGTTGTGGGGTGGAGTGTCTGATGGTACAACATACCCAGGCAGGTGCTTAGTTTTGTTTGGGCTTATGGTAAGGCCCACCTTTTGGTGGCAAGCTCCAGTTTCAGCAGCAGCATCTCCAACTCCTCCTCTGAGTGAGCAGCAATTATCAAATCATCAGCATATGTAACGTGGTTGACCAATAGGAGCCATCCCTTGACTGCACCGGGCATCGACCAGCCTCCCATTGTATCTGTACCAGCCATCGAATTCTTCATGAACTAGGTGATCGAAGTATAAGCTAAATAACGTGGGAGCCAGAGGATATTCCTGTTGCACCCCAAGGTGAACAGGGAATGGCTCCGACTCCTGGCCTCGTAGATTTACCCAGGCACGCTCACCATCATGAAGGTCCTTAATGATTGTGAGCAAAGAGTCAGGGACTCCAAAAGCACGAAAAACAACCCAGAGCCCAGGCCTACTGATGGTATCATAGGCCTTGACCAGGTCAATAAAGCAGAGATGTAGGTCTTGTTAGAATCCCCTACACCTCAGTTGTAGCAGACAGACATAAAGTATGGCATCTGTGCAGGACCGCCATTTCCTGAAACCACATTGGGGCTCCGCAAGCCTCACTTCAACATGCCTGGTAAGGTGATGTTGAATATTCCTTGCCAGGACCTTTCCCGGCACATTGAGGAGGGAGATGCCCTACAGTCGTGACAGTCTGTGCGGTCCCTTCTTAAAGAGGGGACCACCAGGGCATCCTTCCAATCCTGCCAAACCCATCCAGTGGTCCAGACTGTTATTATGATGTCATGGAGGCAGTCTGTGCACAAACGCCACCCTCCCTCAGCATTTCGCTTGGAAGATCAACTCTGCCCAGTACTTTTCCTGGTCTCAGACTCTGGATCGCCTTCTGTATTTCCTCAACAGATGGCACCTCAGCCAGCCACTCACAGGGGGTGACAACTTCTTGCAATATTTGAGGCACCACAACTTCAGCCGGGTCATCCACACTTTGCCCCATGATGTTTCCAGGCTAAGGATATCCCACCCAAGAACTCAGAAATGCTCAGAAAATCTGTAAACCTGTTTCTAGGGTCGGAGATTGGATCACCTTTATTTCCCCTAATGATTGTAATAGGTGTGGCACTGAATTTACTTTTTTGATGGAGTTAAATAGTGATTTGTGATCACGGGCCACTGAGGCAGACTCCATCTCCAGCAACCACAACCACCACCCATCCTTGCAGCACCTCACGGCTCTCCGAACCTCCGAGCGAAGGCTGCGGTAAGCCTCCTCATTCTCTGATGTCGGATGCTGTTGACGATGAGAGAGGGCCTGTCGCTTTTCTCAGCCAGCCTGAACACCTCCTCTATCAGCCAGGGTCCCTGGGGATGTTTGGACCATGTACCCAAAGCAGCCATTGCAGATGCATGAGCCACAGTCCTAAACCTCGCTCATTTCCTGGCCTCTGGTTGATGGGAAGGCGAGCCCACAGTAGCCATGAGCTTACAGCTTCCCACACCTCACCGCCACGTTCAGAAGAAGTGCTACTCCCTGTTGATTGGCAGTCTCCTGCCCGAGTAGAGGACTGTCCATCCTTTATGGTGTCAGGAGCAAAAGCCGGTCCACCGGACCTCACGAATACCACAGAGATCCAGGCGGTACCGGTCCAGCTCCCGACAGAGGAGTGGAAGCCTCTCCTCCGCAGTGAGCGTTCGAACATTCCACGTGGCCACCCGTAGTGGCTTTTTGCTGTTTCTGGAGGAACTCCGAGGCCAATCGAAATTGGCCCTCCCCCATGTCACTGCTCACCACAGCGTTACCGTCCGGCACCAACTCGGAGGGAGGGGTGTTATAAAACAAAGACAAAGATCCCCGTGTAGCCTTAACGGACTCTTGGGACAAGTGTTGTTAGCGAGCACCTATGAAGGCCGGCACGACACACGAGGGGTGGGTGGCCAGCACCACGCCCGGCCGCCTTTGTCTCCCAGTGGCGATGTTTACACACCGCACTAGTACTCATTTGAGGCCGAGTCGACCTAGGAGAGGCCCAGGACCGGTTCAGATAATCGTCACCGGTGTTGGTGGCCGTGAGCGGGAATCGAACTCTGGTGGTCGGGTTCGTAGCGCGCTAATAAACACTCAAATACACTGATACGTATACAATGAGCAATGTCCCTTCACCCAATCAATATATCCTCATGAATGTCAAGGAAGTGCATTGTTTACTTGTTAATTTTTTTTTTATGAAACGTACAATGACTAAAATGTTTGCTCAAGAATAACGTGGCCATCTTGCTCAGGGACAACACAGCCATCTTGCTCAGGGATGGGGCCATCTTGCTCAAGGACAACGTGGCCATCTTGCTCAAGGACAACTTGGCCATCTTGCTCAGGGATGGTGCCATTTTGCTCAAGAACTACGTAACCATCTTGCTCAGGGATTGGAGTGGCCATCTTGCTCAGGGATAGAGTGGCCATCTTGCTCAGGGACAATTCTTCGTTTTTAATCGGGACCGCCCCC
Source organism: Lethenteron camtschaticum (assembly GCA_018977245.1). Lineage (NCBI taxonomy): Eukaryota > Metazoa > Chordata > Hyperoartia > Petromyzontiformes > Petromyzontidae > Lethenteron > Lethenteron camtschaticum. The sequence continues at coordinate 5,674,710 of MU249630.1, forward strand.
CTCCCTACCCAATATGGCTGCGGCAGCACCGATGACGTCACTACGGAAGTCGACATGTACTCGAGAACCATGGAGCCGTGACCGGCGGTCCCCGCGTCTCCGCCGCCTCCTTCCCGCGTCCCTCGCCGCCGCCGCCTCCGCCTCCTCCCTCCTCACGGCGGCGGGACACCCGAGGGACACCCCAGAGACGCCGAGTCCCTGCGCCCCTCACGGGCCGCTCGGCCGAGAAGGCCGCGCCCGACACCCTTCTTGCCTGGACGCCTCTACCGCGCAGGAGGCGAGGGGCTCGGTAGGGTCTTGGTGGGGTGGGGGGGGGGTGGGAGACCGGGCCCCGTTCTGATTTTGAAACCCCCAACAGCCTTCGTCGTGTGGATGTACTCGGCCCCGCCACATCAATGTGGAATTTCCACCACCACTCTGCAGGGCTGCAGACGGGAGTTGAGAACCGACGCATCAACAATGCTCGCGTGAGCATAAGCTATTAAGCTTCAAATCAGGATTAAACTCTTAAAAAATATACAAAATTTGGTGAATTGTGCCGTGACTTTTGTCGTTAAATCCCAGGTCTGTACGCAACTGGGTCTCGATGGGCACGGGGGTCTTTCCCTGCCTGGTGCATCTCACTGCGTGGGGGTTAAACGGGTCTTTGGTGCACGGGTGGGATCAATGAATGGGTTGTCTCGCAGGGGTCTGTGAACGGGTCTATCGCCAATTGGTGTCTGACTTTGGACTCGTTGGGGTTTAAGGGATTCTGTCAATGAGGGGTCTAATAATTGGGGGTCTCAATGGGGCTTCTCAATCGACTCGAGGCGTTTTTGGGCTCTGGTCGCTGGGGTCTAATGGGGTCTTTGGTAATTGAATTGGGTCTCTGGATCTTTGGTAAATGAATGGGGTCTTNTGGTAAATGAATTGGGTCTCTGCGTCTTTGGTAAATGCTCTATTTAAGACCGGAAACAACAGGAGAGCTTCACCATTCTTGCCCGATGAAGCTGATTGTAATTATCAGCGAAACGTCGTACTACTAAATTTTAAAATGCTGTTGATTCTCTCTTCAGCGCACCAGTGGGCTAAAGAAGTCAATTTGTCCTTTGAAAACATGACGCATTTTTTACTGTTTGGCTGTGTCGGGTGGTGGAGGGTTACGACACATTTATAAATAACGCGATCTGACCCAAAAGCCTATATTATATGTGTCTACATATGTCTGTCTTATTTTAATAGAACAAAAATAAAAAATAAAATTTCGTTTTATTTTTTACCTACGTGACTTTACCGAAAAAACAAAGAGTATGGACCCTTGCAGTCACGAAAACTTCAAATCTAGAATATGTCTGTCTGTCTGTTGCGGTTGCACCCAAATCAAGAGCCGAACGGCTCACAGGGTAAATCCTAATAAATGAAACTGAATCTGAAATTGTCTGTGTGTGTACACGCGTGTAATGATGTCCGTCTTTCGTCTCCCCGTCTGCCCAGCGCTGCCCGAGCCCCACGATGCTGCCCCGCCCTTGGCGGCTGGCGGTGGTGGTGAGCGGGAGCCATGGCTGGTGAGGCTGCCATGGCTCACCTGGTTCATGCCTCCGTCAGTCTCCCTCTGGTGGCGTTCTTCTTCTGCGTCGCCTGGTCCCTCCTGTACCACTTCGACGCCTCCACGGCCACTCACTGTGGGGTGAGCGGCGGGGGAAGGGGGTGAGCGGGGGGGGTGAGCGGGATGAGTTAAAACACCGTGTGAGAGGGGGCGAGTGGGTCAGGTTGTGAATGGGTTGGGTGGGTAAGTGAGTGAGGGGTAAGCTATTGGTGAGTGAGTGGGTGGGTCAGTGAGTTGGTGGGTGGCTGGGTGGGTGACTGGGTGAATGGGTGAGTGGTTGGGTGGGTGGGTGGTTGCGTGGGTGGGTGGTTGGTGGTGATGACTAGGTGGTTTGGTGGATGAGATGTCTGGGTGACCGACACGGGAGGAGGAATCGGCGAGTGAAGTTCAGAGCAAGAGTAGCCATGGTACTCTTTGTTTTTTTCGGTAAAGTCACGTAGGTAAAAATTAAAATAAATTAAATCACGACGTTTCGGGCGCAACACAAGCGTCCTTCTTCAGGTGGGGACAACTTAAGCGGTTGAAGAAGGACGCTTGTGTTGCGCCGAAACGTCGTGATTTAATTTATTTAAATTTTTATCTACGTGACTTTACCGAAAAACCAAAGGGTATGAATCGTTGCAGTCACGAAAACTTCAAATCTAGAAGTAGCCATGGTAACAGCGATGGAAGAGCAGGTCGGTCGGTGAGTGTTTGGTGAGCGGTTTCGTGATGGGGTTCGTGAGTGGCTGAGTGAGTGACTTGGTGAGCAAGCGAGCTGTTGAGTCGATTCGAAGCCGGGGCTGCCAGCTCACCAGCCACTACTGCCGGTGAGCGGCGGTGAGTGGCGGTGAGCGGCGGTGAGCGGCGGTGAGCGGCGGTGAGTGTGCTCACCACCCTATGCCCCANCCCGCCCCCCGCCCGCCAGGTGTGGAACCTGCTGCCGTCAATCAGCGCCGCGATCGGCGGCTTCACGCCGCAGCGCTACGTGTGGCGCACGCTGCTCGGGCTGCACGCGCCGCCGCGCCTCCTGCTGGCGCTCGCCTACTTGCGCCGCTACCGCAGCCACCCCCCGGCACCGCGGCCCCCTCCTCCTGCTCCACCGCGGCGGCGGCGGCGACGGCCGCCGCGTAGCGGCCCTCCGGCTGCCGCGCCTCGCGTTCCTCGCCAACCTGGCGGAGCTCGGAGGCCTCCTGGGCCTCACGAACGTCTCGTCGAATGAGAACCACGGTGGGGGTGGGGGCAGANGGGGGGGGGGCAATGGGGAGCGGTGGCGCGGCGGTCGGCACGCCGCTCGCGGCCAACCTCGGCCGACGACTTTCTGGTCCGGTCCGTGGCCTCCCTCGGGGCCTCCTGGCGCGGCGGCGATTGAAACCGCGTCGGCGCCGGGGAGGCGAAGGCAGCCGGGCGTGCGTGGTCGCGGCCACGCCAAGCCTCGCGCGTGTGCCGGCCTTCGTGATCATTGAAGTTTGTAAAGGGGGGGGTGGGGGCGCGTCTCCTCCGTAGATCCGCCAACGCTCGACCACCGTGTATGGAAAGCCGGGAAATGAACCGAACCGGCACAGGGTAAACGGCCAGGACTGGGCAATTTTAAGAGTTAAAACAGACTGTAAGATCTTCAAGGTTCTTTCGGCAAAGTGACGTAGAAGGGAAATGATAAAATCATAAAATAATAAAACATAATGAAATAATTCTTGTGAGAATTATTTATAGTTCTTGTGAGAATTATTTTATTATGTTTTAATATTTTATTATTTTTTTATTTCCCTTCTACGTGACTTTACCGAAAGAACAAGAAGATGAATCCCTGCAGTCACGAAAGCTTTAAATCGAAATTCAGACTTAAAGATATCTAACGTCTCCGATTGCCTTATTGGCTAGGCGCTGCCGCTCGCTGACAGCACTTGCCCCAACAGTGCGTGAAGGCTACAGTTGAGGGAGGGAACCTTTGTGTGTTTGTGTCCGTGGGGGCGCAGATCTGCACAAGCTGGCCTTCGTCACGTTCATCCTGGGAGCTGCTTGCTACATGCTGCTCACGTGCCGTCTGTGGAGTTACGCAGCTAGCGACGAGGTGAGGGCAGCGCTGCTACCTCGTCGTCATCGTCATCATCACCATCGTCGTCATCGGGAGTGTCGGCAGAAGCAGCGGCGTGATCGCCGTCGTCATCGGCGGAAGCAACACGCAGCAGTAGCAGCAGCAATACTGTTTGCCATGAGCTTCATTGTCACCAGCATCATCATCATCGTCATCACCACCATCTTCATCACTACTATCATATCACTACCGCCAACATCATTTTCACTGCCACGGTGACTGTTACAACCACCGCCATCATCATCGTCGCTACCATCATCATTATGACTGCCATAGTGACTGTCACAACCATCATCATCACTACAATAATGACTGCCATCACCATCAACACCACCACCATCATCATCAGCAGCTTATCATCATCACTACCACCATCATCATCACCACCACTATCATCATCATCACCACCATCATCATCATCATCTCCACCACCATCATCATCACCACCATCATCATCACTACCACCACTATCATCATCATCACCACTATCATCATCATCATCACCACCACTATCATCATCACCACCACTATCATCATCATCAGTACAATGCAGCGGCCCTCTGTGGTCCGTGACCCCGTGCCGCCATAACCCCGTGACCCCAGGAGCGCCGGTCGTACCTGTGGAAGCGGAGGCTGGCGGTGATCAACTTGCTGTCCAGCCTTCTCGCGGTGTTCACCTACACGCGTCACAACCGCTACTGCGAGCCCGGCGGTGAGCGGGGGTGGGTGAGGGGGCAACGTGAGTGGAAGGGTGAGTGAAATGGTCGATGAGTGGATTAATTTAATGGGTTGGTGGGTAATTGAGTGAGTTGTTGAGTGGGTGGTGTGTGTGTGTGGGTCATGTCGGCCACATGCCCAGCCACCGCATGCCCAAGCAGCTTCTGTTTGGCCGCATGGAGGGGCTAAACGGGCGCGGCACGGGCTGGAGAAGAGATGGAGTGATGTGGTACGGGAGGATGTTGAGTTGAGTGGACTTGCCGATGACTGGTACCAGCGGTGTCAAGATCGGCCTCTGGAGGAGGCTCGTGAAGGACGCTACTGGGCAGTTGAGGCAGTCGCCCTCCAACGACAACGGAGGGCGAGGAGCGACGCTCACAACAGCGAGCGGAGCGCCGGGCGGCAAGTTGGCACAGTAGGGGGCACAGGTGGTGCATCTGCCGGTCATCTCAGTCAATTCAATTCATGGCACCTGCTGGGTCTGTCCCGTGACCTCCTTACCAGTAGCGAGCCTTCGACAATTCACGGGATGGCCTCAAAGTGCACCTAGCCTGGCACAAGCGCCAAGGAGTCGTCACCACCAATTAGTGGCGAATGGCGGCTGTTGTTGTATCTGTGCGTGTTCTCAGTGGTGTAGGGATTAGTTTGCGCGCTGCGCTACGAACCCGGCGACCCGAGTTCGATTCCCGCTCACGGCCCCGAACACCGGCGACGATGATCTGAACCGGTCCTGGTCCTCCCTAGGTCGACTCGGCCTCAAATTAGTTACCTGGTACGGTGTGTAATAAAACATCGGCGCCAAGGGAGACAAAGGCGGCCGGCCGTGGCGCTGGCCTTCGTCGGTGCTGCTCGCTAACAGCCCTTGCCCCTACAGTCTGTTAAGGCTATACGGGGGATCTTTGTCTCGGTGTGCGTGTGCGTGCGTGCGTGTGTGCGTGCGTGTGTGCGTGCGTGTGCAGTGTACACGCTGTTTGCGCTCTGCGAGTATGCCGTGGTGTTCTCGAACATCGCGTTCCACTGGACAGCCGTCTGGGATTTCAGCTCCTTGCAGCTTCTCGTCGGCCCCCACCACCTGACAAGCGCTTCTGAGAGTGGGGGCCACCCCCCTACGGTGGGGGGGGGAGGGGGGCTACTGCAACATGGACCCTACACATTGACCCTGACCCCTACAGAGACCCTGACCCCTAGACAGAGACCCTGACCCCAACAGAGACCCTGACCCCAACGGAGACCCTGACCCTTATACAGAGACCCTGACCCCATACAGATACCCTGACCCCAGACAGAGACCCAGACCCCAACAGAGACCCTGACCCTAGACAGAGACCTGAACCCCATACAGATACCCTGACCCCCATACGATACCCTGACCCCAACAGAGACCCTGACCCCGAGACCCTGACCTCTAACGAGATCCTGACCCTACAGAGACCCTGACCCTACAGAGACCCTGACCCCAACAGAGACCCTGACCCCAACAGAGACCCTGACCCCTAGCGGAGACCACCCCAACAGAGACCCTGACCTCTATACAGAGCCCTGACCCTACACGGAGCCCTGACCCCAACAGAGACTGCCCTACACGGAGACCCGACCCTAGCAGGACCCTGCCCCAACAGAGACCCTGACCAACAGAGACCCTGACCCCAACAGAGACCCTGACCCCAACAGAGACCCTGACCCCACAAGACCCTGACCTCTATACAGAGCCCATCACCATCGCCATAATCACCACTGCCATATTCGCCACATCGCCACCATCACCACCACCTCATACCTCACCACCATNATCCACCAGACGAAGCAAGGTGCCTGTTGTGACGGGGCACGGGCTGAGAGGTGATCGGTGCCGTGGGCCACGGGGACGTCTCTCTGCGTGGCCATCCCGAGACTAAGACCCCGTGTCCCGATCGGTCTCTCTGGTCTAGCCTCCTGAAAGACCCCGTGCTTTGTGGGTCCCTGTGTCTCTCCTGCAGCCATGAGTCTCAAGACCGTGTCTCCGATCCACGTGCTGTGCGCCCTGAGTCTCAAGACCCCGTGTTGGTCCCGTGTCTCTCTGGTGCTCCATCTGACACTCAACTCCGTGTCTCCGAGTCCCCGTGTCTCCTGCGTCTCCCCCTGACCTCAAGCCCGTGTTCCGAGTCCCCGTGTCCTCTGCGTGCTCCATCCCTGACACAAGCTCCGTGACTTCTGAGTCCCCGTGTCTCTGGGTGGTCCCATCCCTGGTCTGCCCGTGTCTTTGTGGGTCCCCGTGTTTCTGTGCGTGGTCCCACCCTGAGTCCAAGATCCCGAGTCTCTGTGGGTCCCCGTGTCCTGCATGGTCCCATCCCTGAGACTCAAGACCCTGTGTCTCCGAGTCCCGTCTCTGCGTCTAGACCCATCCCTGAGTCTCAAGACCCCGTGTCTCCGAGTCCCCGTGTCTCTGTGCGTGGTCCCATCCCTGAGTCTCAAGATCCCGAGTCTCTGTGGGTCCCCGTGTCTCTCTGCATGGTCCATCCTGAGTCTCAAGACCCCGTGTCTTTGAGTCCCGTGTCTCTCTGCGTGGTCCCATCCCTGAGTCTCAAGATCCCGTGTCTCTGTGGGTCCCCGTGTCTCAATGCATGGTCCCATCCATGAGACTCAATACCCCGTGTCTCTGAGTCCCCGTGTCTCTCTGCGCTCCATCCCTGAGTCTCAAGATCCCGTGTCTCCGAGTCCCTGTGTCTTTCTGCATGGTTCCATCTCTGAGTCTCAAGACCCCGAGCCGCTCGCTCCGTGAGTCTTTGGAAGCGGCTGAGAGTGACCGGTGCCTGAGAGAGTCTTGATCCTGGCCGTGTTGCTGGCTACGCTGCTCCTGCTGCTGCTGCTGCTTGCAGTGAGCCAGCGCTGTGGAGGAGGCAGCCGTAGCAGCGAGGGTTGGTAGATCACTCGCAGATGTTGCGTGGAACTCCCTTCGCTGTGGTGGGGAGGAGTAGGAGCCGTACTCCCTGGCTCTACCAGCAGGCGGCGTGTGTGGACTGTTCCACCTGAAGACGGAAGCTTGTGTTGCCCCGAAACGTCGTGATTTTTATTTTATTTTACTTTTATTAATTTTAATTTTTTACCTCCGTGACTTTACCGAAATAACCTAATAATATGGACTGTACCGCTCTGGGAGGGATTGGAATTTGGGGAAAATATTTTAATTGCGATGTTTCTGACATTGCGATTTGATTTGCGATTCAATTTTTAAGTCAAGCTTCAGTTCAATATTCACTGAGCAATAGATTGAAAACGTGATGGAGCATTACCACATGATACCATCAAAATATGAACTGCTCTATACTAATTCAAGGATGAAAACTTAAAAGATCTGAATTGCTTCCAACATGTATTTATTTTAAAAAATTAATAGAAATAGAACAATCAAACACTTGTTAAGTTAAATAAATTATAATGAAAATTCAATAATTCCAATAATGTAATAGGATTTTTAAAATCGCAGCCTTTGTGATTTGCTAATCGCATTGTTTTAAATTGCAATTAATCGATTAATCGTTCAGCCCTAGATGGGTTCTGCCTCCCTGGCACGCGTGGGGTTTCTTCCCACGTCTATAAACGCTCACAACTTGGCCAATAACGGCTTTATATATAGAGGACTGCAGAACTTGGGCAATTGTGTAGTGCCTCGTCACCACCGCGTGGCTGCTGCTGCCTCGCTCGTCTGTGTTGCCTCCTGGTGCTTCTCGTCCTCTGAGTCATCCTCTCTCTAAGTCGTCCTCTCTCTGAGCCGTCATCTATATCTCTTGAGTCGTTCTTTAAGTCATCCTCTCTAAGTCGTCCTCTCTCTGAGTCATCCTCTCTCTAAGTCCTCCCTCTCTGAGTCGTCCTCTATATCTCTGAGTCGTCCTCTAAGTCGTTCTCTAAGTCGTCCCCCTCTCTCCGCGAGGGTGATGAGCGGCTACTGTGCGGTGGCGTGTTGCACCTTCGAGACGATTGTGGCTACGGGCCCCGGAGACTTTAACCCCCTGGGCTGACCGACGTCCACGTGACGGGGACATCTTCAAGAATCCGTGAGGACTGTTTGAGACGCGGGGTGCATTGACCGGTGGTGGCGGCGGCGGTCAGCCGGGCCGTTCGGTGTGCACGTGACCGATCGCTTCTCGTTGGGTCAAGGCCACCACCACCTCGCCGTGAACGAGACGCGCGATTCCTCTGGGTGGTCCGGTCCAATCAACTTCATCATCAATATCATCATCGTCAACAGAATAAAAATCTGAATTTCATAATTTTCCGGAGAAATCCGATGAGCTATGAAACTTTTTTTTACAGATGTCCAGTAAGGGGTGGGAGGCTAAGTAACAGCAAAACAAAACGATAGTAATCAAAAGTAGGAAGGTTACACACAAAAATAAAAAACGACCAATATTACCGGTAGGGCCCACAAGCCATTTGCCATCACAATGAAGAAGAAAGGCCTAAAGTCACAGCAAGCAAGCCGACGCGATTGTGATGCCACTCTGCGGCAAAAAGAAGAAAATAATAAAAAGTATAACCCGTAAAAACAAAGTTTTTCACTATAAATCCTTTATATGCGTGGCGGCTAGAGTCCTCTCGTCCTCTGGCTTGAGATGGCTGCCACCTATGGGTCAGATGATTGTCTGCCAGTATTAAGCAATTGGTAATTAAATATTTAATTTGTTTTCCCTAAAAATTTTGGGAAAAAATTTTTCACGAAAATAAATTGTCACGCACAACGAGTCTGTGTGCAAAATGTCAGCTCAATTGGATCACGGGAAGTGGGTTAAAAACGACAGAAAGATTTGCACGGTCGTAAGAAAGCAAGCAAGCGAACTTAATATAAAGGATTTAAAAATGCCATCGACCGGAGCTGCGGCGTGTCGCAAAAAACAACAAAAAAGTCAGGTGATTTTACCGAAAGAACCAAAGAATATGGATTCCTGCAGTCACGAAAGTTGTAACTCAAAAAACAAAAAACGATTCCTTGGCACGCGGTCGTGTGGGGTTTACCGCGAAGATTGCGACCGTGTCCGCGGAGAGTACTCCAGAACTGCGCTGGCCTTCTGACTGCTGAACGAAGACAGTTCAAAGTTCATTTATTAGGTAGAGCCCTGTGAGCCATTCGGCTCTTGAATCGGGTGCAACCGCAACAAACAAAAAACACATGAACAAGAAAACATCTTAAAGTGACTATGTGCAAACAGAAAATCCAAGAAAAGACAGCAAAATATTGCAGAAAAATCACCGTACACCAACCCTGTGCAAATATCCCAGTGGGATGCAAGTCAAACAACAACAACAACCACAAGACAACTTAGATTAAGGCCATCAGTCTAACTCTGTACGACAACAAACAAACATGGCCAAACAAAAACGTTTCGAAAATCAAAAACGGTGCCGAGGTGGCGCTCTCGATTTACACAAAGTTCTTGTCGCAAAATGTAACCTGCGATTGCTCGCTTTATCTCGCCAGGGGACGTGGGGCCACGGCGCAAACTGCGGTCATCTTCGCAAGCGGCGGCGGCGGCTTTTGTTGGCGGCCCGTCGGGCGAAGACGGTCGCCCGAGTCGCACTCACGGATGCGCTTCTGCGGCCGTCTGGAACGTTCCTGCGATGTTAGGAAGCCACCCGGAGCTGTGCACCTTTTACATCGTCATCGAGATTGACAAATTTATTTCTGAAAGATTGATTTTTGTATCATTAGACCTCCTTTGCCAGTAGCAACATAATAATAGGGGTTTCCCCCTTTTTTCTGGCAACAAAACTGAAACCTTTTTACGAGGATGCATGTCTGATTTAACCACAATACTTGCAGTCAAAATGCAAACAAAAACACTGATAATATATGCATTGTCTTTGAAACTGATTGGTCCACGAAGAAAGCCGTCCTTGGTGTGGACCAATCAGCTTCAAGGACAATGCATATATTATCATAGTGTGTTTTTGTTTGCATTCTGACCACAGGTATTGTGGTTAATGCAGACGTGATTCTTGTAAAAAGGTTTCAGTTTTGTTGCCTAAAAAAGTGGGAAAACCCAATTATTATATTTTGGTAGTGGCAAAGGAGATCCAAAGATGATCATATTAACAGTCTGGACCACTGGACGGGTTCCGCAGGATTGGAAGGATGCCCTGGTGGTCCTCTTTAAGAAGGGGACCGCATAGACTGTCATTTCCCCCGCACCTCCAATTCGCACGGTTAGTTACGCATGGTGCGAAAGAAGTTCGAAATACAGCCTAAGACTCGACACTGCACCTCCGTTTGGCATCGCGCGGTGCGAAAAAGTTTAACATACTGCGCATAGCCTAACACTACCCATACACTCAACACTGCGAAATAAATTGAACATAACGACACTAACAACTTCAGCGTCTTCAACAACAACATCATCAATAATGTAATCCACTATTGTGAGCATCTATATAAAAAAGAGAAACTTGTGAATGTGTGTCTGTTCAAAATGTTTGGCGTACTTCCCGACATGCAACAAACTTGAAATTTGCCATGTGGGTACTTTCCAGACTGTACACCATGCAAACATTATAAAAATAGACTTTGGTATTTTTTTCGGTGGGGGGGGGGGCGCAATAATGCAGATANTTTTTTGCACGGCAAGTGAGCTGTGACGTCACATCTGTCACGTGACCCGCGCATGCGCAGTGCTTAGCGCACTACGAACCCGGCGACCCGAGATCGATTCCCGCTCACGGCCACCACCGGTGACGATTATTTGAACCGGGTCCTGGGCCTCCCCTAGGTCGACTCAGCCTCAAACGAGTAACTGGTGCGGTGTGTGAACATCGCCACTGGGGAGACAAAGACGGCCGGGCGTGGTGAATCCAAGTCCCGGGCGAAGCCGGGTAGTCAAGCGAGTGGACAATAAAATCAACAGTCAACCTCGACATCGTTACGTAGTCGGCTACGTCATCAACACCACGTGGTTGTGACGCATCACCCACCATCGCATGGACGCATTTGTAAAATCTGCCCCTGCAGAGTTACCGCGATTACGGTGAGCTCTCGCAAGCTAAGCAGGCGCTAATCCTGGTTAAGACGACTTGGACTCGAGTCGCCATGACCTCCGGATTATAAGACGCACGTGGCAACACCCCCCCCCCTCCAGTGGCGGCTCCTGCAAAATCTCTCAGGGGGGGCAAATGTCTGGATGATTGATAAGGATAAGGTCCACCCATGCAATGGATAAATTAACAGCTTAAGCATGTAAAGGCAACTTCACTTCTTTAATATTAATGAAAAATAAAGTGACTCTTACAATACATCTTGTTTGTTTCTCCACTCAGTTTCTTTTATTAAAGATTCCACTAGGTGGCGACAAATAATATTGTTGACTGAAACGTGCTTACGTATGATGACGCTAGCACGTTAGGGCGAGCCCTCCCGGAAGCCATAGAGAATGCATTGCAGCGCCCCCGTTCGAAAAAAAACATCTTTGAATGTAAGTCTATGGGACCACTCTGGGCGATTCTCAGCCGGAGTGAAATCGCCCAAAAAGAGGCGGTACTCCACAGAACGTGACATGACGCTGATTGGACTATATCCAGAGGCACAGTAACGGCTGAGATTGGTGGTGCGTCGCCCAATCGCCCTAATGAAGAAACCGCCCCTGCCCCCTCCCTCCTCAAGTGTCCGGGGAATTGGCTTCCGTCTGGAAGACTCGCGGCTGAATCTCGACTCCTCGTGGCTCTTCTCTCTCGGAGGCGTCGACTGGGAGGTCGTGGGAGCTCCACAGGCGAAACGTGCGCTCCGCATTTCACAAAACGGGTTTTGGAAAATGTCAAATGACCCCCCCCCCCAAAAGTTTGGGAGGGTGGGGGCGTTGTCTTACATCCCCGGAGCGACTTCGTATAAGAGCTCTTGAGTGAGTGGGTGGGCGAGTCGGTGAGCGAGTGGGTGGGTGAGCGTGTGGGTGGGTGAGCAAGCGAGTGGGTGAGTGGATGGGCAAGCGGGTGAGCGTGTCTGTGGGTGAGGGTGTGGGTGGGTGAGTAAGTGAGCATGTGGGTGGGTGAGCATGTGGGTGGGTGGGTGAGCGAGTGGATGAGTATGTGGGTGGGTGGGTGAGCGAGTGGATGAGCGGGTGGGTGAGCTGGTGGGTGAGAGTGTGGGTGGGCGGTGGGTGAGCGAGTGGGTGGGTGAGTGAGCGTGTGGGTGAGTGAGTGGGCGGGTAGGTGAGTGAGCGTGTGGTGGCGGTGGGTGAGCGTGTGGGTGAGCGAGTGGGTGGGTGGGTGAGCGAGTGGGTGGGTGGGTGAGCGAGTGGATGGGCGAGTGGGTGAGCGTGTGGGTGGGTGAGCGAGTGGGTGGGTGGGTGAGCGAGTGGGTGGGTGAGCGTGTGGGTGAGCGAGTGGGTGGGTAGGTGAGTGAGCGTGTGGGTGGGTGAGTGAGTGGGTGGGTGAGTGAGCGTGTGGGTGAGCGAGTGGGTGGGTAGGTGAGTGAGCGTGTGGGTGGGTGGGTGAGCGAGTGGGGGGTGAGCGAGTGGGTGAGTGAGCAGGTGGGTGAGCGAGCGAGTGGGTGGGTGAGCGAGTGGGTGAGTGGATGGGCGAATGGTGAGCGTGTGGGTGGGTGAGTGAGTCGACCACCTCGTGCCCGGGCTGGCACGGCACCCCTTGCCCCGACTGTCGAGTCCGTTTCTATTTTTGTTTACCCCACGTGACGTCTTGCTGGCACACATCTGACGTTCAAAGTGCCGCATGGCATGAATACGCAACGTTACATTTAAACATTCTCAACAATGACCACGTATGTACTGTACATTTAAATTATTTAGGGTGTGTGTAGATCTTCTTGGTTCTTTCGGTAAAGTCACGTAGAAGGGAAATAAAATAAAAACATAATAAATAATATAATATATTTTTCATTATGTTTTAGTTTTATTATTTTAATATAATATATGTTTTATTATGTTTTATTTTTATTATTTTATTCTGTCCCTTCTACGTGACTAATATATGTTTTATTATGTTTTATTTTTATTATTTTATTATTTCCCTTCTACGTGACTTTACCAAAAGAACCAACAAGATGAATCCCTGCAGTCACGAAAGCTTTAAATCGGTGTGTAGAGTTTGTGTGCTTTCTCTCCCTGTTCCACCTGGAGNTTTTTTTATATAGCTGGGTTCTCCCCGTTTATTTCGCCCGAAGCTAAACCCACACCCACAGTGGAACTGCTATGGGCCAAAAACTACAATCATGAATACAAATGCCCTGCACATCACTTCACCGGGGTCTCGCAGCAGCAGAATCGTCCCCACTACAGGAACTGATCTGCTTATGAACTTTCAGAGATACGTACAAACTCGTCCTCATGTCCAGATGCCTGTTCGGACCGAGAGTCGTAAGTTCAGCTGCTGCGCAAGAGATGGCGGTGGTGGCGTCTACATCTACAGAACGTGAAGAACCAGTGGCATCTACATCTGCAGAACGTGAAGAACCAGTGGCATCTACAGAACGTGAAGAACCAGTGGTATCTACAGAACGTGAAGAACCAGTGGCATCTACTTCTGCAGAACGTGAAGGACCAGTGGCATCTACATCTGCAGAACATGAAGAACCAGTGGCATCTACTTCTGCAGAAAGTGAAGAACCAGTGGCATCTACATCTGCAGAACGTGAAGAACCAGTGGCATCTACATCTGCAGAACGTGAAGAACCAGTGGCATCTACATCTGTAGAACGTGAAGAACCAGTGACATCTACATCTACAGAACGTGAAGAACCAGTGGCGTCTACATCTGTAGAACGTGAAGAACCAGTGGCATCTACATCTACAGAACGTGAAGAACCAGTGACATCTACATCTACAGAACGTGAAGAACCAGTGGCATCTACATCTGTAGAACGCGAAGAACCAGTGGCGTCTACATCTGCAGAACGTGAAGAACCAGTGGCATCTACTTTTGCAGAACGTGAAGAACCGGTGGCATCTACATCTGCAGAACGTGAAGGACCAGTGGCATCTACATCTGCAGAACGTGAAGAACCAGTGGCATCTACATCTACAGAACATGAAGAACCAGTGACATCTACATCTGTAGAACGTGAAGAACCAGTGGCATCTACATCTGCAGAACGTGAAGAACCAGTAGCATCTACATCTACAGAACATGAAGAACCAGTGACATCTACATCTGTAGAACGTGAAGAACCAGTGGCATCTACATCTGCAGAACGTGAAGAACCAGTGGCATCTACATCTACAGAACATGAAGAACCAGTGACATCTACATCTGTAGAACGTGAAGAACCAGTGGCATCTACATCTACAGAACGTGAAGAACCAGTGGCATCTACATCTACAGAACATGTAGAACCAGTGGATTCTACATCTGCAGAACGTGAAGAACCAGTGGCATCTACATCTACAGAACGTGAAGAACCAGTGGCATCTACATCTGTAGAACGTGAAGAACCAGTGGCATCTACATCTGCAGAACGTGAAGAACCTGTGGCATCGCCTGGTCTACAGGAGGTCGTGGGTTTGATCCCAACCCTGACGCCTGCTGCTGTATATTTGGAGTTTGCGCGTCTCTCTCCCGTGGTCACGTGGCTTTGTCTCCGGGTCCTCCGGTTTTCCCCTCCACATTTAGAATCGACGTCACTTGTTTAGAATGTTTGGCTGCCGCTATCCACTTCCATGCGATGACGACGTTGACGATGATGGCGACGATGATGATGATGATGATGACGACGATGAGGACGATGATGATGATGACGATGATGATAACGATGATGACGATGATGATGACGATGGTGATGACGATAATGACGATGATGATGATGATGATTGATGACGATGATGATGATGATGATGACGATGATCATGACGATGATGATGACGATGATGATGACGATGATGATGATGACGACAATGATGACGATGATGACGATGATGAAGATGATGATGACGATGATCATGACGATGATCATCACGATGATGATGATGATCATGATGACGATCATGACGATGATGATGACGATGATGATGACAATGACGATGATGATGACGACGATGATGACGATGAGCCGCTTCGTCGAGCTATCATTCGTGACACCCAAGTCGCTATTAACAAGCGCCTCTACATAGCTCAGTGGGGCCTGACCCTACACTGCAAAGACAAAGATCCCCGTATAGCCTTAACGGACTGTTCGGGCAAGTGCTGCTAACGATCAGCACCTATGAAGGCCGACACGTGTGCACGTGTGTGTGTGTGTGTGCTTGGATTGCTGCCTCTCCCGGCATCTGAAAGACTTTGCTATTTTTAAATCCTTTATATTAAGTTCACTTGCTTGCTTGCTTATGACCGTGCAAATCTTTCGGTCGTTTTTTAACCCACTTCCCGTGATCCAATCGAACTGACATTTTGCACACAGACTCGTTGTGCGAGACAATTAATGTTCGTGAAAAATTTTTCCACAATTTTACACTGTTTAGGGAAAACAAATTAAAATTTAATTACCAATTGTTTAATACTGGCAGACAAGCATCTGACCCATAGGTGGCAGCCATCTCAAGCCAGAGGACGAGAGGACTCTAGCCGCCACGCATATAAAGGATTTATAGTGAAAAACTTTGTTTTTACGGGTTATACTTATTTCCAGGATGTTTTGTTGCGTGTAGTCACTTTAAGATGCTTCTTGTTCATGTTTGTGTTTTGTTGCGTTTGCACCCGAGTCAAGATCCTCATGGCTCACAGGGTTATACCTAATACATGAAACTGAAAACCTTTGATTAGCAAGGTTGACGATGTACGGTGCGAAAGAAGTTCAACATACATACAGTCACACCTCGGTATACAACCGCTTTGGAATACGTCGAATTTGGTATACGTCGTGTTTTGACGAGAGAAAAAAATGTCTTGGGATACGACGTCTTGCTTGGAATACGACGTCTCGCTTGTGATACGTCTTGCTTGGGATACGACGCCTTGCTTGGGATACGACGTCTTGCTTGGGATACGACATCTCGCTTGGGATACGACATCTCGCTTGGGATACAACGTCTTGCTTGGGATACGACGTCTTGCTTGGGATACGACGTCTTGCTTGGGATACGACGTCTTGCTTGGGATACGACATCTCGCTTGGGATACGACGTCTTGCTTGGGATACGACGTCTTGCTTGGGATACGACGTCTCGCTTGGGATACGACGTCTTGCTTGGGATACGACGTCTTGCTTGGGATACGACGTCTCGCTTGGGATACGACGTCTTGCTTGGGATACGACGTCTGCTTGGGATACGACGTCTTGCTTGGGATACGACGTCTTGCTTGGGATACGACGTCTCGCTTGGGATACGACGTTTTGCTTGGGATACGACGTCTTGCTTGGGATACGACGCCTTTGGGATACGACGCTTTGGGATACGAGGTCTTTTGGGATACGACGTCTTGCTTGGGATACGACGCCTTGCTTGGGATACGACGCCTTGCTTGGGATACGTCTTGCTTGGGATACGAGGTCTTGCTTGGGATACGACGCCTTGCTTGGGATACGACGTCTTGCTTTAGATACGAGGTCTTGCTTGGGGTACGACGTCTCGCTTGGGGTACGACGTCTCGCTTGGGATACGACGTCTTGCTTGGGGTACGACGTCTCGCTTTAGATACGAGGTCTTGCTTGGGATACGACGTCTCGCTTGGGATACGACGTCTTGCTTGGGATACGACGTCTTGCTTGGGATACGACGTCTTGCTTGGGATACGACGTCTCGCTTGGGATACGACGCTTGCTTGGGTACGACGCTTGTTTGGGATACGATGTCTTGTTTGGGATACGACGTCTTGTTTGGGATACGACGTTTTGCTTGGGATACGACATCTTGCTTGGGATACAACGTCTTGCTTGGGATACGATGCCTTGCTTGGGATACGACGTCTTGCTTGGGATACGACGTCTTGCTTGGGATACGACGCTTGCTTGGGATACGAGGTCTTGCTTGGGATACGACGCCTTGCTTGGGATACGACGTCTCGCTTGGGATACGAGGTCTTGCTTGGGATACGACGCCTTGCTTGGGATACGAGGTCTTGCTTGGGATACGACGCCTTGCTTGGGATACGACGTCTTGCTTTAGATACGAGGTCTTGCTTGGATACGACGTCTTGCTTGGGGTACGACGTCTCGCTTGGGGTACGACGTCTCGCTTTAGATACGAGGTCTTGCTTGGGATACAACGTCTTGCTTGGGATACGACGCCTTGCTTGGGATACAACGTCTTGCTTGGGATACGACGTCTTGTTGGGATACAGTTTTGCTTGGGATACGACGCCTTTGGGATACGTCGCTTGGGATACACGCTTGCTTGGGATAGACGTCTTGCTTGGGATACGTCTTGCTTGGGATACGACGTCTTGCTTGGGATACGACGCCTCGCTTGGGATACGACGTCTTGCTTGGGATACGACGTCTTGCTTGGGATACGATACCTTGCTTGGGATACGACATCTTGCTTGGGATACGACGCCTTGCTTGGATACGACGTCTTGCTTGGGATACGACGTTTGCTTGGGATACGACGTCTTGCTTGGGATACGACGCTTGCTTGGGATACGACGTCTCGCTTGGGATACGACATCTTGCTAGAACTTGTATGGGTAGGGATGAGTCACCGCGTAGACCCCGTTCACAACTCCTCCCCTTCCTCACCATCATCCTCGTAGGCTATCAACTCCTCTCAGCAAGGTAAAGTGATGTTACATTTTATTTTATTGAAATAANTTTTTATTTAATTATGCATTTATTTTTATTTATGTATGCATTTTAGTAATAAGTGGTGTCTAAATTATTTTATACAACCCATGAATGTATAATTACCTTTATTTCTTATAGGAAAATTCGTTTGGTATCCGTCATTTCGGTATAAGTCCTACCTTTTGGAACGAATTAACGACGTATACCGAGGTACCACTGTACTTGCTTGGTGAAATGAAAAAAAATAAAGAGTTTGGAATTCCTGGTCTTTTGTGATCTCCCCCCTCCCTCCCGCCCTCCCTCCCGCCCGGGGCGCCCTCTGAGCTCCGTCGATCGGAGGTCGTCTCGCCCAGCCGGTTCCCGTAGTCGTGACTCAGCCCCGAGTCCCTCAGGGCTTGAACAGCTCCGTGGTGAGATGTTGACTGCCTCGCCTGGACTACAGGAGGTCGTGGGTTCGATCCCGACCCTGACGCCTGCTGCTGTATATTTGGAGTTTGCGTGTCTCTCTCTCTGTGGTGAGATGTTAACTACCTCGCTGGTCTACAGGAGGTCGTGGGCTCGATCCCGACCCTGACGCCTGCTGCTGTATATTTGGAGTTTGCGTGTCTCTCTCTCTCCGTGGTGAGATGTTAACTACCTCGCCTGGTCTACAGGAGGTCGTGGGCTCGATCCCGACCCTGACATGTCTGCTGCTGTATATTTGGAGTCTGCGTGTCTCTCTCTCTCTCTCCGTTTTTTTCCTCCACATTTAGACTCACCTTACGCGGATAATTTGGCTGCTATAAATGTACACGTGACGACGACGATGACGACGATAACAACTTCGTTGACTTATCATCGGTGATAGCCCCGGCTCGCTTCTGAAAACAGAGTTGCGTAGCCTTACCTGGTAAAAAAAATTAACCCGTNAAAAAAAGTTTTTCACTATAAATCCTTTATATGCGTGGCATCGGGGCGGCTAGAGTCCTCTCGTCCTCTGGCTTGAGATGGCTGCCACCTATGGGTCAGATGATTGTCTGGCAGCATTAAACAATTGGTAATTAAATATTTAAAAATTTTCCCTAAATAGTGTAAAATTTTGGAACATTTTTTTCACGAAAATGCATTGTCACGCACAACGAGTCTGTGTGCNAAATGTCAGCTCGATTGGATCACGGGAAGTGGGTTAAAAAAAGACCGAAATATTTGCACGGTCCTAAGCAAGCACGCAAGTGAACTTAATATAAAGGATTTAAAAAGAACAAATAGTTGATGAGTTGATGAGTTAATGAGTTAATGATGACGTCACCTGCTGCTGCTCTATATAAGAACGGGAGACAGAGCAGAGCCCCTCACCATTCTGGCGAATTGCCGATGGATGCAATTACCAGCGAAACGTCGTACTACTGTAAATGTTGTGGTTTCACGCTTCAACACACCGGTGTGGGGCTAAAGCAGTGAACTATTTTGTCTTTTGTCAACGTAACACNTTTTAAATCCTTTATATTAAGTTCGCTTGCTTGCTTAGGACCGTGCAAATCTTTCGGTCGTTTTTAACCCACTTCCCGTGATCCAATCGAGCTGACATTTTGACACAGACTCGTTGTGCGTGACAATTAATTTTCGTGAAAAAAATTCCAAAATTTACACTGTTTAGGGAATTTTTAAAATATTTAATTACCAATTGTTTAATGCTGCCAGACAATCATCTGACCCATAGTGCAGCCATCTCAAGCCAGAGGACGAGAGGACTCTAGCCGCCCGATGCCACGCATATAAAGGATTTATAGTGAAAAACTTTGTTTTTACGGGTTTACTTGTTTACTGATTGGCCGTGTCGGGTGGTGGAGGGTTACGACACATTTATAAATAACGCGATCTCACCCCCCCCCAAAAAAGTTGATTATGAACGAATAGCTGTGAATCAGGAGGGGGCCACACCCGTCCGACGACTTGTTACTTTGATGAACGAGAGGAGGGAAGATCTTGTTACGGAGCATTCGTGATGAGATCCGCGTGACACGCAGGCGACATTCTCAGTGTCCATGGCGACCGTTTTGGACAAATCGTCAACCACCTATTTCGGCCCCATCACCACACCCATCCAGCTACCTGTGCTGTGTGTTGCTGTGTGTGTGTGCTGTGTGTGTGTGGTGTGTGTNTGTGTGTGTGTGTNTGTGTGTGTGGTGTTGTGTGAATGTTGCTGTGTTGTGTGTTCNGTGTGTGTGTGTGTTGTGTTGTCTNTGTGTGTCTGTGTGTGTGTGTGTGTGNGTGTGTGTGTTGGGTGTGTTGTGTGCCCTGTGTGTGTGTGTGTGTGTGTGTTGTGTGNGTGCTGTGCTGTGTTGCTGTGTGTGTGCTGTGTGTGTGCTGTTGTGTGCCCTGTGGTGTTGTGTGGTGCTGTTGTGCTGTGTGTGTGTGTGTTCCACCGCTGTGTGTGTGCTGTGTGTATGCGCTGTGTGTGTTGTGTGTGTGCTGTGTGTGGCTGTGTAGTGTTGTGTGTGTGTGTGTGCTTGTGTGTGTGTGGTCGGGCCGGTGTGGTGTGTGTANTGTGGGAGCTGCAGCGGTTCGCGTGCGCTACGAACCCGGCACCCGAGTTCGATTCCGCTCAGGGATACCAACANGCCAGTGACGATTATCTGAACCGGTCCTGGCTACCCTAGGTCGACTGGCCTCAAATGGGTACCTGGTGCGGTGTGCAGTAAACATCGCCACTGGGAGACAAAGGCGGCCGGCGTGGTGCTGGCCACCCACTCGTGTGCCGTTCCGGCCTTCATAGGCGCTCGCTAACAGCACTTGCCCCTACAGTCTGCTAAGGCTACACAGGGGATCTTTGTCTTTGTTACACCGACTCAGACGTGGTCACGTGTGCGGGCCTTCGGGGGAGCGGTGGCGCAGCAGTTAGCGCACTGCCGTTCTAAAAAGAGAATCGCCGATCCGAGTTCCCAACATCGGTGGGCGGAATGTCTGAACCGGTTCAGGGTCAAATCGGCGTTTCAATGAGCGCCTGCTTGCGGTGTGTGTGCGCGTGACATTTAAACATCAGCACCGGGGAGACAAAGGCGGCCGGGCGTGGTGCTCACCGCACCACCCGTCGAACGCCGCGCGCGCAATTCATCGCTGCTACTCGCGAACAGCACTTGCCCCAGAAGTCGATGTGGGCTACACGGGGGATCTTTGTCTTTGTCTCGTGCGTCCCGAGCGGTGGCGCAGCGGTTAGCGCGCTGCGCGTGAGTGAGGAGCCCCGGGGCAGGGATGGGGACAGACGTCACGTGGCGGACACTCGGAGACGCGCGCATACACCGCGTCTCCCTGTGTCTCTCAGTGTCTCCCTGTGTCTCTGTCTCCCTGTGTCCCCTGTGTCTCACTGTGTCTCTCAGTGTCTCCCGCGTCTCCCTGTGTCTCCCTGTGTCTCCCTGTGTCTCCCTGTGTCTCACTGTGTCTCCCTCTGTTTCCCTGCATCTACAGTGTCTCCTTGTGTCTCTCAGTGTCTCTCCGTGTCTCCACGCGTCTCCCGTGTCTCCCTGTGTCTCACTGTGTCTCCCTCTGTCTCCCTGTCTCCATGTGTCTCCCTGTGTCTCCTCTGTCTCCCGTGTCTCCCTCTGTCTTCCTGTCTCCCTGTGTCTCCCTCTGTCTCCCTGTGTCTCCCTCTGTCTCCCACGTGTCTCCCTGTGTCTCCCTGTCTGTCTCCCTGTGTCTCTCTGTGTCTCCTCTCCCTGCGTCTCCTTGTGTGTCTCTCTCTGTCTCCCTGTGTCTCCCTGTGTCTCTGTCTCCCGTGTCTCTGTGTCTCCTGTGTCTCCCTCTGTCTCCCTGTGTCTCCCGCGTCTCCCATGTCTCCCTGTGTCTCCCTGTGTCTCCATGTGTCTCCCCGTGTCTCCCTCTGTCTCTCTGTGTCTCCCTCTATCTCCCTGTGTCTCCTGTGTCTCCTCATGTCTCCCTGTGTCTCCCTCTGTCTCCCTGTGTCTCCCTCTGTCTGCCTATCTCTCCCATGTCTCCCTCTGTCTTCCTGTGTCTCTGTGTCTCCCCGCGTCTCCCTCTGTCTATGTCTCCCTGTGTCTTCCTGTGTCTCTGTGTCTCTCTCTCCCTGTCTTTCTGTGTCTCCCTCTGTCTCTCTGTCTCCCTCTGTCTCTCTCTGTCTCTCTCCTGTATCTCTCTCTGTGTCTCTGTCTCCCTCTCCCGTGTCTTTCTGTCTCCCTGCGTCTCTTGTGCACGACTTGTGAAACTACATAACTTCTCTCCCTGTCTCCTCCTTCCCCTCTCCCACTGTCTCCCTCTCCCTCTCTCTCCCTCTCATCCCCTCCCTCAATCACCTCTCTCCCTCTCTCTCTCTCCCCTCTTTTCTTTTTACGATCAGAGGAAACAAGAAGATGCTCGGTGTAGTCGGAACTTGGCTTCGTTCATCATTTCGGCTTTTTCTTATCCTCCTTCCCCCTTTCTCTTTTGTCCATCAGGTCGATATTTTAATCGACGAATTCAATGAAGTGGTCAATTGTTTCCAGGCCTAAAACGACGCCTCCCGTTCCACGACGAAGCAGTCCAGCGGAGACTAGGAACACATTTATGTTTATTTTAGATTTGAAGTTTTCGTGACTGCAAGGATCCATACTCTTTGGTTCCTTCGGTAAAGTCACGTAGGTGAAAATAAAAAAATAAAAAATATTTTTTTATAAAAATAAAAATATCTTTTATTTTATTTTAAAGTCACGTAGTTGAAAATAAAATATTATTTTATAAAAATAAAAAATATTTTTATTTTATAAAAATAAAACATATTTTATTTTATTTTTATTTTTCACCTACGTGACTTTACCGAAAGAACCAAAGAGTATCGTACATTTCTGTGGAGCCAAAGTGAGCAGAGATGGCCCGTGCTTGTGTGTACAAAGCAGATCACTTCTGCTGTGTTTGTGGTGAAGTGACTTTTGCATCACACAAGCGCAGTATAACCAAGATGGTTAAGGAAGCCTACCACCTTTATTTTGGCTGCAAAATTGGAGATCAGGACAAGATGTGGGCCCCACACATATGCTGCAACACTTGTGGTTGATAACGAAAAAGGAAATCGATGCCTTTTGCAGAGCCAATGATTTGGAGAGAGCCAACAGATCATATCAGCAATTGCTACTTCAGCATGGCGCCTCCAGTTGGCAAAGGTTCGTCTAAGAAGACAAAAGTGGACTGTGCATCATCCAAACATTCCATCAGCCATACGCCCATTACCCCACGGAGAAGGACTGCCGGTTCCTGATGCACCAGAATCATTCTCACTTGAGTCTAGGAAGAGGATGAAACTTCTGGTCCTGAACCATCAAGGTAACATGACCCAGATGTTCTCCCATCCTCTAAACCACTCCTCATAACACAAGGTGAACTAAAGGACCTTGTCAGGGATCTGGAACTACCCAAGAGTAAGGCAGAGCTGATGGGCTCCAGACTGCAGCAGTGGAATCTCCTGGTAGGTGATGTTAGGGTTTCCATGTTCCGTGACCGTCAAAAGGATCTTGTCCCGTTCTTCTTCATGGAAGGTGATCTTGTAGCCTGCAACAACATCGATGGTGTGATGGGCAGCCCTCAACATCGTTCTTGATCCAGATGAGTTGAGACTGTTCATTGATGCATCAAAGATGAGTCTTAAATCTGTTTTGCTGCATAATGGCAATGTCTTGCCATCAATTCCAGTTGGTCAGGCAGTCCATATGAAGGAAACCTATGACAACAGGAAACAACTTTTGAGGTTCATAAACTATGACCAACATCAGTGGCAGATTTGTGGCGGCCTGAAGGTTGTTGCTATCTTGCTTGGTCTGCAGCAGATGTCGCAACCGGGTACCCGATACCCGTACCCTACCCGATACCTGGTTACCCGTATCCGGCCGGGTACAGGTACGGGTACCCGTTTGCGACCCTGGTGCAGCCGGGTACGGGTAGGCCGTGAGTCACTGGTGAGTCACCGTTTGTCACTCATTTCCCAACGTCTTGTCTCTTCTCACAATTCAAGTTCCTAGAATCAACCCACCCGCGCCTGCAACATGGCTTCATCCCAGAGGTCGCAATCGGGTACCCGTACCCTACCCTTACCCGGCCGGGTACTGGTAGGGGTATCGGGTAGGGTACGGGTATCGGGTACCCGTTTGCGACTCTGGTGCGGCCGGGTACGGGTAAGGAATCAAAACCCGTTTGCGACCTCTGGTCTGCAGACTGGATACACAAAGTACTGCTGCTGTTCTCTCTGCGAATGGGATAGTCGTGCGAGAGATTCCCACAACATAAAGATAGATTGGCCACTCCGACAGTCATTGTTACCACCCTTACACGTCAAGCTGGGTCTGATGAAGAACTTTGTCAAAGCCACGGGCAAAACACAAGCAGCTTTCAAGTTCAAAGTTCATGTATTAGGTATAGCCCTGTGAGCCATTCGGCTCTTTAATCGGGTGCAACCGCAACAAACAAAACACATGAACAAGAAAACATCTTCAAGTGACTATGTGACTGAGTGCAAACAGAAAATCCAAGAAAAGACAGCAAAATATTGCAGAAAAATCACCGTACACCAACCCTGTGCAAATATCCCAGTGGGATGCAAGTCAAACAACAACAACAACCACAAGACAACTTAGATTAAGCCATCAGTCTAACTTTGTACTACAACAAACAAACATGGCCAAACCAAAAAACTTTTCGAAAATCATCAAAATAAAGCCATAAAAGCAATGAAACAGTGATCGTAGGAACTGTGACCGAATTTTCACAATAAACGTCGTAAACAACATGCACCACCAAACTCTGCAGCCATAGCTGGCTGCAAGTACCTCCGTGGGAAATGTCCAAGGTTAAGTGAAGCTCAGATAAAGGAAGGTGTTTTATTGGTGCTCAGATTCGTGAACTTCTTCGAGATGATGCATTTGACAGTGCACTCTGCGTGGCAAGGAAAATACGGCATGGAAAGCCTTCCAGTTAGCGGCAACAAATGTTCTCGGAAACAACAAGGCAGACAACGACAGGGAGTTGGTGGAAAGCCTCAAGGCATACAAAAGCCTTGGTTGCAACATGTCACTAAAGATATTTTTTTTGCACTCTTATCTAGATTTTTTCCCACCGAACTGCGGAGCAGAAGCGACCGATCATGGTGAGCGATGTCACCAGGAGATTGCGACAATGGAGAAACGTTCTCAGGGCAAATGGAGCCCAGCAATGCTTGCAGACTATTGCTGGACAGTGACAAGAGATTATCGGCATAATATGACTTTCAGACCCCCCCCCCACCTCCTACGCATTCCACAAGTAGTGTCTAATCCCATATCTGCATTTTCCATAAATATGCTAAATTAATCTGTTGATATGCAAATTCCTTTGTCAAGGCGCTCTTCCTCCTCTAACCCAGCTTAAATATACGCTGCCAAGCCTGGTGGTGTTCATTCAGACGCTGTCTTTCCGACAGACCTGTTCTTCACCTGAGGACGGCTGCTTGCGTTGTGGACTCGTCGTGAGAATTGTATTTTATTATGTTTTATTTTTATTATTTTATTATTTCCCTTCACGTGACTTTACAGAAAGAACCAAGCAGAAGAGATTATCCATTTAATGAATACAAGAGACGAGCCAAGAAGCGCCGAGTAGACACTGAATAAGGGCTAAGCCATGTACTTATATATCCATCATTGTTTTTTGCCTTTTGTTTCATAATACATTTTATTTATAACCCTTTTGCTGATTTTTAAAGTGTTACATGAACAGGACAGGTAACGTGTTATCATGTAAAGCAACCATAACTTCACTATCGACACAATATACATAGACGTCAAATGTAAAAACTGAAATATATTGGGAACAGTCCTCTGGTCAAACACCGTTTGGCGTCCTCTGGTCTAACACCGTTTGAGACTAGGCTCTAAAGAAAGCTGTCTGGTGTGGACCAATCAGCTTCAAAGACAATGCATATACTATCAGAGTATAGTTTTTGTTTGCATTCTGACCACAAGTATTGTGGTTAATGCAGACATGATTCCTTGTAAAAAGGTTCCAGTTTTGTTGCCAGAAAAAAGGGTGAAAACCTATTCTCAGAGTAGTTGTTGTTGTTGCGACACGGTGCAGCAGCAGCAGCGGCGGCGGCAGTCCCAACTCTAAAGAATTATCACCGAAGGCCGAAAGAAACAGCAGCGGCCTAGGGCCTACAACAGAGGTCGCAACCGGGTACCCGATACCCGTACCCTACCCGATACCCGGCTACCCGTACCCGGCCGGGTACGGGTACGGGTACCCGTTTGCGACCCTGGTGCGGCCGGTACGGGTAGGCCGTGAGTCACTGGTGAGTAACCGTTTGTCACTCATTTCCCAACATCTTGTCTCTTCTCACAATTCAAGTTCCTAGAATCAACCCACCCGCGCCTGCAACATGGCTTCATCCCAGAGGTCGCAATGAGGTACCCGATACTCGTACCCTACCTGTACCCGGCCGGGTACGGGTAGGGTACGGGTACGGCCGGGTACGGGTACCCGTTTGCGACCCTGGTGCGGCCGGGTACGGGTACGAGGGGTAAGGAATCAAAACCCGTTTGCGACCTCTGGCCTCCAAGCACCTTGGTCAGGCCGCCCTGAGACCTGGAGTCCAACCCATGAGCAACTTTGGTCCCAAATCCGAGCGCTGCCGAGCTCACAAAACTTA
>MU249630.1:5706410-5731410 GCA_018977245.1 Lethenteron camtschaticum
GGGTGAGTTGCTGAGTGAGTGAGTGAGTAAGTGACTGGGTGAGTGTGTGAGTGAGTGACTGGGTGAGTGACTGGGCGAGTGAGTGACTGGGTGAGTTGATGTGTGAGTGAGTGACTGGGTGAGTTGATGTGTGAGTGAGTGACTGGGTGAGTTGATGTGTGAGTGAGTGACTGGGTGAGTTGCTGGGTGAGTGAGTGAATGAGTGACTGGGTGAGTTGCTGGGTGAGTTGCTGAGTGAGTGAGTGAGTAAGTGACTGGGTGAGTGTGTGAGTGAGTGACTGGGTGAGTGACTGGGCGAGTGAGTGACTGGGTGAGTTGATGTGTGAGTGAGTGACTGGGTGAGTTGATGTGTGAGTGACTGGGTGAGTTGCTGGGTGAGTGAGTGAATGAGTGACTGGGTGAGTTGCTGGGTGAGTTGCTGAGTGAGTGAGTAAGTGACTGGGTGAGTGTGTGAGTGACTGGGTGAGTTGCTGGGTGAGTGAGTGAGTGACTGGGTGAGTTGCTGAGTGAGTGAGTGACTGGGTGAGTGCCGATGCTCCGGATGGTTTAACACAAACAAAGCAACACTCGCCGGGCCATGGCCCGACGTTTCGGGCTATGGTCCTCTTTCACAGCACATTCAGAGCGCTCGAGATGTAGGGCTGTGTTGTTGTTGTTTGTGTATTTACATCCCTGCCAACGCAGCAGCAGCTGCGTCAGCATAAGCGGATAGAATATGATTCTCTGTACAGTACAGTGATGTGTGGGGAGCGGTGGCGCTGTGGTTAGCGCACCATTTGGTGCTCCGAACCAGGCGAACCGAGTTCCATCCCCGCTCACGGCCCCAACAGCGGGTGCCTCCTCCCCTAGGTCGACTCAGCATTAAATGAGTACCTGGTGCGGTGTGTAAGCAAACATCGCCACTGGGGA
Organism: Lethenteron camtschaticum; assembly: GCA_018977245.1. Classification (NCBI taxonomy): domain Eukaryota; kingdom Metazoa; phylum Chordata; class Hyperoartia; order Petromyzontiformes; family Petromyzontidae; genus Lethenteron; species Lethenteron camtschaticum. The sequence continues at coordinate 5,707,320 of MU249630.1, forward strand.
GACAAAGGCGGTCAGGGCGTGGTGGTGCTGGCCACCCCCCCCTCGTGTGCCCGGGGTACTGCTGCTGCTACTCGCTAACAGCACTTGCCCCAACAGCCTGTTGAGGCTACACGGGGGACCTTTGCTTCATGATGTTGAACCCGTAACGCAGGTTACGGGTGGCCTACACGGGGGATGCCCCTGTGGCAGCTGTAGCTGCGTAGCTGTAGAAGGGGTGTGAGTGTGAGTCTCACACTATCCATCACACTCACCATCACCACTCACCTCTCCCCTCTCGTTTTCCAGGTCAACGCAGTAAAGGCAAAGGTGAGCTCCATCTCTCACTCACCCACAACAACAATCTCACCACAACAACAACTCACCACAACAACAATCTCACCCACAACAACAATCTCACCCACAGCAACAATCTCACCACTAACAACACTCACCCACAGCAACAATCTCACCACAACAACAACCTCACCCACAACAACCTCACCCACAACAACAATCTCACCCACAACAATCTCACCCACAGCAACAATCTCACCACAACAACAACCTCACCCACAACAACAATCTCACCCACAGCAACAATCTCACCCACAACAACAATCTCACCACAACAACAACCTCACCCACAACAACAACCTCACCCACAACAACAATCTCACCACAACAACAATCTCACCCACAACAACCTCACCCACAACAACAATCTCAACCACAACAACAACCTCACCCACAACAACAACTCACCCACAGCAACAATCTCACCCACAACAACAACCTCACCCACAACAACCTCAACCACAACAACAATCTCACCACAACAACAACCTCACCCTCAACAACCTCAACCACAACAACAATCTCACCACAACAACAACCTCACCCACAACAACCTCACCATCAGCAACAAGCTCACCACAACAACAACAACCTCACCACAACACCTTACCACAGCAACATACCCACAACAACCTCGCCCACAACAACCTCACACACAACAACAACCTCACCCACAACAACAACAATCTCACCACAACAACAACCTCACCACAACAACAACCTCACCACCACAACAACAACAACCTCACCACCACAACAACCTCACCACCACCACCACAACAACAACAATCTCACATCGCCATGGTAACACGTGAGCCACACAGACGGGATGGACCTGGGTTCAATTCCCAACTCTGACGCCTTCCTGTGAGGAGTGCGAATCGCCCCCCCTGTCCTGCAGACTGAGTGTCAGTGTGTGTGTGTCATAGTGTGTCATAGTGTGTCATAGTGTGTCATAGTGTGTCATAGTGTGTCACAGTGGAGCCCGCATGCCCAGCCACCGCATGCCTAAACAGCTTTTGTTCGGCCGGATCGAGGGGCTAAACTGGAGCGGCACGGGCTAGAGACGAGATGGAGTGACGTGGTACCGGAGGACGTGGAGCTGAGTGGACTTGCCGATGACTGGTACCAGCGGTGTCAAGATCGGCCTCTGTGGAGGAGGCTCGTGAAGGACGCTACTGGGCAGTTGGAGGCAGTCGTCCTCCAACAACAACGGAGGGCGGAGTAGCGACGCTCACAACAACGAGCGGAGCGCCGGGTGGCTAAAGCACAGCAAGTTGGCACAGTAGGGGCACAGGTGGTGCATCAGCCAGTCATCTCAGTCAGTCGACCCGTGGCACCTGCTGGGTCTGCCCCGTGACCTCTTGCCAGCGGGCGTTCGACACTTCACGTGGCCTCAAGGTGCACGTGGCCTGGCACAAGCGTCTTGGTGACGTCACCGCCACTTAGTGGCGAATGGCGGTTGATGTTGTGTCATAGCTAAACCCACACCCACAGTGGAACTGACATGTGTCGGCCAAACCCACATTGCAAATGAATTCTGAACAAAACTAAAATTTGAATCGCCTGCAAATCCTCAACCGGGGATGTCACGAGGATCAGCAGCATCAACGCTGCCAAGCCCCTGACTCCTGCAGACTTGGCAGGACCCTCTTGAAAGCGAGTGACGAGATTCAGTGAGGGTCAAAATAGTAAATAAATATGATGTTGATGATGTTGATGATGATCAAACGGTCTCCGTTCTTGCAGATTTTGACGATGACGATCTGCTGGGATATGTCAACGAAAAGTGTAAGTGACGTGCGTGTGTAAACATCAACACTGGGGAGACAAAGGCGGCCGGGCGTGGTTCTGGCCACAACACTCCACCACATCGCTGAACTGCTGCTTACTCGCTAACTGCACTTGCCCCAACAGTCTGTGTAGGCTACACGGGGGAGCTTTGTCTTTTTGGCAGCGTAACGCTGCTGCTGAATAATCACGTGTACAGTATACATAGACTGCATTTGTTTTTTGAGTCGCAGCACTGCTAACAACACTGGTCCCAGCACAAACACTGGCCCGGTTTCGACGATCAGGGTATCATCAGCAGCCAGGCTTGGCTTGAATCAACGCTGGAACCCACCACCCCCACTCTCACAACACTTTAAAAAATTTGACTGAAAATTTTCGTGACTGCAGGAATCCATATTCTTCGGCTCTTTCGGTAAAGTCACGTCGGTAGAAAAGAATAAAATAAAAATAATAAAAATATAAATAAATATAAAAGTTATTTTTTTATGAAAACCAAAAACTCACGGTTTTAATAAAATGTGTTAACTTCATAATTTTATTGTTTTTATTAAAAAAAAATTCTATCTACGTGACTCTCACACTTTGTTCGGCAATGTTTGACCTGAGGAATAAATACGAACACGTATTTATTTCACCGCACCACGGGGGAGGCTGCCAACAGCGGCAACCGCCATTCCGATCAGGATGCGACCTCCCTCCAACCTCGAGAGAGCGAAAAACACGTGGGGCCGATTTAAAAATCCGGAGTAAACACCCTCCCACTCACCCACTCACTCGCCCTCCCACTCACCCTCCTCCCACTCACTCTCCCTCCCACTCACCCTCCCACTCACCCACTCACTCACTCACCCTCCCACTCACCCTCCCACTCACTCACCCTCCACTCACTCACCCTCCCACTCACCTCCCACTCACCTCCCACTCACCTCCCACTCACCTCCACTCACCCTCCCACTCACCCTCCTCCCACTCACTCTCTCTCCTACTCACTCTCTCACTCACCCTCCCACTCACCCTCCCACTCACCCTCCCTCCCACTCACTCTCTTTCCCACTCTCTCACACTCCCACTCACTCATTCGCACTCTCGCTAGCACCCTCCCTCCCACTTTCCCTCCCCGCATCACATCCTCTCCCTCTCCACCCTCACTCCTTCCCTCATCCACCTACATCACATCCTCTCCCCCACCCACCTCCCCTACCCCTCCCCACCTCCCCAACCCCTCCCACCCGTGTCTCCCATCCTGCGGATTTACCCTCGCCCCTCCCCCTCTCTCTCTCTGCCTCATCTCCCGCACTCGGCCATTGCCTCTCGCTCCGCCGCCTTCCACACAAACCTCCCTCCCTCCCTCCCTCTCAGCCTCTTCCGACATCCCTCACCCCTCCCCCTCACCCCTCCCCTCACCCTCACCCCCTCCCCCCTCANCCCCCCTCACCCCCTCTCCACTCCACGTCCCTCCCAATCCTCATCTTCAACAAGACCAACTGCGCCCGTTCTTAAGTGTTGGGGAGCGGTGGTGCAGCGGTTAGCGCCACGCCGCGCTAAGAGCACTGGGACAGAGACCCCAGTTCGATTCCCGCTTACGGCCAACACCACCAACACCACCACCAACACAACCACCACACCAACACAACCACCAACACAACCACCAACACCACCACCACTACCACCACCACCACTACCACCACCAACCCCACCACCAACACCATCAACACCACCAACACCACCACCACTAACACCAACACCACCACCACCAACACCACCACTAACACCACCACCACCACCAACACACCACCAACACAACCACCAACACAACCAACACCACCACCAACACCACCACCACTACCACCACCACCACCACCACTACCACCACCAACACCACCACCGCCAACCCCACCACCAACACCATCAACACCACCAACACCACCACCAACAACAACACCAACACACCACCACCAACACCACCACTAACACCAACACCACCACCAACACAACTAACACCACCACCACTACCAACATCACCACCACCACTACCACCAACATCAGTGGCGATTACCTGAACCGGTCCTGGGCCTCCCTAGGCCGACTCAGCCTTAAAAAAATGAGTAACTTGGTGCGGTGCGTAGTAAACATCGCCACTGGGGGAGAGACAAAGGCGGCCGGGCGTGGTGCTGGCCACCCACCCCTCTGTGCCAGTGCCGGTAGCCTTCATAGGTGCTGCTGCTGCTGATGATGATGATGATTATTCGCTACTAACAGCACTTGGCCCGACAATTCTGTGTGGGCTACACGGGGANCTTTGTTTTCTAGTGGGTGTGGGCTGTGTCTGGGCTGTGTACAGGCTTGTGTACGGGAATGTGTGTGTCTGTGTGTGTGTCTGTGTGTGTGTGTCTGTGTGTGTGTCTGTGTGTGTGTCTGTGTGTGTGTAGCAGTTAGCGCTACACTGCGCTATGAACCTGGCGACCCGGGTTCGATTCCCGCTCACGGCTAACACCGGTGACGATTATCTGAACCGGTCCTGGGCCTCCCTAGGTCGACTCAGCCTCTAAATGAGTACCTGGTGCGGTGTGTAAACATCGCCACTGGGGAGACAAAGGCGGGCGTGGTGTTGGCCACCCACCCCCCCTCTCGCTGCTAACAGCACTTGCCCTACAGTCTGTTAAGGCTATACGGGGGATCTTTGTCTTTGTCTTGTGTGTATCTGTGTGTGTGTCTGTGTGTGTGTGTGTCTGTGTGTGTGTGTCTTTGTGTGTGCGTGTGGGGAGTGGTGTGTAGCGTTAGCGCAGCGCTATGAACCTGGCGACGCGAGTTCGATTCCCGTTCAAGGCCAACACCGGTGACGATTATCTGAACCGGTCCCGGGCCTCCCTAGGTCGACTCAGCCTCAAATGAGTAGCTTGTGCGGTGTGTGAACATCACCATAGGGAAACAAAGGCGGTCGGGCGTGGTGTTGGCCACCCACCCCTCGTGTACCGTTCCGGCCTTCATAGGTGCTCGCTAACAGCACTTGCCCCTACAGTCTGTTAAGGCTATACGGGGATCTTTGTCTTCTAGTGTCTTGTGTGTATCTGTGTGTGTGTCTGTGTGTGTGTGTGTCTGTGTGTGTGTGTCTGCGTGTGGGGAGTGGTAGTGTAGCAGTTACTACACTGCGCTATGAACCTGGCGACGCGAGTTCGATTCCGTTCACGGCCAACACCGGTGACGATTTCTGAACCGGTCCCGGGCCTCCCCTAGGTCGACTCAGCCTCAAATGAGTAGCTTGTGCGGTGTGTGAACATCACCACTAGGGAAACAAAGGCGGGAGTGGTGCTGTCCACCCACCCCCCTCTCGCTACTAACAGCACTTGGCCCAGCAGTGTGCGTGGGCTAACGGGGGAGCTTTGTCTACGTGCTTCGTGAGAAGTTCATTTTCACAGAGCCTGGGGCAGTGGGGGGAGGGGCGGGCTCCAGGAGGGTGTGAAGTTGGTGGTGGTGGTGTTAGTGGTGGTGTTAGTGGTGGTGGTGGTGTTAGTGGTGGTGGTGGTGTTAGGTGGTGTGGTGGTGGTGTTAGTGGTGGTGGTGTTAGTGGTGGTGGTGTGATGGTGGTGGTGATGTTGGTAGTGTGATGGTGGTGATGTTGATGTTTTTTTTCTTCACAGCGACACCAAAGCCCCGAAGGGACGAGGCTAGTGATACTCACCACCACTCACACCTACTCACCACCTACTCACNCACCACCTCCTACTCACCCCACCACCTCCACCTACCNACTCACTCCTCACCACCACTCANCACCAGCCTACTCACCACCAACTCACCACTACTCACCNCCACTCACCACCATCACCACCTACTCACCACCACTCACCCTGCTCACCACCCACTCACCACTACTCACCACGAACTCACCACTACTCACCACCACTCACCACCCACTCACCACCCCACTCACACCCCTCACCACCACTCACTCACCCTGAACCACTCACTCACCACTCACCACCCACTCACCACCCACTCACACACACTCACCACTCACCTACACTCACACTTACTACTCACCTACTACTCACTCACCACCACTACTCACCACANTCAACTTACACTCACCACCTACTTACTCACCCCTCCCTACTACTCACCTTAACCACTCACCACCACTAACACCACTCACCACCACTNACCACCAACCACCACTCACCACCACTCACCACCAACACTCAACAGCNACCACCACTTACACCCANCACACCACCAGCGCNACGCTNACCACTCACAACCACCACCACCCACTCACANCACCCCACTATCACCCTCTACCACCACTCACACTACTNACCCACTCACCCANCCACCACTCACCCCACTCACCTCACACCACCACATTACACTACCANTCTANGCTTCTGCCCCANCATTACACTCACCCACCACTCACCCTCANCCACCACCACCACCACCACCTTACNACCCCCACCCTCACTCACACACCCACACCACTCANCACCCACCACCNACTCACCACCACCACCACTCACACTTACTNACCTCACCACCTACTCANCCCANTCACCACCNACNANACACCNCCACCACACCTCACCACCACTCACCACCACACNACCACCACCNACCACCAACCCACCCACCACCNNCCACCACACCACTTCCNCAACTCACCCCCGTCACCCCAACCACCCTACCGCTCACCTACTACACACCCACCAAATCAACTACNCACCAACGTCACCCCACCCCACCTGAATCCTACTACTCACCNCACTCACCANCTACCCAGCCACACTCACCAACAACTNACCANCACTACCACATCACACACCTCATCTAATACNACCAACACCTACTTAGGGCTCACCCCCACTCACCCACACCTACNACTCACCACCACTACNCACCCTNACCACCACTCACCACCGGAGGCTACANCACTCACCNCTCACCTAACACCCCCACTCACCACCACTCACCACCACCACTACTGCACCACCCACCCNCACTTCACCATACCAGAACTCACCANACTCACCNACAAACACAGCTACTCACCACGACTCACCACACTCAGCCTACTGAACTACATCAGCCATCCTACTCACCATACTCACCACACCNTTCTCACCANCTACTCAGCCACTCACTCACCACCACTCACCNCNTACTCACCACCTACTANCCTTCTCACCCTCTACTCATCCACCTACTCANTGCACTACCATCCACCCACCACTACTCACCANCTCCTNACCACACTCACCACCTACTCANCACCACCACCACTACTCACCACCCACACCACCACTCACTCACCACCACTCACCACACTCATCCAGCTACCANCCACTCAGCCACCTACTCACCACTNACTCCCACCACTACTCACCACCACTCACCCACCCTNACCNCCACTNACACNAACTCACCCTCACCAAACACTCACCCNCACATACACACATCACTNATCCACCACCACNAGAGCCCTNACAANCCATTACCACAACATCTGTACCCACTACNCANCTAACCACACCACCATCTCAACACCACTACTCACCACCACATACCACCACACCACTCANCACACNACCACATCACTACACCAACACNANNNACNCACCACCACCCACTACNGACATCACNCAACAATCACCNCCCACCNNGTACTCANCGTGACCACCNCACTCACCACCGACTCACCACNACTCACCCACATTACCACCGTGACCCGTNCTCACCGTGANCCCTCACCCCACTCACACCACTCACCNCACCACCANACCCCNACCACNCGTACTCAAACACAGATACAACAACACCACGCATCCACTCGTGGGGGTGACACAACTCACCAGAGCACCNACCTANATACTCACANCACCTCCNATCATCACCACAANTACNCACCACNACATGCACCACTTACTACNCACCACATCACCACCCTCACCACCACATCACCCACCTTATCACCACCACTATCACCACATCACACNCTACTCACCNCNATACTCACCNCCTACTCACCATCCCAATCACCTCCACTCACCATCCCACTTANCACCACCATCACCNCTCTCACACCATACATCACCACCACATCACCACCTCCTCACCTCTCCCCCCNACTCTCTGTGANGAGTCTCACGCGCTCACCCAACATGAGCCCCCCCAAAAACACCANGAACCATGGCGGCTGTGTGGTGTGTGCGTGGGTGGTGTGTGTGTGTNGTAGAGTGGCGTNNTGNGGNATGCATGTGTGTGTGTGGGTGGTGTGTGTGTGTGGGTGTNGTGGTGTGGGTGTGTGACNGTGNTGTGNGTGGTNGTGTGTGTNGGTGGTGTGAGTNTGTGTGGGTGGTGTGTGNGTGCNTGGTGGNGGGTNGGTGTGTGGTGGGTGTGTGGTGGTGNTTGTTGTGGTGTGGATGTNGNGGNGTTGTGGNGTGATGNGTACAGGGTGGGNGCCTGTGTGTGTGGTGGNGGGTGGNGGGTGAGTGTGGGTGTGATGGTGTGTGGGTGGTNGTGTGTGTGGGTGTGTGGTGNGTNGGTGTGTGGTNATGGTGTGGTGNGGGGGGCGTGGNGTGATGNGTGTGGTGTGGGTGTGTGTNGTGTGGGTGCCTGTNGTGTGTGTGTGTGNTGTTGGGTGGTGTGGGTGGTGTGTNGTGTGTGTGGAGTGTGTGTTGGGTGGTGTGTGNGTGGGTNGTGNGTGTGTGTGTTAGGTGNGTGTATGNGTGTGTGNGTGTNGGTGTGTGGTGTTGTGTGNGTGTGTGTGTGTNGTGNGTGTGTGTGTGTGTGTGTGTGTGTGTGTTGCTGTGTGTGTGTGTGTGTGTGTGTGGTGTGTGTGTGTGTAACTCTGTNGTTGTGTGTGTGTTGTGTGTGTGTGTGTGTGCGTGGGTGTGTGTGTGGTGTGTGTGTGTGTGTGTTATGTGGTGTGTGTGTGTGTGTGTGTNGTGTGGGTGTGTGNGTGTGTGTGTGTGTGTGTGTGTGNATGTGTGTGCGTGTCGTATGTGTGTGTGTGTGTGTGTGTGTGTTGTGTGTGTGTGTNGCTGTGTGTGTGTACCTGTGTTATGTGGTGTGTGGTGTGTGTGTGTGTGGTATGTGTGTATGTGTGTGGTGTGTGTGGTGTGTGTGNATGTNGTGTTGTGTGGTGGTGTGTGTTGTGGTGTGTGTGTGTGCGTGGTCACCGNATGTGTGTGGTGTGGTGGTGGGATGTGTGTGTGTGTGTGTCGTGGGGTGGTGGGTGGGTGTGTGGGTGTGTGGTGTATGTGTGNGTGTGTGTNGTGTGTGTGTAGGAGTGGTGGTGTAGTGGTTAGCGCTCAGGCTGCGCTTCGAACCTGGCGACCAGAGTTCGATTCCTGCTCACGGCCAACACCGGTGACGAATATCTGAACCGGCCCTGGGCCTCCCTAGGTCGACTCAGCCTCAAATGAGTACCTGGTGCGTTGAGTAAACATCGACACTGGGAGACAAAGGCGGCCGGGCGTGTTGCTGGTCACCCACCCCTCGTGTGCCATTCCGGCCTTCATAGGTAACAGCACTTGCCCCAACAGTCTGTTAAGGCTACACGGGGGTCTTTGTATAGTGTGGTTTGGTGTGTGTGACATTGTGTGTGGGCCGGTGTGTGTTTGTGTGCCGTGCCGGCTTCATAGGTGTGCTCACTAACAGCACTTGCCCCGNCAATTGTTAAGGTACACGGGAGGTCTTTGTATTTGTGTTTGTGTGCCCCGGCCTTCATAGGTGCTGCTCGCTAACAGCACTTGCCCGACAATCTGTTAAGGCTACACGGGGGTCTTTGTATTTGTGTTTGTGTGCCCCGGCCTTCATAGGTGCTGCTCGCTAACAGCACTTGCCCGACAATCTGTTAAGGCTACACGGGGGTCTTTGTATAGTGTGGTGTGGTGGGGTGTGTGTTTGTGTGCCGTGCCGGCCTTCATAGGTGCTGCTCGCTAACAGCACTTGCCCCGCAGCCTGTTAACAACGTGCTGGGGTTCTTTGTCTCTACGTGTCTCAACAGCTCAAGTTCAGCCCAACCAGGGAGCGGACCGTCCGGTAATCGCAACGCACGTGCCAGGCTAGGTTTACTCAGCCCCGGGGCGAGCGATAGAACGCTTTCATGAACCGAATTGCCACTCATGATCGTCGAGGTTAAATTTCGATTTAAAGCTTTCGTGACTGCAGGGATTCACCTTCTTGGTTCTTTTGGTAAAGTCACGTAGAAGGGAAATAATAAAGGAATACAAATAAAACATAATAAAATACAATTCTCACGACGGTTCGGCACAACGCAAGCAGCCGTCCTCAGGTGAAGAACAGGTCTGTCGGGAAGAGAGCCTGGGGTGTTTCATTCAGACGCTGTCTTTCCGACAGACCTGTTCTTCACCTGAGGATGGCTGCTTGCGTTGTGGCCGAAACGTCGTGAGAATTGTATTTTATTATGTTTTATTTATTATTATTTATTATTTCCCTTCTACGGGACTTTACCGAAAGAACCAAGAATATCGTCGAGGTTGTTTTGGTCGGGGCTTGATCGCTTGAATATAAATGTGTGTCGTGAAACCCGCCACCACACGGCACAGCCGACTTCGTGAGGTTTGGTGTCACCTAAAACAGAACTTGGCCAATTCGTCATCGGTGTAGCGACTGGCTGGGAGACGTTCATTCTTGTAGGCAGTTCTTATTCTTGGGTTTTTTCGGTAAAGTCACGTAGGTAAAAATGAAAACTATTAAAAGTAAAATAAAAATAAAATCACGACGTTTCGGAGGCAACACAAGCTTCCGTCTTAAGGTGGAACCGTCACAGCACGATTGCTGTATCAAGTGAGAGAAATTAGAAAAGATATATCTCGTATATGTACTGGTTGAGGTATCTCCGGGGTATTATCTCCTGCAATGTCTCATTTAATTGATACAGCTATCGTGCTGTGACGGTTCCACCTGAAGACAGAAGCTTGTGTTGCTCCGAAACGTCGTGATTTTTTTTATTTTACTTTTAATAATTTAAATTTTTTACCTACGTGACTTTACCGAAAAACACCCAAAGAATATGAATCCTTGCAGTCACGAAAGCTTCAAATCTGGAATTGTAGGCAGTTCTTTTATTCAACAGAGCACCCTTTGCACAGCACACACCCTCCGCTGGAAACGCGCTCTCCTCCCTCCCGTCTATCAACAACTCAGCGTCAATGTCTTGACGTAAAGCTTTCGTGACGGCAGGGATTCATATTCTTGTATCCATCAAAGGTTTGGTTCACGAAGCCATCCAGATCTATAAACATAACTTCAACCGAGAAGATGGATACGAATTGAGCAATCATTGGAAGGATATTATTAACCAGGTATTAGCCTAACTGCTTTGTAGTGTAAAATTTCGATTTAATGCTTTCGTGACTGCAGGGATTCATCTTCTTGGTTCTTTCGGTAAGTCACGTAGAAGGAAAAAACAATTAAATNATTCTCACGACGTTTCGGCCACAACGCAAGCAGCCGTCCTCAGGTGAAGAACAGGTCTGTCGGAAAGACAGCGTCTGAATGAGCACCACCAGGCTTGGAGCGTATATTTAAGCTGCTAAATTGATATGGGAATTTCTCTTTATATGCAAATTCTTTGTCAAGGCGCCCTTCTAACCCTTAAATATACGCTCCAAGCTTGGTGGTGTTCATTCAGACGCTGTCTTTCCGACAGACCTGTTCTCACCTGAGGACGGCTGCTTGCGTTGTGGCCGAAACGTGAGAATTATTTTATTCCTTCTACGTGACTTTACCGAAAGAACCAAAAAGATGGTAGTGGTTATCGTCTATCATGTCTGCCTGGTACCACTACACCATGCAGCTCTTTCGCCCTCCCCTCTTTACCTATATAACATCTTACCATGGCAACCCTCTCTCCCACTTGAGCAAAACATTTTCTTGCTGTGGTTTTCCCACCTGATGATGATTGCTTGTGTTGCAATCGAAACGCCGTGGTTTCATTTATTTTATTTTATACCTACGTGACTTTACCGAAAGAACCAAAGAGTTCTCGTTATGATCGTGATGTGATGGTTATAATGATAATGTCACGGTTGTGATGATGATCATGATGTCATGGTTATGATGATGATCATGATTGTGATGTCATGGTTATGATGAAGATGATGATCATGACATCATAGTTGTTATGATGATCGTGATGTTATGGTTATGATTGTGATGATGATCGTGATGCCATGGTTGTGATCACTGCTGTTGTTGTTGTTGCGTGTGCAGGAGGTTTCAGTGACAGTGACTTGGGTGGTGGTGGCCAAGGTGGCAGCAACACCGGTGAGCAACACGCGTGTCTACATGCGTGCGTGTCTACATGCGTGTGCGCATCTGCATGCGTGTGCGTGTCTGCATGCGTGTGCGCGTCTGCATGCGTGTGTGCGTGTGCGCGTCTGCATGCGTGTGTGCGTGTGCGCGTCTGCATGCGTGTGCGCGTCTGCATGCGTGTCTGCATGTGTGTGCGTGTCTGCATGCGTGTGCGCGTCTGCATGCGTGTGCGCGTCTGCATGCGTGTGCGTGTCTAAATGCGTGTGCGTGTCTGCATGCGTGTGTGTCTGCATGCGTGTGTGCGTCTGCATGCGTGTGCACGTCTGTGTGCGTGTCTGCATGCGTATGCGCGTCTACATGCGTGTGCATGTCTGTCTGCATGCATGTGCGTGTCTACATGCGTGTGCATGTCTGTCTGCATGCGTGTGCGTGTCTACATGCGTGTGAGGTCTTGGGGGAGTGTAGCGGTCAGCGCTACGCCGCGCTACGAAACCCGGCGACCCGAGTTCGATTCCCGCTCACGGCACAACGCCGGTGACGCTGATCCGGACCGGTCGTGGGCTCCCCTAGGTCGACTCAGCCTCAAATGAGCACCTGGTGCGGTGTGTCGTAAACATCGGCACTGGGGGGGGGAGAGACAAAGGCGGCCGGGCGTGGCGCTGGCCCCCACCCCTCGTGTGCCACAGCGCGGCCTTTGCTGGCGCCGCTGTGGCACTTGCCCAACGGCCCAGTAAAGGGTGCGCGGGGGACCTTTGTCTCTGTGTACGTGTTTACCGCTCGGCTGTCTGAACGCCGCTGTCTGTCTGCTGTTGTTTTGCAGGTCAAGGGGGTAAGGCTGGCGGCGGGGCTATGGTCAGTGGGTGGGGCGGCGGCTATGGGCGTGGTGGACAGGGTGGTGGTGGACAGGCTGGTGGTGGTGGTGGCTATGGGCGTGGTGGACAGGCTGGTGGTGGAGGCTATGATCAGGGTGGCCGTGGTGGACAAGCTGGAGGTGGCTATGGCCGTGGTGGACAGGGTGGTGGTGGAGGCGGCTAGGTCAGGGTGGACAAGCTGGTGGTGGCTATGGCCAGGGTGGTGGTGGACAAGCTGGTGGTGGTGGCTATGGCAGGGTGGACAAGCTGGTGGTGGTGGCTATGGTCAGGGTGGACAAGCTGGTGGTGGGGCTATGGCCCGGTGGACAGGCTGGTGGTGTGGCGGCTATGGTCAGGCTGGCCGTGGTGGACAAGCTGGAGGTGGTGGCTATGGTCAGGGCGGCTATGGACACGAGGCTACGGTAAACACTCGNGCGGCAGCCGTCGTTGCAGCCCCGGTCTCTCGGAGGTGACGGGGACGGGTGGTGAATCTCCGACTCGCCGATGAGCGGCGGCGGGGCTCGCTGTTTCCTGGACACTTGAGTCAGCCCAGTCAGATCAGTCAGATCCAGTCAGATCCCAGATCCCAGTCAGCTCCCAGTCAGACCCAGTCAGATCCCAGTCAGATCCCAGTCAGAAGTCATCCCAGTCAACGCGGTCGACTCGAATCGAGTCCATGTCTCGAGTGAGCTCCGTCGAGTTGCGTGAGCCATGAAAACGCGGCGCCAGGCTGTGTCTGGAACAATCGGTTGCACGACAAAAGTTGACCCGAACCGGAGTTGTTGACGAGCGACTCCGCTGACTGGAGAGACTCCACTTGACCTTGAGTCGACTGGACTAGTTTCCACTCGACTCCAGTGACTGGAGTAGACTCAACTTGAACTCAAGTCAGTCACTGGAGTTGCGTGGACCCTGGAAACTCAGCGTCGAGCCGTGTTCCAACCGTGACAATCGGTTGCACGCAACCACAAAGTTGACCGTGCAACCGGAGTTGTTGATGCGTGCGAGGGCGAGCGAGTGGGTTGCATGCAACTGGTTGCCTGGGTTTGTGGGCTTCCCTCCCCCCCCCCCCGAGTTGCAAAGCTACCCACACTTTACCCTACAGGAACGGGAACCCAGATACGGGGAAACTATGGATGTCACGTGTGTGGTGGTGATCACGTGTGTGGTGTCATGCAGCGTGTGTGTGCGTGTGTATGCGTGTGTGCTGCGTGTGTGTGTGTGTGCGCGTCGGGTAGTGCGGGGAGCGGTGGCGCAGCGGTTAGCACGCTGCGCTACGAACCCGGCGACCCGAGTTCGATTCCCGCTCACAGCCAACACCGGTGACGATTATCTGAANCGGTCCTGGGCCTTCCCTAGGTCGACTCAGCTTCAAACGAGTACCTGGTGCGGTTAGTAAACATCGCCACCGGGGAGACAAAGGCGGCCGGGCGTGGTGCTGGCCACTCGTGTGCCGTGCCGGCCTTCATAGGTGCTCGCTAACAGCACTTGCCCCTACAGTCTGTTAGACTACACGGGGGGGGGGGGGTGTCTGGTTTTTGTGTGTTCGTGTNAAATGCGTGTGTGGCAGTGGTGTCGTGTGCGTAACCGTGTGTGTGTGTGTGGTGCATGCACACACACACGTACACACATGCATGGGGAGCGGTGGTGCAGTGGTGGGCGCGCTTCACTACGAACCACCCAGCGAGACAAGTTCTGTGGGAATGTGCGTGACTGATTGTGATGTGTTACTGTGGCCACGTGTGTGTGTGTGACTGATTGTGTGTGTGACTGTGCGTGCCTGTGCGTGACTGGGCGTGTGTGTGTGACTGTGCGTGACTGTTACCACTAAACCACGACGGAAATATATAACTAATAAGCTTGTGCCGGAGACCCCGGGGGGACAGGCGTCTATGACGTCTCCTGGCCAAACCCGATTTGGCAGAGCCAGGAGATTGAATCTTTACCCTCGGGCTCCTCCAGAAACAACGAAAAGCCACTACGAATGGCCACGTGGAATGTTCGAACGTTCACTGCGGAGGAGAGGCTGCCACTCCTTTGTCGGGAGCTGGACCAGTACCGCCTGGATCTCTGTGGCATTCAGGAGGTCCGGTGGACCGGCTCTGGCTCCTGCCACCATGAGGGGTGGACAGTCCTCTACTCGGGGCAGGAGACTGCCAAACAACAGGGTGTCGCTCTTCTTCTGAACAAAAGAATGAAGGGGGCATGGGAGCGTGGTGGTGAGGAGTGGGAAGCTGTAAGCCCCAGGCTACTTTGGGCTCGCCTTCCCATCAACCGGAGGCGAGGAGTGGTGGTCGTGGTTACTTATGCCCCCACCGAAGACGAATCTCCGACCCCCAGGAACAGGTTTGTAGATTTGCTGAGCATTTCTGTGAGATCAGCCAGGAAAACATCATGGCACAGTGGGGATGACCCTGCTGAGGCTGCGGTGCCTCAAATATTGGAGGAGGAAGTCACCCCTGTGAGTGGCTGGCTGAGGTGCCATCTGTTGAGGAAGTACTGAAGGCAATCCAGAGTCTGAGAACAGGAAAGGCACCGGGCAGAGATGATCTCCCAAGCGAAATGCTAAGGGAGAGTGGTGTTTGTGCACAGACTGCCCTACATGACATCATAACAAAAGTCTGGACCACTAGATGGGTTCCGCAGGATTGGAAGGATGCCCTGGTGGTCCCCCTCTTTAAGAAGGGGGACCGCACAGACTGTAACAACTACAGGGGCATCTCGCTCCTCAGTGTGCCGGGAAAGGCCCTGGCAAGGATTATTCAACATCGCCTTGCTAGGCACGCTGAGGAGAGGCTTGCGGAGCCCAATGCGGTTTCAGGAAAGGGCGGTCCTGCACAGATGCCATACTTTCTGCTGCAGCAGAGGTGCAGGGAATTCCAACAAGACCTACATCTCTGCTTTATTGACCTGTTCAAGGCCTATGATATCATCGGTAGGTCTGGGCTCTGGGTTGTTCTTCGTGCTTTCAGATTCCCTGACCATCTGCTCATGATGATTAAGGACCTTCATGATAGTGAGCGTGCCCGGGTAAAACTACGTGGCCGGGAGTCAGAGCCATTCCCTGTACACCTTGGGGTGCGACAGGGATGTCCTCTGGCTCCCACATTATTTAACATCTATTTTGATCACGTAGTTCGTGAAGCCTTCAATAGCTGTATTGGAGGAATTTCCATTTGGTACAGATATAATGGGAGGCTGATTGATGCCCGGGTGCG
The DNA here is from genome assembly GCA_018977245.1 of Lethenteron camtschaticum. Lineage (NCBI taxonomy): Eukaryota > Metazoa > Chordata > Hyperoartia > Petromyzontiformes > Petromyzontidae > Lethenteron > Lethenteron camtschaticum. Next base: position 5,723,794 of record MU249630.1, read on the forward strand.
GTCAAGGGATGGCTCCCTATTGGTCAACCACGTTATGTATGCCGATGATTTGGTAATTGCTGCTCATTCAGAGGAAGAGTTGTAGCTGCTGCTGCTGAAACTGGAGCGTGCCACTAAGAGGTGGGCCTTACCATCAGCCCCACCAAAACTAAGCACCTGCCTGGGTATTTTGTACCATCGAACACTCCACCCCCACAACTCCCAATCGGTGAATGGGCAGTTGTGGAGAGAGTGGAGAGTTTCCCATATCTGGGCAGTGTGCTCATGATGGGCTCCGGTTTAACAGCAGAGGTCTCACTCCGAATCAGTCGAGCGGCAATATCTTTTCATCGGTTGCATAACGCTGTGTGGAAGCTACCTGGTCTGTCGTCCACACGAAGCTTTAGGTCTTCTCGGCCACGGTCATTCCTCCCTTCTCTACACTTGCAAAACGTAGACCCCCTAATGGAGCATCTTCGCCGGTGAGAAACATTTAGGCAGGCCTGCCTACGATCAATCCTGGGTTTAACCAGGCTGGATTGTGTGAGGAGCTCACAAATCCTCGAAAGATCTGGACAAAGTCCCATCGGTGAGCTCCGGCAGGCAAGGCTGCATTGGCTGGGTCATGTAGCCCGCATGCCCAGCCACCACATGCCCAAATAGCTTTTGTTTGGCCGGATCGAGGGGGCTAAACGGGCACGGCACGGGCTAGAGAAGAGATGGAGTGATGTGGTACAGGAGGACGTGGAGCTGAGTGGACTTGCCGATGACCGGTACCAGCCAGCGGTGTCAAGATCGGCCTCTGTGGAGGAGGCTCGTGAAGGACGCTACTGGGCAGTTGGAGGCAGTCGCCCTCCAACAACAACGGAGGGCGGACGAGCGACGCTCACAACAACGAGTGGAGCACCGGGTGGCTAAAGCACAGCAAGTTGGCACAGTAGGGGGCACAGGTGGTGCATCAGCCAGTCATCTCGGTCATCTCAGTCGCCTGCACCTGGGTCTGCCCAGTGACCTCCTGCCAGCGGGCGTTCGACACTTCACGTGGCCTCAAGGTGCACATGGCCTGGCACAAGCGTCGTGCCGGTTGTTGTGTAACAATGTGTGACTGTGGCCGTGTGTGTGTGACTGTGCGTGACTGTGTGTGACTGTGGCCCTGTGTGTGTGTGTGACTGTGTGTGTGATGGTGTGTACCAGGTGCGGTGCTAATTTGGATCTCTGAGCATTACGAGCTGCTGCTGATCTTTGCCTCTAGATTCCTGCTGGACGAAGGGGAGGTGGGGCCCGGTAGGTGCGGGAGGGAGAGAGAGAGAGAGTCAGCAAGCACTCACACGGAGAGCGCACCAGGCACCCTGGCTCACACACACACACGTGACTCTCTCTGTGTGTGTCTCTCTGTGTCTCTCCTCTCTCTCTCTCTCTGCTCCCCCCCCTCTCTCTCCCCCCCTCTCTCTCCCCCCCTCTCTCTGCCCCCTCTCTCTCTCCCCCCTCTCTCTGCCCCCTCTCTCTCTATCCCCTCTCTCCCCCCCTCTCTCCCCCCCTCTCCTCTGCCCCCCTCTCTCTGCCCCCCCTCTCTCTGCCCCCCTCTCTCTCTGCCCCCCTCTCTCTCCCCCCCTCTCTACCCCCCTCTCTCTGCCCCCCCTCTTTTCCCCCCCCTCCTCCCTCTGCCCCCCCCTGCCCCCAGGCGGTAACACGAAGGTGTCCCCGGGGCGTCTGCGGGCATCGCGGGCGGAGTGATCGCCGCTGTCGTGGCGGCCATCTCGGCCTTCATCGCCTACAAGCGACGCCAGGGACGCGGTCAGCCTCACATCCTGCTCGACAACAACAACAGCAATCACAACTACAATCACAACAACAACCACAATCACAACAACAACCATAATCACAACAACAGCAACCACAATCACAACAATCTCGACAACAGCAACCACAATCACATCACAACAAACTACAATCTCAACAACAACCACAATCACAACAACCACAACAACAATCTCGACAACAGCTACCACAACAATCACAACAACAATCTCAGCAACCACAATCACAACAAACACAACAACGATCTCAACAACAGCAACCACAATCACAACAACAATCTCAACAACCACAATCACAACAACCACAACAACAATCTCGACAACAGCAACAATCTCGACAACAGCAACCACAATCACAACTACAATCTCAACAACAACCACAATCACAACAACCACAACAACAATCTCAACAACAGCAACCACAATCACAACAATCACAACAATCTCAACAGCAACCACAATCACAACAACAATCTCGACAACAGCAACCATAATCACAAAAATCTCAACAACAACAATCTCAACAACAGCAACCACAATCACAACAACAATCTTAACAACCACCACAACCACAACAATCACAACAGCAACCACAACAAACACAACAACGATCTCAACAACAGCAACCACAATCACAACAAACACAACAACGATCTCAACAACAACCACAACAACAACAATCTCAACAACAACCACAATAGCCACAACCGTCACAACAACCACCACCACCGCAGCAATCAGCACAACCTAATCCCTGATCGCGCTCGACACGTTCCACACCCACGTCACTTGGCGTGTCCTTAGCGTGCCACGTGCATGGCGCGCGACGTTTCGGGCGACGACCCTCCGTCAGAGCGCACACGCACAGGTCACTCGTGAAAGAAGGCCCGTTGCCTGAAACGTCGCCCGTTAACAAACCTGGCGACCCGGGGTTCGATTCCCGCTCACGTCCGCCCACACCACCGGTGACGATTCTCTGAACCCGACCTGGGACTCCCCTAGGTCGACTCGGCCTCGAAACGAGTACCCGGTGCGTTGTGGTAAAACATCGCCACTGGGGAGACAAAAGCGGCCGGGCGTGGTTTTTTCCGGCCACACCACCCCCCTCGTGTGCCACAGTGCCGGTAGCCTTCGTAGGTGCTGTCGCTAACAGCACTTGCCCCGACAGTCCGTTAGAGGCTACACGGGGGACCTTTATCCTTGTTCCTTGGTGTTGGCGTGCTCCGTGCACCACCCCCAGACGGGTCGCTTGGCCCTGCCGAGTCGTCTGCGGGGTGATCTGTAACACCTCCAAAATCCCCGTGTGTGACCCCGTGTGTGACCCCCGTGTGTGACCCCGTGTGTGACCCCGTGTGTGACCCCCGTGTGTGACCCCCGTGTGTGACCCCCACGTGGTCCCCGTTGTCTGCAGGCGTGGCGGGTCCTGGAGGGTCCCAGGGCAGCCGCAGCAGCAGTCCGGGGGCAACAGTGAGTGACCCCCCCTCCCCTCTCCCCCTCCCCCCTCCCCCCCCCCCTCCCCCCTCCCCCCCTCCCCTCTCCCCCTCCCCCTACCCCCCCCTCCCTCCCCTACCCCCCCCTCCCTCCCCCTACCCCCCTCCCCCCTACCCCCCCTCCCTCCCCTACCCCCCCCCTCCCTCCCCCCTCCCCCCCTCCCTCCCCCTCCCCCCCCTCCCTCCCTTCCCCCCCCCCCCTCCCCTTCCCCCTCTCCCCCTCCCCCCTCCCCTCCCCCCCCCCTCCCTCCCCCCCTCCCCCCCCTCCCCTCCCCCCCCTCCCCACCCCCTCCCCCTCCCCCCTCCCCCCCCCTCCCTCCCCCTCCCCCCCCCCCCCTCCCCCCCCCCCCCCTTTCTCCCCTCCCCTCCCCCCCCCCTCCCCTNCCCCCTCCCTCCCCCTCCCACCCCCCTCCCTCCCTCCCCCCCCCTCCCCTCCCCCCTCCCCCCCCCCCCCCCCTCCCCCCCTCCCCNCCCCCTCCCTCCCCTCCCCCCTCCCCCCCCCCTCCCCACCCCCTCCCCTCCCCCCCCCTTCCCCCCCCCCTCCCCCCCCCCCCCCCCCCCNCCCCCNCCCTGTCCCTNCCCCCCCCCCCCCCCCCCCNCCCACCCCCTCCCTCCCCCCTCCCCTCCCCCCCTCCCCACCCCCCTCCCCCCCCCTCCCCCCCCCCCCCTCCCCTCCCCCTCCCCCCCCCCTCCCTCCCCTCCCCCCCCCCTCCCCTNCCCTCCCCACCCCTCCCTCCCCCCCTCCCCCCCCCCCCCCCCCCCTCCCCANCCCCTCCCCCCCCCCCCCTCCCCTCCCCTCCCCCCCCCCCTCCCCTCCCCTCCCCCCCCCCCCCCCCCCCCCCTCCCCCCCCCCCCCCCCCCCCCNCCCNCCCCTCNNCCCCCCCCTNCCCCCCCTCCCCCCCCCCNCCCCCCTCCCCCCCCCCCCCCTCCCCCCCCTCCCCNCCCCCCCTCCCCCCCTCCCACCCCCCCCCCCCCCTCCCCCCCCTCCCCCCCCCCCCCCCACCCCTCCCCTCCCCCTNCCCACCCCCTCCCCCCTCCCCCCCCCCCCNTCCCNCCCCCCCCCCCCCCCTCCCACCCCCCCCCCCCCCTCCCCTCCCCCCTCCCCTACCCCTCCCCCCCCCCCCCTCCCNCCCCNCCCCCCCTCCCCCCCCCCCCTCCCTCCCCCCCCCCCCCCCCCCCCCTCCCCCCCCTGTCCCCTCCCCCCCCCCCCCCCCCCCCCCCCCCTCCCCCTCCCCCCCCCTCCCCCTCCCCCCCCCCCTCCCCCCCCCCTCCCCCCCCCCCCCTACCCCTCCCCCCTNCCCTNCCCACCCCCTCCCCCTCCCCTCCCCCCCCCTCCCCCCCCCCCCACCCCCTCCCATCCCCCATCCCCCCCCCCCCCCTNCCCCCCCCCCCACCCCCTCCCCACCCCTCCCCCCCCCTCCCCCCCCCTCCCANCCCCTCCCCCCCCCCCCACCCCCTCCCCCCCTCCCCTCCCCCCTCCCCTCCCCTCCCCCCTCCCCTCCCCCCTCCCCTCCCCTCCCCTCCCCCCCCTCCCCTCCCCTCCCTCCCCCCCCCCCTCCCCTNCCCCTCCCCTCCCCTCCCCCCCCCTCCCCTCCCCTCCCCCCCCCCCTCCCTCCCTCCCCACCCCCCTCCCCCCTCCCCCCCCCTCCCCTCCCCTCCCCACCCCTCCCCTCCCCTCCCCCCCCCCTCCCCTCCCTCCCCCCCCCTCCCCCTCCCCTCCCCCCCCCCTCCCCTCCCCCCCCCCTCCCCTCCCCTCCCACCCCCCTCCCCTCCCCTCCCCTCCCTNCCCCCTCCCCTCCCCTNCCCCCCTCCCCTNCCCCTCCCCTCCCCCCCCTCCCCCTCCCCTCCCCCCTACCCCTCCCCTCCCCTCCCCCTCCCCTCCCCCTCCCTCCCCCTACCCTCCCTCCCCCTCCCCTCCCCTCTCCCCCTCCCCTCCCCTCCCCCTCTCCCCCTCTCCCCCTCCCCCCTCCCCCCTCCCCCTCCCCCCTCCCCTCCCCACCCCTCCCCACCCCCTCCCCTCCCTTTCCCCCTCCCTTCCCCCCTCCCCCTCCCACGCATGGTGTGTGTGTGTGACGCGTGGTGTGTGACGCGTGGTGTGTCACGCGTGGTGTGTGTCTGAGACACGCGTGGTGTCACACGTGGTGTGAGACACGCTTGCTGTGTCACACGTGGTGTGAGACACGCTTGCTGTGTGTAACACGTGCTGTTCGTGTGCGGCGATGTGTGTTGTGCACAGTGATCACGAACCTGATTGGTCAGTTTTTCGGTGGAGGAGGCAGAGGAGCCGCCAACGCGAACTACGGCACCCCGGGCAGGGGCCAGCAATTCTAGCAGCTCCACTCAGCAGCCAGCCCAACCACTCACACAGCCAGTCCAACCACTCACTCCCCTAACCACTCACTCAATCACTCATCCACTCACTCAGCCATCCACTCACTCACTCAACCAACCATTCACTCACGCAACCACTCACTCACTCAACCACTCACCCAACCACTCATTCACTCAACCAGTTACTGACCCAGTCACTCACTCCCCAACCACTCACTCAACCACTCAGCCATCCACTCACTCACTCACCCAGCCAACCATTCACTCAGCACCCACTCAGGCAGCCACTCACTCACTCGGCACACACCCTCTGCACAGCACAGCACACATCATCAAGCGCAGCAACCTTCACCCACACCTCACCTCACCTGTGGAAGCACCCACACATCCCCGCGTCTTCGTCATTCCGCGTCTGCGGCGGGCTGATGACCGTTGCCGTGTGGAGGGGAGGGGGACTGTCTGTCTCTCTCACTCTCTCACTCTCTCTCTCTCCTCTCGGACTCTGAGCGAGAGGAGTCGGGCAGCCTGCACTCGTTCCAAACTCGAGACTCGGCGATCAAACTCTGTGGAGTCTGTGGACCAGAACTTTTGGCCCCAGGGGATTTGTGATTCCCAATTAAATTTCCCAATTTGAGACTCCGGGATTCGGGAATCGAGTGCCCTGGACTTGAGTCCAAATCTCAGACTCTTTTTTTAAAGATTTGAATCCGAGGCTCGGGAGGGAATCGAGGTTCATGGGCTGAACCGTTTGGCCTGGACTCGGTGACTCAAATAATCTGGACTTATTGAGTCTGAAAGCCAAAACTTGGGATTCCAGAATTTTGAGATTCGAGATTCCATCTCCTCTCCACGTCCCCCCCCCCGCACCTCATCACCCCCCGTGTATAAACCGGTGCGTTTAATCAAGTTGTGTATATAGGGGTACAGGGGTCGACGGTGCATATAATGGGTACAGGGGTATTCTCTTCGTGTCGACCATGGATAAAGGGGGTATAGGGGGTATGGGGGGTAATCTCCTTTGTGTAAACCATTTGTATCGGGGTGACCCCTCTGTGCACCCACATAGGGGGGGTTCCCTCCGTGTACAGCATGCGTGTAGGGGTACCCCTCTGTGCACACCACATAGGGGGGGTTCCCTCCGTGTACAGCATGCGTGTAGGGGTGTAGTGGTATCCGCTCCGTGTCGGGTCTCGGGTCGGAGTGGTGAGCTTTTGCCGTGAAATGTCGCCGCGCTTTTCTGGACGATTACCCTACCACCACCTCCTCGTCGTCGCCCTCCTCCCCAGAACTAATAAAAGATCGTCAAACTCTTCTTCGACGGCAGTGGATGTGCCTCGCCATCACAGACGATAGCTTCCACGACGTGGACAATTATAGCAGCAGCAGCAGTGTGTGTGTTAAAGGGCGACGTTTCAGGCAACCGCCCTTCCTCATCGCACGCAGGGAGGCCAGTGGAGAGGCCGGTGAGTGACCTGTGTGTGCGTGCGCTCTGAAGGAGGGTCGTCACCCGAAACGTCGCGCGCCTTACACGTGGCATCGGGAGAGAGACGCAAACTCAAAATATACAGCAGGCGTCAGGGTCGGGATCGAACTCACGACCTCCTGTAGACCAGGCGAGGTAGTTAACATCTCACCACGGAGAGAGAGAGACACGCAGACTCCAAATATACAGCAGGCGTCAGGGCTGGGATCGAACCTACGACCTCCTGTAGACCAGGCGAGGTAGTCAACATCTCACCACAGAGAGACACGCAAACTCCAAATACACAGCAGGCGTCGTCAGGGTCGGGATCGAACCCACGACCTCCTGTAGACCAGGCGAGGTAGTCAACATCTCACCACGGAGAGAGAGACACACAGACTCCAAATATACAGCAGGCGTCAGGGTCGGATCGAACCCACGACCTCCTGTATACCAGGCGAGGTAGTTAACATCTCCACGGAGAGAGAGAGACACACAGACTCCAAATATACAGCAGGCATCGTCAGGGTCGGGATCG
>MU249630.1:5736410-5821666 GCA_018977245.1 Lethenteron camtschaticum
GCGCAGCTCCTGCTTGCTGAACATCAGCTGGTAGCCCACCTCGTCCGCCTTCACGCCCTGCGCCACACGCGCCTCCACGCCCTCAAAGAAGACCTGGGGGGGCGGAGACATGGAGAGACTTGAGGAGACACGCGGGGAGACACGGGGAGAGACACGGGGAGAGACGCGGGGGGCGCAGGGAGAGATGCAGGGGGAGACACGGGGGGAGAGATGCGGGGGGAGACACGGGGAGAAACATGGGGAGACGCGGGGAGAGACGTGGGGGGGAGACACGGGGAGAGACGCGAGGGGGAGACACGGGGAGAGACACGGGGGGGCGCAGGGAGAGACACGGGGGGAGACACGGGGAGAGACGCGAGGGGGGAGACACGGGGAGAGACACGGAGGGAGACACAGGGGGAGACACGGGGGAGACACGGGGGAGACACGGGGAGAGACACGGGGGGGCGCAGGGAGAGACACGGGGGGAGACACGGGGGAGAGACGGGGGAGACACGGGGAGAGACACGGGGGGAGATGGGGGGACACGCAGGGAGAGAGACACGGGAGAGACGCGGGGGGAGACACGGGGAGAGACGCGAGGGGGAGACACGGGGAGAGACACGGGGGGGCGCAGGGAGAGACACGGGGGAGACACGGGAGAGACGGGGGAGACACGGGGAGAGACGCGGAGGGGGAGACGCGGGGAGAGACACGGGGGGAGACACGGGAGAGACAAGGGGAGAGACACGGGGGGCGCAGGGAGAGACACGGGGAGAGACGCGGGGGAGATGGGGGGGACACGCAGGGGGAGAGACACGGGGGGGAGACACGCGGGGGAGACACGGGGAGAGACGCGAGGGGGGAGACACGGGGAGAGACACGGGGGGCGCAGGGAGAGACACGGGGGGAGACACGGGAGAGACGCGAGGGGGGAGACGCGGGGAGAGACACGGGGGAGACATGGGGAGACACGGGGGAGACGGGGAGAGACACGGGGGGAGACATGGGGAGAGACACGGGGGGGCGCAGGGAGAGACACGGGGAGAGACGCGGGGGAGACACGGGGAGAGACGCGAGGGGGAGACGCGGGGGAGACATGGGGAGAGACACGGGGGGCGCAGGGAGAGAGACGGGGGAGACACGGGGAGAGACGCGGGGGAGACACAGGGAGAGACGCGGGGGGAGACACGGGGAGAGACGGGGGGAGACGCGGGGAGAGACGCAGGGGGAGACACGGGGAGACGCGGGGGGAGACATGGGGAGAGACACGGGGGGGCGCAGGGAGAGACACGGGGGGAGACACGGGGAGAGACGCGGGGGAGACACGGGGAGAGACGCGGGGAGACACGGGGAGAGACGCGGGGGGAGACACGGGGAGAGACGCGAGGGGGAGACACGGGGAGAGACACGGGGGGCGCAGGGAGAGACACGGGGGGAGACGCAGGGGAGACGCGGGGGGAGACACGGGGAGAGACGCGGGGGGAGATGGGGGGGACACGCAGGGGGAGAGACACGGGGAGTTGCATTGAGAGACGCAGGGAGACACGCATGTGGAGACATGTGGGAGGAGACACGAAAAGAGAAGCGTTGAGAGACACAGGGAGAAATGCAGGGGGAGACACGCAGGGGGAGACACGGAGAGAGACGCAGGGGTGAGACACGGGGAGAGACGGGGAGACACACGGAGACACACGGGGAGACACACGGAGAGACACACGGGGAGACACGCAGGGCGAGACACGCAGGGCGAGACACGCAGGGCGAGACACGCGGGGGACGTATGCGTGTATGTTGAACTTCTTTCGCACCGTACGTAGCCAACCAGAGGGAGACACAAAGAGAGACACGGCGAGCTTCGGCAGACTGACATGAGTACTCTGCCTGGTGCGGTGTGCAGTAAGCATCGCCACTAGAGAGACAAAGACGGCCGGGTGTGGTGCTGGCCGACCACCCACTCGTGTGCCATTCCGGCCTTCATAGGTGCTCGCTCACAGCACTTGCCCTAAGAGTCTGTTAAAGACTATACGGGGATCTTTGTCGTTTTTGTGTGTGTGCGTGTGTGTGTGTACGTGTGTGTACGTACGTTGAGTTTGGGTAGTGGCTGCCCCAGGTAGGAGGTGACGTAGGCGTGCAGGTGTGTACGTGTGTGTACGTGTGTGTACGTGTGTGTGTACGTGTGTGTGTGTGTGTGCGTGTGTGTACGTGTGCGTGTGCGTACGTTGAGTTTGGGCAGCGGCTGCCCCAGGTAGGAGGTGACGTAGGCGTGCAGGTGTGTGTACGTGTGTGTGTGTACGTGTGTGTGTACGTGTGTGTGTACGTGTGTGTGTACGTGTGTGTGTACGTGTGTGTACGTGTGTGTACGTGTGTGTGTGTGTGTGTGTGTGCGTACGTTGAGTTTTGGTAGTGGCTGCCCCAGGTAGGAGGTGACGTAGGCGTGCAGGTGTGTACGTGTGTGTGTATGTGTGTGTGTGTACGTGTGTGTGTACNTGTGTGTGTGTGTGTGTACGTGTGTGTGTGTGTGCGTACATTGAGTTTTGGTAGTGGCTGCCCCAGGTAGGAGGTGACGTAGGCGTGCAGGTGATCTGCGTATTTGTTCTTGGCGTCGCGCCGCTCGGCGTCCAGGCTGCCGATCTTGAGGCGGGAGAGCGTGGCGAAGAGGTGGTGGTAGTTCTCCATGAGCACCACGTCCCGCGGGGTCTTCTGGCTCTCGGCCGCCACCTTCTCCACTGCCGCGGCCACAACAACAACAATAAACAACAACCACCTACTCCATCACCACAACAGCAATAAACAACCACCACCGCAGCCACAACAGCAATAATAAACAACAACAACCACCTACTCCACCACCGCAGCCACAACAACAATAATAAACAACAACAACCTACTCCACCACTGCAGCCACAACAACAATAATAAACAAACAACCACCTACTCCATCACCACAGCCACAACAACAATAATAAACACCAACAACAACCTACTCCACCACCACAGCCACAACAACAATAATAAACACCAACAACAACCTACTCCACCACCACAGCCACAACAACAATAATAAACAAACAACCACCTACTCCACCACCACAGCCACAACAACAATAATAAACAACAACCACCTACTCCATCACCACAGCCACAACAACAATAATAAACACCAACAACAACCTACTCCATCACCGCAGCCACAACAACAATAATAAACAAACAACCACCTACTCCATCACCGCAGCCACAACAACAATAATAAACACCAACAACATCCTACTCCATCACCACAGCCACAACAACAATAATAAACAACAACAACCACCTACTCCACCACCGCAGCCACAACAACAATAATAACAACAACCTCCACCTTAAATTTCGATTTAAAGCTTTCGTGACTGCAGGGATTCATCTTCTTGGTTCTTTCAGTAAAATCACGTAGAAGGGAAACAATAAAAATAATAAAATAAAACATAATAATTCTCACGACGTTTCGGCCACAACGCAAGCAGCCGTCCTCAGGTGAAGACCGACAGACAAATCACCCTCAAAACCATCACCAGATCCCCTGCTGCTGCGCTACCAGCCCCATAGCGGCGAAGGCACCTGCCTGACCTCCCTCCCTCCCTCCCTCCGTCTCCCCCGGCTGCCCCTACCGTTGTCGAACACGGCACGGATGAGCCTGGCGTAGGCCTTGTCGAGGTCCCCCTGCGCTCCGCGCTGCGGAAGATTCCCTCGGCAAGTTCGGCAAACTCCTCGAACGCCGACACGAACGGCAGCACCGCCACCTTGCTCTTCTTGCCGATCTTCACCTCCTCCATCTGACGCGTCTGCGTCGACTGGCGGGGAGTGGGGGGGGGGGGAAAGAGGGGAGGGGTCACGTGGGGTTCGGGGGGAGGGGCCGAGCTTCGGGGCGTAGTCACGAGACTCAGGATGGACACGTGGATTGGAAAAAGCAAGCGTTGCGATGTGCCGGAGAAGTTCAGATACCAGGGCAGACGAGAGAGACGCACAGACACGCCGTGAGACGCACAGACACACTAGAGACACACGTACAGACACACGTAGAGACACACGTACAGACACACGCGCACACACACACACGGGAGACACGTGACGGACACGCGCACGNACACACACACACACACGGGAGACACGTGACGGNCACACACACACACACATGGGAGACACGTGACAGACACACACACACACTTGGAAGACACGTGACGGACACACACACACACTTGGAAGACACGTGACGGACACACACACACACATGGAAGAGACGTGACAGACACGCACACGCACACACACACACGTGACAGACACACACACACGCGCGCAGAGGCGTCTCACGATGAGCCGGTCGAAGTTGCGCTTGATGAGCACGAGCACGTTGCCCAGCGTGGTGCTGAGGAAGGAGGTGGGGTCCTGGCTCTGCGCCGTCCACACGTGGTGGCTCATCTTGACGAGCATGTGCAGCGACGTGAGCGCATCCACGCGGTCCCCCACCGCGATGAGCCCGCCACCTCCAGCTCCACGCACTGGAAGATCTCCGACATCATCTGGCGCAGGATCGCAGTGTCCTCCTTGCTGTGGGGGGGGGGGCGGCGTGGGGGTGGTCGTGGGTGGGAGACACGGAGGAGAACGGAGGCACGCGGACAGACAGAGAGAGAGGAGACACAGACAGAGAGACAGAGACACAGACACAGAGAGAGACAGAGAGAGAGACAGAGACACAGACACAGAGAGAGAGAGACACAGACAGAGAGAGACAGAGACACAGAGAGAGAGAGAGACAGAGACACAGAGAGACAGACAGAGAGAGAGACAGAGACACAGAGACACAGACAGAGAGACAGACACAGACAGAGAGAGAGACAAAGACAGAGAGACAGAGACACAGACAAGAGAGACAGAGACACAGAGAGACAGAGGCACAGAGAGACACGGGCATAGATGGGGACGGAGACAGACAGAGGCACAGACAGAGACACAGAGAGAGACACAGAAAGACAGAGACACAGACAGAGAGACATAGACACAGACAGGGAGACAGAGAGACAGAGACACAGAGAGACAGAGGCACAGAGAGACAAAGAGAGACACGGGTACAGATGGAGACACACACAGAGAGAGATATGCACGTGAGCACAGGCACGCACAGATCACAGTCACACGCACTCAAGCTAACAAAGGTAAAGGAGCCCCACCCGCTGCGTAGCACACACAGACTGTTGGGTCAAGTGCTCGCGGTGAGGCCAACCCACGCACGACCGCATTTGTTTTGACGGTGCGCTCATTTAAGGCCGAGCGGACCTACAGGCGGGCCGGGGACGTGGCGAGCGGCACTCACGGAGGTCTGGCGAGGAGGGGGGCAGCTTCTGGCGACTCGCAATCAGTCCGTCCGTCTCCGCGTCTCCTGCGCACACAATGTAGTGCACTGCTCACTCCATTACTCACTCACCACTCACACCGCTAGCGTACTCACTCACCACTCACTACTCACTCATCACTCACACTTCTAGCGTAGTCACTCACCACTCACTCACCACTCACACTTCTAGCGTACTCCCTCACCACTCGCTCACCACTCACTCACCACTCACCACTCACACTTCTAGTGCACTGCTCACTCCATTACTCACTCACCACTCACACTTCTAGCGTACTCACCACTCACTCACCACTCACTCACCACTCACTCACCACTCACTCACCACTCACTCACCACTCACACGTCTAGCATACTCACTCACCACTCACTCACCACCACTAGCGTACTCACTCACCACTAAACACCTCCAGCGTACTCACTCACCACTCACTCACCACCTCTAGCGTACTCACTCACACTCACTATAAACACCTCCAGTGTACTCACTCACCACTCACTCACCACCTCTAGCGTACTCACTCACCACTCACCACTAAACACCTCCAGTGTACTCACTCACCACTCACTCACCACCTCTAGCGTACTCACTCACCACTCACTCACCACTCACCACTCACACGTCTAGCGCACTCACTCACCACTCACCATCTCTAGCGCACTCACTCACCACCTACAGCGTACTCACTTACCACTCACACATCTAGCGAACTCACTCACCACTCACCACTCGCTCACCTCTAGCGCACTCACTCACCACCTCCAGCGTACTCACTCACCACTCACTCACCTCTAGCGTACTCACACACTCACAACTCACCGCGCTCATCCACACCTCCCTCACCTGCGTGGGTGTTCCCTGCGTCTGCGTGGTGCGGGGCTGCGGCGGAGGCAGCTGGAGTTGAAGAACTTGCAGAGGAAGTCCTGCTCGGCGAGACACGCAGGCTCCAGCTCCACCAGCACCTGCTCGAAGATCTACACCGTCACGCTCACCGTCACGCTCACCACTCGCTCACCACTCGCTCACTATCACGCTCACACTCGCTCACACGCGGNGCTCCAGCTCCACCAGCACCTGCTCGAAGATCTACACAGCCACGCTCACCGTCACGCTCACCACTCGCTCACACGCGGGCTCCAACTCCACCAGGACCTGCTCGAAGATCTACACAGGCACGCTCACCGTCACGCTCACCACTCGCTCACCACTCGCTCACCACTCGCTCACCACTCGCTCACCNTCACGCTCACCACTCGCTCACCGNTGCTCCAGCTCAGCACCTGCTCAAAGATCTACACAGGCACGCTCACCGTTCACTCACACTCCACTCCCACTCACCCACACCTGACCCAATACCAACACCTGACACCCAACGACCCAATAACCGAACGATCATCACCCAATGACCAATAACCCACGACTCACCCAACGACCCAATAACCGAACGATCACACCCAATGACCCAATAACCCAACATCTGCTCAACGACCCAATAACCACGATACAATCACCCTGACCAATAACCCAACGCTGACCCCAACGACCCAATAACCTAACGAAAATCACCCAACGACCCTCAACGTGACAACCCAACGACCCAATAACCAACGATACACACCCAATGACCCAATAATCCAACGATCTGACAACCCAACGACCCAATAACCTAACGATACAATCACCCAATGACCCAATAATCCAACGATCTGACAACCCAACGACCCAATAACCTAACGATACAATCACCCAACGACCCAATAACCAACGATCTGACAACCCAACGACCCAATAACCGAACGATACAATCACCCAATGACCCAATAATCCAAGGACCTGAAATCCAACGACCAATAACCTAACGATACAATCACCCAACGACCCAATAACCAACGACCTGACAACCCAATCACCCAACGACTCAATAACCCATCGACCCCACGGCGGCACGATGACCCCGTCGATGACCCCGCCGCCGACCTTGTCGAACTTGCTGTGGTCGCTGATGTCGAGGTCGGACGACGACATGTTTCCCACGTCGGACAGGGAGGAGGAAGCGGAGCCCCGGGTGGGGCCCCCCCCCAACAGCGGCGGCGGCGCCACCGCCACCCCGNCCCCCCCAGCTTATTGAGGCTGGAGGAGGATCCGGTCATCTTGCTCATAGCCACCTGGGAGGCTGCGGTGGGGGCACACGGGGGANGGGGGGGGGCACGATGGTGGGTGGAGGAGAAAACGGATAAGTAATATTTTAAAAAACTTTTCAAAAACACGCGTTAATGAAATGTAGCGTACGAGTAATGGCAGAACTCCACGACTCCAGGAAGTGGCCTGAAGCTTGTCATGACGTACGGGGCCGTGGTGATTTACAGCCAACGTCAGTTGAGCGTGGACAATTAGAGCCAAGCCGAAACATAACATATAAAAATAATTTTCGATTTAAAGCTTTTTTCGTGACTGCAGGGATTCATCTTCTTGTTTTTCGGTAAAGTCACGTAGAAGGGAAGTAATGAAATAATAAAAATAAACATAATAAAATAATTGTATTATAATAAAATAAAACATAATAATAATTGTATTATGTTTTATTTTTATTATTGTATTACTTCCCTTCTACGTGACTTTACCGAAAGAACCAAGAAGATAAAAAGAATGTTTAAATGTTTTTTTTTTATGATAGAATATAGTATTGTCATCAGTATTACATAAGTATACCACGTTTGCAGTCGACACCACATTGGGAAGTGGGTTAAAATTGAGTTACAATATTTGAGGATACGACAACAACAACAACAGACAGAGTGAGTTAATAGAAAGCGTGCAATAATAAAACACGGGCGGGCGGGTAAACACAGGTGCGTGCGTGCACGTGCATGTGCGTGCGTGCGATGCGTGTGCATATGCGTACGTGCGTGTGTGCGTGTGTGTGCACACGAGCAGGCGGGCATGCGNGCACACATACGCACGCACGGACATTGTATAGACACACAGGCGAGTGCACAGGCAGGCACACAAACATATGGGCGGGCGGGCGAGCGAGCTTACGAGATTTACACAAACGCACAGACGGGAACACGCGCATACGCACACGTGAAAAACACACGACAATGTACACAAACGCACAGGTTTGTACACGGTACATACACACGCAGGAATGTACAAACGCAGGCAAACCCATGGGTGCAAACACACACACACGGGCACGTACGCATACACCGGTACGTACCTCACGCGCACAAACGTGTACACAAACACAACACAGGTACGCACACAGCGAGTACACACAGACATGTTCACAACGAGCATGCACACCAACGCGCAGGCGCGCACACATGCACATGCGGCGAAGCAAGCGCATACGTACGCACAGGCTCGCACGCACGTGCAGAGACACACACACACGTGCAGACACACACACACACAAGCNTGTAGAGACACACACACACGCGTGCAGAGACACACACACACGCGTGCAGAGACACACACACGCGCACGCACGCACACGCACAAACGTACACACAAACGCCGGCGTGCCCCAGAGTGCCGCGTGGATGTGCCGATGCCCGCAGAGCGCGTCGGGATGATCTCACGCACACACGCAACGCAAGCTCATGCACACACGCGCACAATCGCATCCGTGGACTCATCGACTCACTCGCTCATGCGAACACACTGACCAAGCAAAGACAAATGTCCCCTGTATATCATTAACAGGCTGTTGGGGCAAGTGCTGTCAGGAAGTAGCAGTGTCTATGAAGGCCGACGCAGTTCACGAGGGGAGAGGGACACGGGGAGGAGAGGGACACGGGAGGAGGAGGGGAGGAGAGGGACACGGGGAGGAGAGGGAGAAGGGGGAGGAGAGGGACACGGGGAGGAGAGGAGGAAGCACAAGGAGGGAACTTACACTCAAGACGGGAGAGGCTGGGTCGACGCTGAGTGACTGTTCAGAGAACACACCACACCACACCCACACACCACACCACACCACACACCGCACCACACCACACAGCACACCCACACCATACCCACACCGCACGACACACCGCACCACACACCGCACCACACCCACCAGCACCACACCCACCAGCACCACACACCGCACCGCACACCACACACCACACCCACTAGCACCACACACCGAACCACACACCACACCGCACCACAACACCCCCACATCGCACACCACACCACACCCACACAGCACCACACCCACTAGCACCACACCCACACCACACCCACTCAGCACCGCACCACACCCACACCGCACCACACTCAGCACCGCACCACACCACCGGCACCGCACACACCACAGGGGAGTCACGATGGTGGTGGTACAGGAGGCGGTGAGAGAGGAGAGGGGGTGAGGGGGAGAGTAAAAGGAGAGGAAAGGAGAGTTGAGGATTGGTCAGAACAAGGAAAGACTGCAACAGCAGAAGATGCAGCCTGTGTGTGGATGGGTGCGTGCACCTAGCCTGGCACAAACTTTTTGGCAATGTTACTTCCACTTAAGAATGTGAATGGCAGAAATTGTTGTGTCTGTGCGTGCTGTGTGTGTGCTGTGTGTGTGTGTGTGTGTGTGTGTGNTGTGTGTGTGTGTGTGTGTGTGTGTGTGTGGGTGTGTGTGCTGTGTGTGTGTGTGCGGTGTGTGTGTGTGCTGTGTGTGCTGTATGTGTATGTGCTGTGTGTGTGCTGTGTGTGTGTGCTGTGTGTGTGTGCTGTGTGTGTGTGTGCTGTGTGTGTGTGTGTGCTGTGTGTGTGTGCACTGTGTGCGGTGTGTGTGTGTGCTGTGTGTGTGTGTGTGCTGTGTGCGCTGTGTGCTGTGTGTGTGTGTGCTGTATGTGTGTGTGCTGTATGTGTGTGTCTGTATGTGTGTGTGCTGTATGTGTGTGTGTGTGTGTGTGTTACTCCTGTGTGTGNGTGTGTGTGTGTTGTGTGTGTGCACGTGTGTGTGTGTGCGTGTGTGTGTGTGTGTTGTGTGTGTGTGCACGTGTGTGTGTGTGTGTGTGCTGTGTGTGTGTGTGTGTGTGCACGTGTGTGGTGTGTGTGTGTGTGTGTGTCTGTGTGTGTGTGCTGTGTGTGTGTGTGNTCTATGTGTGTGTGCTGTGTGTGTGTGCTGTATGTGTGTGTGCTGTATGTGTGTGTGTGTGTGTGTGTGTGTGTGCGTGTGTGTGTGCTGTGTGTGTGTGTGTGTGTGCTGGTGTGTGTGCTGTGTGTGTGTGTATGTGNTGTGTGTGTGCTGTGTGTGNGTGTGTGTGTGTGCATGTGCACGTGTGTGTGTGTGTGCACGTACACAGCTTGCGTGAGTCTCGGGACGAGGTGAGCAGTCTCTGTTTGGCCATCTCCATGAACTCGCGGATCTCCTTCTCGTAGAGGCGGCTCAGGTTCTGCGAGTACACCTGAGACACAGACGCCCCGTGCAGCCCGCGCACATCGCAGACATCATCCGGCTGCCCGCCCTCTGCGGCGCTGCAGTGGCGATGCTCGTGCCTGCCAGCGAGAAGCACCTGGGTTCGATTCCAAACTCGGGTGCCTTTCTGCGTGGAGTTTGTGTAGTCTCTCCCTGTTCTGCAGAGTCTGAGTGAGTGGAGTTTGTATGCTCTCTCCTGTTCTGCAGAGTGAGAGTGAGTGGAGTTTGTATGATCACCTCCTGTTCTGCAGAGGGTGAGTGAGTGGAGTGAGTGTGGAGTTTGTATGTTCTCTCCCTGTTCTGCAGAGTGTGTGAGTGAGAGTGAGAGTGGAGTTTGTATGATGACCCCTGCTCTGCAGAGTGAGAGTGAGAGTGAGTGTAGAGTTTGTGTGTTCTCTCCCTGTTCTGCAGAGTGAGTGAGAGTGAGTGTGGAGTTTGTGTGTTCTCTCCCTGTTCTGCAGAGTGTGTGAGAGTGAGTGTAGAGTTTGTGTGTTCTCTCCCTGTTCTGCAGAGTGAGTGAGAGTGTGGAGTTTGTGTGTTCTCTCCCTGTTCTGCAGAGTGTGAGTGAGAGTGAGTGTAGAGTTTGTGTGTTCTCTCCTGTTCTGCAGAGTGTGTGGAGTGAGTGTAGAGTTTGTGTGTTCTCTCCCTGTTCTGCAGAGTGAGAGTGAGTGTGGAGTTTGTGTGTTCTCTCCCTGTTCTGCAGAGTGAGAGTGTGGAGTTTGTGTGTTCTCTCCCTGTTCTGCAGAATGGAGTGANTGTGGAGTTTGTGTGTTCTCTCCCTGTTCTGCAGAGGGTGAGTGGAGTTTGTGTGTTCTCTCCCTGTTCTGCAGAGTNAGTGAGTGAGTGAGAGTGTGTGAGAGTGAGTGGAGTGAGTGTGGAGTTTGTGTGTTCTCTCCCTGTTCTGCAGAGTGAGAGTGGAGTTTGTGTGTTCTCTCCCTGTTCTGCAGAGTGAGTGAGAGTGAGTGTGGAGTTTGTATGTTCTCTCCCTGTTCTGCAGAGTGAGTGGAGTGAGTGTGGAGTTTGTGTGTTCTCTCCCTGTTCTGCAGAGTGAGTGGAGTGAGTGTAGAGTTTGTGTGTTCTCTCCCTGTTCTGCAGAGTGAGTGAGAGTGAGTGTAGAGTTTGTGTGTTCTCTCCCTGTTCTGCAGAGTGAGTGAGAGTGAGTGTAGAGTTTGTGTGTTCTCTCCCTGTTCTGCAGAGTGAGTGGAGTGAGTGTAGAGTTTGTATGTTCTCTCCCTGTTCTGCAGAGTGAGTGGAGTGAGTGTGGAGTTTGTGTGTTCTCTCCCTGTTCTGCAGAGTGAGTGGAGTGTGGAGTTTGAATGTTCTCTCCCTGTTCTGCAGAGTGAATGAGAGTGAGTGTGGAGTTTGTATGTTCTCTCCCTGTTCTGCAGAGTGAGTGAGAGTGAGTGTGGAGTTTGTGTGTTCTCTCCCTGTTCTGCAGAGTCTGAGTGAGTGGAGTTTGTATGATGACCCCTGCTCTGCAGAGTGAGTGAGTGTGGAATTTGTGTGTTCTCTCCCTGTTCTGCAGAGTGAGAGTGAGTGGAGTGAGTGGAGTTTGAATGTTCTCTCCCTGTTCTGCAGAATGGAGTGAGTGGAGTTTGTATGATCAACCACTGTTCTGCAGAGGGTGAGTGGAGTTTGTATGCTCTCTCCCTGTTCTGCAGAGTGTGAGTGAGTGAGAGTGAGTGAGAGTGAGTGAGAGTGAGTGTGGAGTTTGTGTGTTCAGCCTGAGCGAGGACACCAGTGCCCCATGACCTTGAGTGCAGCCAGGGTTAGGGTTAAGGTCACTGGGTCATAGGAGGGGGGGGGTGGATGGGTCAGCTTGACCTTTGCGAGTCGAGCGAGGACCCCACTGCCCGTGACCTCGAGCGCAGCCACGTTTAGGGGTCATGGGTCACCGGTTCATGCGGCCAGACTGACCTTTGCGAGCTGGGTGAAGACGTCCTGGTCGGTGACCTTGAGCCAGCCCATGAGCATGGCGTAGGGCAGCAGATCGCGCTGGAAGGCCGCGTGGCGAGGAAGTGACAGCTCGCCGGCGACGTGGGGGCCACCAGGTCCCGCTATGCCCTGGGGGGGAGAGCAGATGACGGGGAGCTCTGCATGCTGTTATGAGCTACCGTCGGAGGCCGTCGGACTGCGAGGGGGCTACGTGCAGAACGAGAGAGAGCGAGAGAATGAGCGAGCGAGAGAGCGAGAGAGTGAGCGAGAGAGCGAGCGAGAGAGCGAGAGAGTGACCGAGAGACGAGAGAGTGAGCGAGAGAGTGAGCGAGAGAGTGAGCGAGAGAGTGACCGAGAGAGGGACCGAGAGAGGGACCGAGAGAGTGAGCGAGAGAGTGAGCGAGAGAGGGAGCGAGAGAGGGAGCGAGAGAGGGAGCGAGAGAGGGAGAGAGTGAGCGAGAGTGTGAGCGAGAGAGTGACAAGAGAGGGACCGAGAGAGTGAGCGAGAGAGTGAGCGAGAGAGTGAGCGAGAGAGTGACCGAGAGAGGGACCGAGAAAGTGAGCGAGAGAGTGAGCGAGAGAGGGAGCGAGAGAGCGAGCGAGTGAGCGAGAGAGTGAGCGAGAGAGTGAGCGAGAGAGTGAGCGAGAGAGTGACCGAGAGAGGGACCGAGAAAGTGAGCGAGAGAGTGAGCGAGAGAGGGAGCGAGAGAGCGAGCGAGTGAGCGAGAGAGTGAGCGAGAGAGTGAGCGAGAGAGTGAGCGAGCAGAGAGCAAGCGAGTGAGCGAGAGGGGGGGGGGTTTACATAAAGCCAACTTAAAAAAAAAAATTACGAAATGATGAACGAAGCAAAGTGCCGACTACACCGAGCATCTTCTTGTTTCCACTGCATCGTAAAAAAAAAAGAGAGGGAACGGTGGGGGGGGGGGGGGCACGGGGTCAGGGCGTGGTGGTGGAGGGGATAGGGGTGAGTTAGAGTCTAAGAAGCACCGTGGGGAGTTTTGGGGTGAGCGAGATAGTTGTGGTCTTGACGTCGTACTCAAGATTGTCACTCACCCTCTCACTCACACTCACCCACTAACCCTCTCACTCACATCCAACCTCACCCACTCACCCTCTCACTCACACACTCACCCACTCACCCTCTCACTCACACACTGCCACACTCACCCACTCACCTTCTCACTCACATCCAACCTCACCCCACTCACCCTCTCACTCACACACTGCCACACTCACCCACTCACCCTCTCACTCACACACTGCCACACTCACTCACCCTCTCATCCACACTCACCCTCTCACTCACACACTCACCCACTAACCCTCTCACTCACACACTCACCCACTCACTCACACACTCACCCACTCACCCTCTCACTCACACACTGCCACACTCACCCACTCACTCACATCCACACTCACCCACTCACCCTCTCACTCACACACTGCCATACTCACCCACTCACCCTCTCACTCACACACTCACCCACTGACCCTCCCACTCACCCTCCCACTTACACACTCACACACTTACCCTCTCACTCACACACTGCCACACTCACCCACTCACCCTCTCACTCACACACTCACCCCTCACTCACACACTCACCCCTCACTCACACCTCACCCACTCACACACTCACACACTCACTCCAACTCACTCACTCACCCTCTCACTCACACATTGCCACACTCACCCACTCACCCTCTCACTCACATGCTGCCACACTCACTCACATATTCACCCACTGACCCTCTCACTCACACTCACCCACTCACCCTCTCACTCAAACGCTGCCACTCTCACCCACTAACCCTCTCACCCACTTACTCACACTCACCCACTAACCCTCTCACTCACACACTCACCCACTCACCCTCACATCCACAACCGAAAGAAGCCTGTTGTTGCTGTGCACCTTTGTGTACCTTGTGCGGAGCGGCGTGCGCTGCCCCTCACCTGCTGCACGAACATGTTGTTGAGGTGGTACGACAGCCGCTTGGTGAAATTCTGTCTCAGGGTCTCGAACTTGATCTTCTGCTCCACGACCGCCTGCAGCTTGCCGTGTCCTGCGATCGCACGGTGGTGGGGGGGGTGGAATGAGCGTGAGGACGTCCCAGTGAATTTTCGATTTAAAGCTTTCGTGACTGCAGGGATTCATCTTCTTGGTTCTTTTGGTAAAGTCACGTAGAATGGAAATCATNAAATAATAAAAATATAGCCCTTCCCCCTCCAACCCAGCAGCTTAAATATACGCTGCCAAGCCTGGTGGTGTCTCATTCAGAATCTGTCTGTCGACAGACCTGTTCTTCACCTGAGGACGGCTGCTTGCGTTGTGGCCAGAACGTCGTGAGAATTATTTCATTATGTTATATTTTTATTATTTATTACTTCCATTCTACGTGACTTTACCGAAAGAACCAAGAAGACGTCCCAGTGGTCGCACACTCGCACCCCACGGCAAGGCGATCCTGGGTTCGATTCCTGACTCTGGCGGTCGTGTGTGGAGTTTGAACGTTCTCCCTCCCGCCACTCTCCCCCTTCTGCGGAATGGAGTGCGAGCGTGCGAGTGTATGAGTAGGTGTCTGTGTGTCTGTGTTTGTGTCTGTGTGTGTGTGTGGGGAGTGGTGGTGCAGCGGTTAGCGCTGCCGCGCTACGAACCCGGCGGCCCGAGCTCGATTCCCGCTCACGGCCAACACCGGTGACGACTATCTGAACCGGTCATGGGCCTCCCTAGGTCAACTCAGCTTAAATGAGTACCTGGTGCGGTGTGTAAACATTGCTATTGCAGAGACAAAGGCGGCCGGGCGTGGTGNTCTCTCTCCCCATGTTCTCTCTCTCCCTGTGTTCTCTCTCTCTTTTTTTTCTCAGTGGAAACAAGTGCTCTATTTCCGCATTTACTCGTTCTCATGTTTTTTTTTTACTTTGTTATGTCCCCCCCTCTGCTCACTCTCTCGCTCACTCTATGTTCCCTCTCTTCTCACTCTCTCCCGTGCTCACTCTCTCGCTCACTCTCTGCTCACTCTCTCGGTACTCTCTCGCTCCTGTGCNGTCACTCTCCCGGTCACTCTCTCTCTGCTCTCTCGCTTTCGCTCTCCTCTGCTCACTCTCTGCTCACTCTCTCTCNTTCTCACGCAGCCCTTCTCGCTCCCGGCCTCCACNAGTAGCCCCGTGTTCTCTCTCCCCGTGTTCTCTCTCCCCGTGTTNTCTCCCCCGTGTCTCTCTGTTCTCTCTCTCCCGTGGTCTCTGTCTCTCCCCATGTTCTCTCCCATGTTCTCTCTCCCCATGTTCTCTCTCCCCGTGTTCTCTCTCCCCGTTCTCTCTCCCGTTCTCTCCCCGTGTCCTCTCTCTCTCTCTCTCTCCCCGTGTNCTCTCTCCCGTGTTCTCTCTCCCGTGTTCTCTCTCCCCGTGTTCTCTCTCCCTTCCCCGTGTTCTCTCTCTCCCCGTGTTCTCACCCGGGTGCGCTCACCCCATGCACTGCGTGAGCGCCTCCGCAGCGGCGCTGCACGCGGTGATCCCCGCGACGTGGTCAGGTCGCCCTGGTTCAGCGCCTGAACGTGGCCGCGCGACAGATTCAGCTGGTTCTGTGTGCCAGGGTCGGTGGGACGCACGGGGAACGGGCGGGGGGGGGAGGAGGTCGAAGAAGAAGGGGGGGGTAGGGAGGGCGGAGGATTAGCAGGTGAGGAGGAGGCTGTGGGGAGACAGAGAGTCTCACGGAGGGGACGAGGTAGGCAAGGGAAGGAGAAGGTACACATGGGGAGACAAAAGGAAGACAACAGGTCGACAAGAGGGAGGCATAGGGAGACGGAGGGACACACGGGGCGACATGGAGGGACACGTGGGGAGAGAAAGGGCGAGACACAGGGAGGCAAAGGGAAACATGGGGAGACGCACGGAGGCATGGGGATGACATTCGTAGGCCAGGTGGTGTCCGTGGCAACCGTGGTGATGATGCTGCTGATGGTGGCGGCGATAATGGTGGTAATAACGCTGCCGCCGCTGCCGCCGCCGGCGGTGATAACAGTGAGTGCTGCTGGTGACTGGCCACCCCACCACGCCCGCCAACAACGCACCACCAGGTAGTCCACCTCCTGCAGCAGCTGGCGGAGTTGGCGTGTGCGAGCTGCACCAGGCGGTTGCTCTGCGACACCTGCTCCATCTGCTGGCGCACGGAGCGCAGCATGTCCTCGTAGGAGGCGAGCGTGCGCTCCACGCGGTCCGCCTCGCCCAGCGCCTCGTCCAGCAGGGACATCAGCGTGCCCACCTGCTGCTCCGACGCGATAATCCACTGGATGTTCGCCTGCGGGGGGGGGGGGGCGGGGCAGGGGGGGGGGGGCGTGAAGCCGGGCACGCGGAAGTTGGCACGGTTCGGCCATCGAGCGGAGCGGCTTTGTGTTGTTGCGGGTGTCGCCTTGCGAATTTAGGGTTCCCTGTGTGAGTCTATGGTCTCTGCGTGAGTCTGTGGGTTCTGTGTGAGTCTATGGGTCTCTGCGTGAGTCAATGGGTCTATACGTGAGTCTATGGGTCTCTGCGTGAGTCTATGGATCTCTTTGTGTGTCTATGGGTCTCTGTGTGAGTCTATGGGTCTCTGCGTGAGTCTATGGGTCTCCGTGTGAGTCTGTGGGTCTCTGCGTGAGTCTATGGGTCTCTGTGGGAGTCTATGTCTCTCTGCGTGAGTCTATGTCTCTCTGCGTGAGTCTCTCTGTGTGAGTCTATGTCTCTCTGTGTGAGTCTCTCCGTGTGAGTCTATGTCTCTCTGCGTGAGTCTCTCTGTGTGGGTCTATGTCTCTCTGTGTGAGTCTATGCCTCTCTGTGCGAGTCTACGTCTCTCTGTGTGAGTCTATGTCTCTCTGCGTAAGTTTGTGTCTCTCTGTGTGGGTCTCTGTGTGAGTCTATGGGTCTCTGTGTGAGTCTACGTCTCTCCGCGTGAGTCTGTGTCTCTCTGCGTGAGTCTGTGTCGCTCTGCGTGAGTCTGTGTCTCTCCGCATGAGTCTATGTCTCTCTGTGTGAGTCTGTGTCTGTGTGAGTCTATGTCTCTCTGTGTGAGTCTGTGTCTCTCCGCGTGAGTCTATGTCTCTCTGCGTGAGTCTGTGTCTCTCTGTGTGGTTCTATGTCTCTCTGTGTGAGTCTATGCCTCTCTGTGTGAGTATATGTCTCTCTGTGTGAGTCTATGTCTCTCTGCGTGAGTCTGTGTCTCTCTGTGTGGGTCTCTGTGTGAGTCTATGGGTCTCTGTGTGAGTCTACGTCTCTCCGCGTGAGTCTGTGTCTCTCTGCGTGAGTCTATGTCTCTCTGCGTGTGTCTCTGCGTGAGTCTATGTCTCTCTGTGGGTATCTCTGCGTGAGCTCCTCACCCCGTCCAGGACGTGCAGCTCCCGCGAGAGCCGCCCGCGAAGCCTCGGCGTTGGCGATGGCCGTGTGGCACTCGTCCATCATCTTCTCGATGTCGCCCTCCTCCCGCGACGTCAGCTCCTGGTAGTCGTCGGGGGGTCCCCCTCGCCGGCCTCGTCAGGGCCCCCGTTCCCCCGGGGCCCCCGAAACGCCGCCCCCTCGCCGAGCCCGCTCGCCTCTACGGAGACAAAGATCCGCGTGCCGCCCCCCGCCGCGTCGGCTTTCAGCGTGCCGTTCGGGGCCAGGTGCCGCAGTGAGCTTGACCCTAACCCTGGCTGCACTCAAGGTCATGGGGACTGGTGTCCTCGCTCAGGCTGACCGCCCCCCCCCCCCCTCCCCCCCGTCATTACTCTGACCTTTGACTCTGTAATTCTAAATTGGGGTAACGGAGTCACATGGCGACTCCCGCAGGCTCTGTGCCTATATGAAGACGTAGCATTAAGGGCTGTTGGGGCAAGTGCTGTTAGCGAGTAGCGGCGCCTATGAAGGCCGGCACGGCGCACGAGGGGGTGGGTGGCCAGCGCCACGCCCGGCCGCCTTTGTCTCCCCAGCGGCGACGCTTTAAACACCCGTGCCAGGTGCTCGTCCTAGGCCGAGTCGACCGAGCGGAGGCCCAGGAGGGTTCATTAGCGACGCTCGCCGCTGTTATCGGTCGTCAACGGGTACCGAACTCTCGGTCGCAGATTTGTAGCGCAGCGCGCTAACCGCTGCGCCACCGCTCCCCCGCACGGACGCCGAACGCACGATGCCGACGCAGGATTGGGAGAAGTTGGGGAAGCGATTATTTAATTGTAAGGGAAAAGGGGTGGTGGTGGTGGGAGGGGCGGGAGGGTGGTGGTGTGTGTGGAAGTCTCTCACCTTCGGCCAATTCTGTCAGCATGAAGCAGCCAGTGGTGAGCAGAGGAGCAGAGACAACGAGAGAGACAGAGAGAGAGATGCAGAGGGAGAGAGGGAGAGAGCTCACACACACAGGACATTATTGTAGCAACAAGCGAGGAGGGAGGAGGGAGGAGGTGGAAGATAAGGGGAAGGAGGAGGTATTTGCGTTTCAAGTATATTATGTTTCACCAGGTGAGATCTCTGGTGACCAGGACATGGCTTCATTTGCAACAAAAACACACGAGGGCAACGGCAACGTGAACAGGAGATAGAGGAGGTGGAGGAGGAGGTGCGAAGTCAAGCGAGGTGAGCGCCGAGGCGAGAGTTGGTGCGACGACCAGCGAGCTGGACGGGGTGAACGCCGAGCGGCGATTGCGTTGAGCGGCGAGGCGACAAGCCGAGCGGTGAGCTCAGCGCGTAAAGTGAGCGGTAGTCGCGGTGAGCGGCGAGGTGAGCGGCGTGGTGAGCGGCGTGGTGAGTGGCGTGGTGAGCGGCGTGGTGAGCGGCGAGGTGAGCGGCGTGGTGAGCGGCGTGGTGAGCGGCGTGGTGAGCGGTGAGGTGAGCGGCGTGGTGAGCGTGGCGAGCCGACACCTTCGAGGAGGGCCGGGTCAATGCCCACGAATTCGATCTTCTTGCGCAGGTAGCGCTGGTTGAGCTTCCAGAGGCACGACACGAAGCCGTGCTTGTCGGCCACGCTGCTCGCAACCCACTTGTACACCTTGTCCAGGTGCAGCTCAAACTCCGCACTCTCCTGCACAACACGTACAACACAAACAACACACACACACATCACATCACACATCACACACAACACACACACATTACACACACACACATTACACACACACACATTACACACACACAACACACACACATCACACACAACCCACTTGTACACCTTGTCCAGGTGCAGCTCAAACTCCGCACTCTCCTGCACAACACGCACAACACACACACATTACACACATTACACACACACTACACACACACACATTACACACACATTACACATTACACACACAACACGCACACAACACGCACAACACACACACAACCCACTTGTACGCCTTGTCCAGGTGCAGCTCAAACTCCACACTCTCCTGCACAACACGTACAACACACACACATTACACACACATCACACACACAACACGCACACAACACGCACAACACACACACATCACGCACACAACACACAACACACACAACACACAACACACACACAACCCACTTGTACACCTTGTCCAGGTGCAGCTCAAACTCCGCACTCTCCTGCTCAACACACACAACACACACAACACACACACATCACGTACAACACACACACATTACACACACATCACACACACAACACGCACACAACACGCACAACACACACACATCACGCACACAACACACAACATACACAACACACACACAACACACTTGTACACCTTGTCCAGGTGTAGCTCAAACTCCACACTCCTATACAAAGACAAAGATCCCCGTAAAGTCTCAACAGATTGTTGGGGCAAGTGCTGTTAGCGAGCACTTATGAAGGCGGCACGGCACACGAGGGGTGGGTGGCCAGCACGACGCCCGGCCGCCTTTGTCTCCCTCGGGGCGATGTTTACACACAGCACATTTTACATTTCACATTTTATATGGTCTACTTATTCCTAATTTTACGTACTTTAGCCCGTTAGTATTAGTTATACTTTGTAACGTTAGTATAGTTAGACTGTATATCACCTATTAAAATTTGTAAGATTCCTACATGTTGAATGTATGCATAGTAAATTCCGTGTATGTGCAAACTTTCATGGCGATTGAAACCGTTTCTGTATCTGATACACAAAACACCGCACAATGCAGAACGCAGGAGAGGAGGGGGGGTGAGGCGAGGTGAGACGTGGGTCACCTTGACGGGTCTCGGCCGTCCACCATGACCAGGTCCCGCAGAAGCCACGTGCTCTGCTTCTTGTAGAGCTCCCCGCGGTCCGCCTTCTTCACCTTGACGATGGAGACCTGCACCGGGCGCTCCGTCGTCACTGGTGAGGAGGGGTGAGGAGGGGTGAGGAGGAGGGGTGAGGAGNGGGGGAGGAGGAGGGTGAGGAGGGGAGGAGGGGTGAGGAGGGGTGAGGAGGAGGGTGANGAGGGGTGAGGAGGGGGTGAGGAGGGGTGAGGAGGGGGGTGAGGAGAGGGGTGAGGAGGANGGGGTGAGGAGGAGGGGTGAGGAGGGGGGTGAGGAGGAGGGGTGAGGAGGGGGTGAGGAGGGGGGGGTGAGGAGGAGGGGTGAGGAGGGGGTGAGGAGGAGGGGTGAGGAGGAGGGGTGAGGAGGAGGGGTGAGGAGGAGGGGTGAGGAGGAGGGGGTGAGGAGGGGGGGTGAGGAGGAGGGGTGAGGAGGAGGGGGGGTGAGCAGGANGGAGGTGAGGTGAGGAGGAGGGGTGAGGAGGAGGGGTGAGGAGGAGGGGTGAGGAGGAGGGGTGAGGAGGAGGGGTGAGGAGGGGGGGTGAGGAGGAGGGGTGAGGAGGAGGGGTGAGGAGGAGGGGTGAGGAGGGGAGGAGGAGGGGGTGAGGAGGGGGAGGGGGGTGAGGAGGGGGTGAGGAGGGGGTGAGGAGGAGGGGTGAGGAGGAGGGGTGAGGAGGAGGGGGTGAGGAGGGGGTGAGGAAGGGGTGAGGAGGAGGGTGAGGAGGGTGAGGAGGGGTGAGGAGGAGGGGTGAGGAGGGGTGAGGAGGGGGTGAGGAGGGGGTGAGAAGGGGAGGAGGAGGGGTGAGGAGGGGTGTGAGGAGGAGGGTGAGAGGAGGGTGAGGAGGGGGGGGTGAGGAGGAGGGTGAGGAGGAGGGTGAGGGGGGGGTGAGGAGGGGTGAGGAGGGGGGTGAGGAGGGGGTGAGGAGGAGGGGTGAGGAGGGGGGGGGTGAGGAGGAGGGGGTGAGGGGAGGGGTGAGGAGGGGGTGAGGAGGGGGGGTGGAGGAGGGGTGAGGAGGAGGGTGAGGAGGAGGGGTGAGGAGGGGTGAGGAGGAGGGGTGAGGAGGAGGGGGTAGGAGGAGGGGAGGAGGAGGGGTGAGGGGGGGGTGAGGAGGGGGTGGGGGGGAGGGAGGGGTGAGGAGGAGGGAGGGGAGGGGAGGAGGGGGGGGTGAGGGGAGGGGGGTNGAGGAGGAAGGGGGGTGAGGAGGAGGGGTGAGGAGGGGGGGTGGGAGGAGGGGTGAGGAGGAGGGGTGAGGAGGGGGGGGGGAGGGGGGGGGTGAGGGGGGGTNAGGAGGGGTGAGGGGGTGGGTGAGGANGGGGGTGAGGAGGAGGGGTGAGGAGGAGGGGTGGGAGGGGTGAGAGGGGGTGAGGAGGAGGGGTGAGGGGGAGGAGGGGGGGTGAGGAGGAGGGTAGGAGGGGTGAGGAGGAGGGGTGAGGGGGGAGGTAGGAGGGGTGAGGAGGAGGTGAGGAGGGGCAGGTNGGAGGGGGGGTGGGAGGAGGGTGAGGAGGGGGGGTAGGAGGAGGGGGGAGGAGGGGGGGTGAGGAGGAGGGGGAGGGGGGGAGGAGGANGGGGNGAGGAGGGGGGTGAGGAGGGGGGTGGGAGGAGGGGTGAGGGGAGGGGTGAGGAGGANGGGGGTGAGGAGGAGGGGGAGTGAGGAGGGGGGTGAGGAGGAGGGGTGANGGAGGAGGGGGAGGAGGAGGGTAGGAGGANGGGGTGAGGAGGAGGGGTGAGGAGGAGGGGGGGGGGGGGGGGGAGGAGGGGGAGGAGAGGGGTGAGGAGGGGGGTGAGGGGAGGGGGTGAGGAGGAGGGGGAGGAGGAGGGGNGAGGANGGGGGGTGAGGAGGAGGGAGGATTGGTGCGGTGGTAGCCACACGCACCTGTCATTTGGCGAGTGCACCCATGACATCCATGGGCTGCCAGGAGGACGCTACCGAAAGAAAACGATCTTTCAATCCGCATGGGATAGACGCAGGGGTCGAGAACCTTTTTGACTGGGAGAGCCATAAAAGCCAAATATTTCTAAATATATTTCATTGAGAGCCATATAGTATTTTTAACGTATAATAAATTAAATAGGTCTTACTTTTAATGCGACTTCTGGTGCTGCATGGTTTTGCTGATGGCCTTGTAGTCTGGTTCGTACGTGGTGAGGTTGAGCTTCGTGCAGGCGTGACCCGTGAAATGTATCTTCAAAACTAATTTCTGTTTACTTTAAAATGACACACTATTATTAAGCAATATCACAAGTATTTAAAAATCAGTTCCAAACTGATTTTTTTTTTCAACTCAAAATTGTCTGGGAGCCATATGCCGTCACTGGAAGAGCCATATATGGCTCGCGAGCCATAGGTTCCCGACCGCTGGGATAGAGTGTTTCCCCCTCGCACGCTTGGTGTTCTACAGGAGCTCCGGTTTCCTCACACGTGCAAGACGCTCGCCGATTGGCCGATAACGCCTTCGCACATTCAAGAGGACCGCAGAACTTGGGCAATTGTTGCTCGTCTACGGTTCCTCCCTCCCACTTCTGTTCGCCGTTCTCTCTCTGCTCACTCCGAGCTATGAATGCCCTGGGAGTGGCATTGCCCTTGTCCTGTTCGCCTTTTGACGCTCTGTGATCTGACACTGGTGAGACGAGGGCCTTAAAGAAGGCTGCCGTCTCTGGTGTAGGCCGGTTCCCAAGACAAGGCGTCATGTATGATGAGAGCCATGTGTGTGTCTGCATGTTCACCACAAGTACCGGTGTGGTGGTTAACGCTGTCACTCGATTCCTTGCAAAATGTTTCTATTTGGTGTTTGAACATCGTAACACAACTCCTGTTTTGTTGCAGGGAAGGGGTAACGAGTCTATTATTATTTGTTCATACTGGCGGTGATGTTGTTGTTGTTGCTGCTGATGTGGTGGTGGTGATGGTGGTGGTTTATGCGACTCGATGATGATGGCGATGATGATGTTGTTGTTGATGTTGTTGATCTTCTTGGTTCTATCGGTAAAGTCACGTAGAAGGGAAATAATAAAATAATAAAAAAAAACATCATAAAATACAATTCTCACGACGTTTCGGCCACAACGCAAGCAGCCGTCCTCAGGTGAAGACCAGGTCTGTCGGAAAGACAGCGTCTGAATGAACAAAGGTTCATTCAGACGCTGTCTTTCCGACAGACCTGTTCTTCACCTGAGGACGGCTGCTTGCGTTGTGGCCGAAACGTCGTGAGAATTGTATTTTTTACGTCTTATTTTATTATTTCCCTTCTACGTGACTTTACCGAAAGAATCAAGAAGATGAATCCCTGCAGTCACGAAAGCTTTCAATCGAAGTTGTTGATGTTGTTGCTGCTGATGTGGTGGTGATGGCAGTGGTTTATGCGACTCGATGTTGATGATGTTGTTGATGTTGCTGCTGTGGTGGTGGTTTATGCGACTCAATGTTGATAGCGATGATGATGTTGTTGTTGATGTTGTTGCTGCTGATGTGGTGGTGGTTTATGCGACTCGATGATGATGGCGATGATGATGTTGTTGATGGCGATGATGATGTTGTTGATGTTGTTGTTGATGATGTTGTTGATGATGTTGATGTTATCGCTCACCGGCGGCGCACAGGAAGCAGCTCTTCCTCTTCTTCCCCGACTTGCAGACGCTCACCACGCTCAGCAGGCGCTCGTCAGCCGGCGTGAACACCTCCTTCTGCAGGGCATGGCGCAGCGCAGTCATCGCCGAGACGACGCCGGGCGAGGTAGGGAGACACGGAGACAGGGAGACAGGGAGACACGGGGCGAGGCAGGGAGACACGGAGACACGGGACGAGGCAGGGACACACGGAGGGGAGACACGGAGACAGGGAGACACGGGGCGAGGCGGGGAGACACGGAGACAGGGAGACACGGGGGGAGAGACGGAGACACGGGGCGAGGCAGGGAGACACGGAGACAGGGAGACACGGAGACACGGGAGAGACAGGGAGACACGGGGAGCAGGGAGACACGGAGACAGGGAGACGCACGGAGACACGGGGAGAGACAGGGAGACACGNGGAGAGGCAGGGAGACGCGGGGTGAGAGACGCGGGGCGACACGGGTAGGAGGGGAGAGACGAGCGGGTCGCGACCCCTGACCCGGATGTTGCGGACTGGAGTCTCTTCCGGGTCACCGTCCCCACCCTTCCACCGGCATCGGGCAACTCCCCCCCCCGACCACGTGACGCGGGTCACGTGGCGACGCGGGTCCGGAGACACGTGACCGTTAATAACAAACAACACCACGTGCTCACCAGCACCACGTGCTCACCACCACCACGTGCTCACCAGCACCACGTGCTCACCACCACCACGTGCTCACCAGCACCACGCCCTCACCACCACCACGCCCTCACCATCATCACATGCTCACCACCACCACGTGCTCACCAGCACCACGCCCTCACCATCATCACATGCTCACCACCACCACGTGCTCACCAGCACCACGCCCTCGCTACCACCACCACGCCCTCACCATCATCACATGCTCACCACCACCACGTGCTCACCAGCACCACGCCCTCGCTACCACCACCACACGCTCACCACCATCGCGCACTCACAAAGCCCTCGCCACCACCACGCGCTCACCATCATTCGTGACTGCAGGGATTCATCTTCTTGGTTCTTTCGGTAAAGTCACGTAGAATGGAAATAATAAAATAATAAAAATAAAACATCGTTAAATAATTCTCACGACGTTTCGGCCACAACGCAAACAGCCGTCCTCAGGTGAAGAACAGGTCTTCTCGACAGACCTGTTCTCCACCTGAGGACGGCTGCTAGCGTTGTGGCCGAAACGTCGTGAGAATTATTTTATTATGTTTTATTATTTTATTATTTCCATTCTACGTGACTTTACCGAAAGAACCAAGAAGGTGATTTGTTAATGGTGCACGGTGACCCGCGACCAACACTTGCAGCGCCACACGGCTCTCTGAACCTCCGAGCGAAGGCTGCGGCAAGCCTCCTCATTCTCAGATGTTGGGATGCTACAGACGGTGAGAGAGTGGGCCCTGTCGCTTGCCTCAATTTGCCTGGGTCTCTGGTGAGGCCTGGACCATGTATCCCAATGCAGCCATTGCAGCTGCATGAGCCACGGTCACGAACCTCACCCAATGTCCCCTATCCATCAGGAGGCCAGGCTACTGTGGGTTGGAAATCATTTGGTGTGGCCCTGCCAAGGCAACTGCAGGCGGGACTCGAAATTCAATAAATCTCGGAGCAAACCTGGCAAAGCAGTTGCGAGTAGCAGCAACATCAACTACCAGCTAACATCACACGCCTCGCCAAACAGAAGCAGTTCCAGCCATCGCATTAGGGGTGAGTTAATTAAACGTTTGACCAAATAGGCTAATTGATGTTGTATGGCTCGCGAATGATGTTATAAATATCCAAATGGCCCTTGGCAGAAAAAGGTTCCCCACCCCTAGATTTGAAGCTTTCGTGACTGCAAGGATTCATACTCTTAGTTTTTTCGGTAAAGTCACGCAGGTAAACAATGAAATTAAAATTAATAAAAATAAAATAATAAAAAATCACGACGTTCGGAGGCATCAGGTGGACCGTCACAGCCAGATTTGCTGTCGTGATTTTTTTAATTATTTTATTTTTATTTATTTTAAAATTTTCCCCACTCCTGCCATAGGTCGACGTAGGAGCATCTTACAGATGACCCCCCCCTAACCCAGCGGGGTGGGGGTAGGGGGGGGGCGGGGTGAGTGGGGGTGGAGGGCGGGGTGGGTGGGGAGGGCGGTGAGAGAGAGACAGAGTGAACGTCTCTCTCCTTGTTGTGTGTGTCGGGGTAGAGCAGAGCTCCCTCCAATCTCCCACCCCCATCATCCTTCCCTCACCTCTCCTCCCCCACCCTACCCCCTCACCACCCTCACCCANCCCACCCCTCACCCTCANCCTCCCCCCCACCCCTCACCACTCCACCCCTCACCACCCTTCCCCCACCCTCACCACCCCCCTCACCACCCCTCCCCCACCCCTCACCACCCTCCCCCCACCCCTCACCACCCCTCCCCCACCCCTCCCCCACCCCACCCCTCACCACCCCTCACCCTCACCTCCCCCCCACCCCCTCACCACCCCTCCCCCCACCCCCTCACCACCCTTCCCCCTCCCTTCACCACCCCTCCCCCCACCCCTCCCCTCACCACCCCTCCCCCACCCCTCCCCCCACCCTCACCACCCCTCCCCCACCCCTCACCACCCCTCCCCCANCCCCTNCCCTCACCACCCCTCCCCCACCACTCCCCCACCCCCCCAGCCCCACGTCACCGAGGCAGCGGCTTTAGCGGTCGTGTTACGGTCGCCATGGCAACGTGATCCACTTACATCTCGGCGGCGCTGGCGGCGGCGGCGATGATGATGGTGGCGATGGCGACGACGATGATTACGACGATGATGGTGGCGATGTTACCCGCTCCCCTTCGCCCGCGAGCGTCTACCCCGGCGCAGGCGACATGAAGAAGCGCGGAGCCACCACCACACCAACACCACCACCACCACCACCAACAACACCAACAACACCACCGCCAACAACAACACCAACACCGCCGGGCCCACCTCCAGCAAGCGAGGTCGCGGCCTCGGCGTGTCCGCTCTGCAGCCCGAGGCCCGCCTCAACTCCGGGGTCGCCGCGAACTTACACGTCCCCTCCTCCTCCACCTCCTCCTCCACCTCCAAGTCGTCGTCGTCCGTCACGCAGCTCAACAACGGCGACAAGAAGGGCCAAGGCGGCCATCAGGGCCAGGGCCAAGACAGTCTGAGCCAAAACGACCAGGGCCATCACGGCCAGGGCCAACAGGGCCATCACTACCAGGGCCAAGACGCCAAGCCAACAGGGCCAAGACGCTCTAAGCCAAGACGGCCACAGCCAACAGGGCCATCACGACCAGAGCCATCACGGCCACGGCCAAGACGACGTGGCCCCCCTCCTCGGCGTGCCCGTCTCGGGGGCCCCTGCGGCCCCACTGCGGCTCCCGGGGCCCTGCCTGGGCGAGGCCCCTCCGGACTGGGGCCGCCTGCCCGCCGAGCTGCTGCTGCTCGTGTTCACGTGGCTGCCGCTCGCGCAGCGGGCACGCGCCTGCCAGGTGTGCCGCTCGTGGCACCAGGTGAGTGCCGGGAGGTGTTGGCTACCTCGCCTGGTCTGCAGGAGGTCGTGGGTTCCATCCCGACCCTGATGTCTGCATATGTGGAGTTGCGTGTCTCTGTGGTGAGATGTTAACTACCTCGCCTGGTGTGCAGGAGGTCGTGGGTGCGGTTCGATCCCGACCCTGATGTCTGCTGTATATTTGGAGTTTGCGTGTCTCTCCCTACCCGTGGTGAGATGTTGGCTACCTCGCCTGGTGTGCAGGAGGTCGTGGGTTTGATCCCGACCCTGACGCCTGCTGCTGTATATTTGGAGTTTGTGTGTCTCTCTCGTCATCATCATCACAGTGGCTTAGAGATGTTAACTACCTCGCCTGGTCTACAGGAGGTCGTAGGTTCCGACCCTGACGATGCCTGCCTGCTGTATAATTGTACTTTGCGTGTCTCTCTCGTCATCATCACAGTGGCTTAGAGATGTTAACTACCTCGCCTGGTCTGCAGGAGGTCGTGGTTCCATCCCCACCCTGATGTCTGCTGTATATGTGGAGTTGCATGTCTCTCTCTCCTCCCGTGGTGAGATGTTAACTACCTCGCCTGGTCTGCAGGAGGTCGTGGGTGGGGTTCCATCCCACCCTGATGTCTGCTGTATATGTGGAGTTTGCGTGTCTCTCTCTCTCCCTCCCCGTGGTGAGATGTTGGCTACCTCGCCTGGTGTACAGGAGGTCGTGGATTCGATCCCGACCCTGACGACGCGTGCTGCTGTATATTTGGAATTTGTGTGTCTCTCTCTCATCATCATCATCACAGTAGCTTAGAGATGTTAACTACCTCGCCTGGCATACAGAAGGTCGTAGGTTCTACCCTGACGATTCCTGCTGCTAGTGTATGTGGAGTTTGCGTGTCTCTCTCATCATCATCACAGTGGCTGAGATATGTTAACTACCTTGCCTGGTATACAGGAGGTCGTAGGTTCGACCCCGACCCTGACGATGCCTGCTCCTGTTTGCGTGTCTCCCCGTGGTTGCGTGGATTTTTTTCCGGGTCATCTGGTTTTCCCCTCCACATTTACAAACAACAACGTGCCTTTAGAGGATTTGGCTGCTGCTGTGAATCTCTACACGATGAGCCACTTTCATTGAGCTTGCATTTGTGGCCAAGTCGTTTCTGAAACAAGCTACATAGCTCAGTGGACATTACCTGGTTAAATAAAATAGTTTAGTTTAGTAGTTCAGTGTCTGCTCCTACCTCTGGCGCTCTTTTTTTTTTACTTGACCAGGTAAGGATAACTGAGCTACTCCGTAGCTTTTTTTCCAGAAGTGATCTGGCTATCACAAATGACAGGTCAACCGAGTGACTTATCATCATCATCATTGGAAATTTAGAGCAGCAGCAAATGACTCTAAACGCACACCCGAGCCAGCACGGCACGTGTGCGTTTTTCCACTCGAAAGGTTTTTGGGTTAGGTTGCGTAAATTAACCCACCGCCACTCAAGTAAGGTTTGATCACGTGAACAAAAACGTGCCAATTAGCTGTTACTTATGCGATGGCAACATTGAATATTGGTCTCGAAAGCCGACGTGCCTTTTTCCACTCGCCGTTTGCCGAGCCGGGCCGGAGCCGAACCGTGATGTCACCGCCGCGTGATGTCGGTCAGTAGTGGACTGTGCACGGCCTGGACGCATCTACAGCCGTCTATTGCACGCGATGTCAGTGGCAAGGCAGAGGTTGCAATCGGGTACCCGATACCCATACCCTACCAATGAGTGAGAAGGCCGTGAGTCACTGGTGAGTAACCGTTTGTCACTCATTTCCAAACGTCTTGTCTCTTCTCACAATTCAAGTTCCTAGAATCAACCCACCCGCGCCTGCAACATGGCTTCATCCCAGAGGTCGCAATCGGGTACCCAATACCCGTACCCTACCGATACCCGGCTACCCGTACCCGGCCGGGTATCGGGTAGGGGTACCCGTTTGCGACCCTGGTGCGGCCGGGTATGGGTAAGGAATCAAAACCCGTTTGCGACCTCTGCGGCACGGCTCGGCTCGGCTTCTGCAGCGGAAAAACAACCCCTTCTTCCTGACCCGTGTCCCACCCCACAGGCGTTCCACCGGCCGGAGCTGTGGCGTCGCTTCGAGTTCGAGCTGAGCCAGCCGGCGTCGTCCTACCTCCGTGCCACGCACCCGACCTCATCCAGCAGATCATCGCACGCCACTCGACGCACCTGCAGTACGTCAGCGTCAAGGTGAGCGGCGGCGCCGCTGTGGTCAACAACGCTGACGTCCTGACGGAGTTCCAGACCCAACTTTATAGCGGGGGGTAGCGGCACAGGTGTTGGTTGGGGGGGGGGGGCATACCTGGTCGTCGGTGAATGAGGCTGCCTAGGAGGGTGCCCCCCATGAGTAGCGATGTTGCTGCTGTGTACCATGCCAATATGGAGCGATTCGCAGTGTAATTTCTCAGCGTTGGGATGTTTGCCAACAAACAAAAATATAGCTTCATATGTTATTATTGTTTAATTATTTGCTTTGAATATAAAGTCCCTTGAGATGGAACATCTCGCTTGCAAGGGTGACCGGGGTGTGGACTGCCACATAGATCACAACCATGAAATGATGCGTACGCACGGACTGCTGGGGCAAGGTCTGTTCGCGAGTAGCACCTGTGAAGGCCGACACAGCATCATCAACACCGTGCTCGGCCGCCTTTGTCTCCCCGTGCCAAAGTTTTAAACACCGCATCGGGTACTCATTTAATAGGGGTCGCCCGGTTCATATAATCGCCGGCGATGTTGTTCGTGAGCGGGAATCGAACTTGGGTCGCCAAGTTCAATTCCCGTTTCATATAATCGCCGGCGATGTTGTTCGTGAGCGGGAATCGAACTCAGGTCGCCAAGTTCAATTCCCGTTTCATATAATCGCCGGCGATGTTGTTCGTGAGCGGAATCGAACTCGGGTCGCCAAGTTCAATTCCCGTTTCATATAATCGCCGGCGATGTTGTTCGTGAGCGGGAATCGAACTCGGGTCGCCAAGTTCAATTCCCGTTTCATATAATCGCCGGCGATGTTGTTCATGAGCGGGAATCGAACTTGGGTCGCCAAGTTCAATTCCCGTTTATATAATCGCCGGCGATGTTGTTCGTGAGCGGGAATCGAACTCGGGTCGCCAAGTTCAATTCCCGTTTCATATAATCGCCGGCGATGTTGTTCGTGAGCGGGAATCGAACTTGGGTCGCCAAGTTCAATTCCCGTTTCATATAATCGCCGGCGATGTTGTTCATGAGCGGGAATCGAACTTGGGTCGCCAAGTTCAATTCCCGTTTCATATAATCGCCGGCGATGTTGTTCGTGAGCGGGAATCGAACTCGGGTCGCCAAGTTCAATTCCCGTTTCATATAATCGCCGGCGATGTTGTTCGTGAGCGGAATCGAACTCGGGTCGCCAAGTTCAATTCCCGTTTCATATAATCGCCGGCGATGTTGTTCGTGAGCGGGAATCGAACTCGGGTCGCCAAGTTCAATTCCCGTTTCATATAATCGCCGGCGATGTTGGTCATGAGCGGGAATCGAACTTGGGTCGCGAGTTCAATTCCCGTTTATATAATCGCCGGCGATGTTGTTCGTGAGCGGGAATCGAACTCGGGTCGCCAAGTTCAATTCCCGTTTATATAATCGCCGGCGATGTTGTTCGTGAGCGGAATCGAACTCGGGTCGCTGAGTTCAATTCTTGCTTGGTCGTCGGGTCCACGCACAGGTGCTCGCTAAACTGCACCTGCCCCGTCGGNCTGTGTAGACTACGTTGGGGGATCTTTACCTTTGTCTTTGTCACAGTGGACAGCAGCAAGGAGTCTGCGGAGCTGCGTGCAACATCCTGTCGCAGCTCGTCAACTGCTCGCTCAAGACGCTGGGCCTCATCTCCACGGCACGGCCGAGCTTCCTCGACGTGTCAAAGGTTGAATTTCGATTTAAAGCTTTCGTGACTGCAGGGATTCATCTTCTTGGTTCTTTCGGTAAAGTAACTAGAAGGAAAATAATAAAATAATTAAAATAAAACATGATAAAATAATTCTCACGACGTTTCGGCCACAACGCAAGCAGCCGTCTTCAGTTGTGGCCGAAACGTCGTGAGAATAATTTTATTATGTTTTANTTTTATTATTTTATTATTTTCCTTCTACGTGACTTTACCGAAAGAACCAAGAAGGTGTCCAAGGTTGCGTGGGCTGGGGACACTTGGCGCAGAGGTTCGCGGTTCGAACCCGGCGGCCGCCCTGGTTAATGCATCGGGCGTCCATCACCACCACCGACAGCATAAACACACCCGGCACGGCCAAACCAATGAGCTTGTCACGTGGTGCACAAGCTTTTAACAACGCACCGGTTGTTACGATCGTTTTTCGCACAGCTCGCTGTGAATGGCGAGTTGGAGAACGATTCTCACAGCCAGATTTATCACACTCTCTCACGCACTCAACCCACTCGCCAAGTCACTCGCCGCGGCAGATTTCGAGAATAACTCTCCCGCAGCAAAAATGTGGACGCCACTTGCTCCGTCTGTATGGGCCGATAACATCTTAATAGAGGACTGCAGAGCTCGGGCGATTGTTGGTACCACCGGCTCACGCCTGGCTGCTGCCTTTCCACTTGTCTGTGGTTCCTCCTCGTGCCTCGCAGTTGTCCCTCTAGAGGGAGGCTGTTCTGCTTGCAAGTTGATATTATTATTATTATTTGAGTTGATCTCTGGCCACGTTGTGGCACTAAAGTCACGCTGCACGTATTTTGTTTCCACGTTTCTGTTACCTGAACTCAACAGGGAAGTTCAACCTCTGTAGGCCCCACTCCTTCCTGTTTATGCCCCGCCCCGTTACTCCTGAGGCCCCACTCCTTCCTGTTTATGCCCCGCCCCGTTACTCCTGAGGCCCCACCCTTCCTGTTTATGCCCCCCGTTACTCCTAGGCCCCACCCTTCCTGTTTATGCCCCACCCGTTACTCCTGAGGCTCCACCCCTTCCTGTTTATGCCCCACCCCATTACGCCTTAGGCTCCACCTCTTCCTGTTTATGCCCCGCCCCGTTACTCCTTAGGCCCCACCTCTTCCTGTTTATGCCCCACCCCTCTCATCTCTGCCTTTCCCTTTTAGAACCCTCCCCCTTCTTCTTTGTGTCCGCCTTTTCCTGTTTAGGCCCCTTCCTCTTCCTCCTGTGGACACGTGGTTGGGCTTGTTTAGGGTATTGGCGGCGACGGTTGTGCATGTGTACGTGCGTCGAACTTCTTCCGCACCGCACGTCGCCGGCAG
The DNA here is from genome assembly GCA_018977245.1 of Lethenteron camtschaticum. NCBI lineage: Eukaryota > Metazoa > Chordata > Hyperoartia > Petromyzontiformes > Petromyzontidae > Lethenteron > Lethenteron camtschaticum. Next base: position 5,769,742 of record MU249630.1, read on the forward strand.
CGCTAATCGGAGAGGCGACTGGCACATTGGCGACGATGTTTACGCGACGCGCGTCGACAGCTGCATGTGTCTCCTCCACCGCCCCCCCGACCGCATTCGCCCATCAGGCTCACTTCGTGTCGGCCCTCACCGTGGTGTTCGTCAACTCCAAGTCGCTGTGCTCGCTCAAGGTGGACGACACGCCGGTGGACGACCCTCGCTCAAGGTGCTCGTGGCCAACAACAGCGAGACGCTGAGGCTGCTCAAGATGAGCAGCTGCCCGCACGTGTCGCCCTCCGGTGGGTGACGCCGCCTACCCCGACGCTCCGCGCGCGACGGCTCCTCTCCGATGTTACATTGAGGAGCGGCAGTATCTCCTGCTGCTATGACTTATCTCCGTGTTATCTCCTGCTGTATGACTTATCTCCGTGTTATCGCCTGCCCTACATGAAATTTCCGTGACATCGCCTGCCCTACGTGAAACCTCCGCGGCATCGCGAGCCCTACGTGATATACCATTGAGGAGCGGCAGTATCTCCTGCCCTATGACTTACGTCCGTGTTATCGCCTTCCCTACGTGAAACCTCTGCGGCATCGCGAGCCCTATTTGATTTCACAATCGAGGAGCCGCAGCATTGCCAGTTCTACGTGATATCGCCATTTGAGGATCGGCGGCATTGCCAGCCGAATAACTTATTATCGCCTGCCCTACGTGAAACCTCTGCGGCATCGCGAGCCCTACGTGATATACAATCGAGGAGCGGCAGTATCTCCTGCTGCTATGACTTATCTCCGTGTTATCTCCTGCCCTACGTGAAATCTCCACGGCATCGCCTGCCCTACGCGAAACCTCCGCGGCATCGCGAGCCCTACGTGATATACAATCGAGGAGCGGCAACATCCTACGTGATATCACCATTTGAGGATCTGCAGCATTGCCAGCCGAGTGTGATATCCCCCCCCCGCCCGCCCCCCTTTCCCCCCACCCTCAGGTATCCTGTGCGTGGCCGACCAGTGCCACGGGCTGCGCGAGCTGGCCCTCAACTACCACGTGCTGAGCGACGCGCTGCTGCTGGCGCTGTCGTCGGAGCGCCACGTCCACCTGGAGCACCTGCGCGTGGACGTGGTGAGCGCCGAGCCGGCGGCCGTGGGACCAGCGTCGCGACGCTTCCACTCCATCCGCCGCTCCAGCTGGGACGCGCTGCTCACCCACTCGCCCCACGTCAACCTCGTCATGTACTTCTTCGTGGGCGACGAGGAGGAGTTCGAGCCGTTCTTTCGCGACGCCACCCCCGTCACGCACCTTTACTTCGGCCGCTCGGTGAGCAAGGCCGTGCTGGCCGCGTGGGCCTGCACTGCCCCCGCCTGGTCGAGCTGGTGGTGTGCGCCAACGGACTGCTGCCCTGGACGACGAGCTGCTGCGCATCGCCGAGCGCTGCGGGAGCCTCTCGGCCGTGGGGCTGGGCGAGTGCGAGGTGTCATGCTCGGCGTTCGTGCAGTTCGTGCGCATGTGCGGCGCCCGCCTGGCGCAGCTCTCCGTCATGGAGGAGGTGCTTGTGCCCGACCAGCGCTACGGCAGCCTCGACGAGGTGCACGGCGACGTGTCGCACCTGCTCGGGCGAGCCTGGTACCCCGACAGCATGCCCACGTGGTGATCACGGCGGTGCGGCGGTGGTGGTGACGGAGAGCGGGGTGGTGACGGAGAGGTGGTGGTGGTGACGGAGAGGCGGTGGTGGTGACGGAGAGGTGGTGGTGGTGAAGGTGGTGGTGGTGACGGAGAGGTGGTGGTGGTGAAGGTGGTGGTGGTGACGGAGAGGTGGTGGTGGTGACGGAGAGGCGGTGGTGGTGACGGAGAGGTGGTGGTGGTGATGGAGAGGTGGTGGTGGTGACGGAGAGGCGGTGGTGGTGACGGAGAGGTGGTGGTGGTGACGGAGAGGCGGTGGTGGTGAAGGTGGTGGTGGTGACGGAGAGGTGGTGGTGGTGACGGAGAGGTGGTGGTGGTGGTGACGGAGAGGTGGTGGTGGTGGTGACGGAGAGGTGGTGGTGGTGACGGAGAGGCGGTGGTGGTGACGGAGAGGTGGTGGTGGTGATGGAATGGTGGGGTGACGGAGAGGCGGTGGTGGTGATGGGAGGTGGTGGTGGTGGTGANGGAGAGGTGGTGGTGGTGACGGAGAGGTGGTGGGACGGAGAGGTGGTGGTGGTGATGGAGAGGTGGGGTGGGACGAAGAGGTGGTGGTGGTGATGGAGAGGTGGGTGGGACGGGAGGTGGTAGTGGTGACGGAGAGGTGGCGGTGGTGGTGACGGAGAGGCGGTGGTGGTGACGGAGAGTGGTGGTGGTGAGGAGAGGCGGTGGTGGGAAGAGGTGGTGGTGGTGATGGAGAGTGGTGGTGGTGACGGAGAGGTGGTGAGTGGTGAGCGGAGAGGTGGTGGTGGTGATGGAGAGGTGGTGGTGGTGANGAGAGGTGGTGGTGGTGATGGAGAGGTGGTGGTGGTGACGGAGAGGGGTAGTGGTGCAAGAGGCGGCGGTGTGGTGACGGAGAGGTGGTGTGGTGACGGAGAGCGGGGTGGTGACGGAGAGGTGGTGGTGGTGATGGAGAGGTGGTGGTGGTGATGGAGAGGCGGTGGTGGTGATGGAGAGGTGGTGGTGGTGATGGAGAGTGGTGGTGGTGACGGAGAGGTGGTGGTGGTGATGGAGAGGTGTGGTGGTGACGGAGAGGCGGTGGTGGTGACGGAGAGGGTGGTGGTGACGGAGAGGGTGGTGGTGATGGAGAGGCGGTGGTGGTGACGGAGAGGTGGTGGTGGTGACGGAGAGGTGGTGGTGGTGATGGAGAGGTGGTGGTGGTGACGGAGAGGCGGTGGTGGTGACGGAGAGGTGGTGGTGGTGGTGATGGTGGTGGTGGTGACGGAGAGGCGGTGGTGGTGATGGTGGTGGTGGTGACGGAGAGGTGGTGGTGGTGACGGAGAGGTGGTGGTGGTGATGGTGGTGGTGGTGACGGAGAGGTGGTGGTGGTGACGGAGAGGCGGTGGTGGTGATGGTGGTGGTGGTGACGGAGAGGTGGTGGTGGTGACGGAGAGGCGGTGGTGGTGATGGTGGTGGTGGTGACGGAGAGGCGGTGGTGGTGAAGGTGGTGGTGGTGACGGAGAGGCGGTGGTGGTGACGGAGAGGCGGTGGTGGTGATGGTGGTGGTGGTGATGGAGAGGTGGTGGCGGTGGTGGCGGTGGTGGCGGTTGTGGTGACGGAGAGGTGGTGGTGGTGACGGAGAGGCGGTGGTGGTGAAGGTGGTGGTGGTGACGGAGAGGTGGTGGTGGTGATGGTGGTGGTGGTGATGGAGAGGCGGTGGTGGCGGTGGTGGTGATGCAGAGGTGGTGGCGGCGGCGGTGATGATGGAGACACCTGGACTGTGGTGGAGGTGGAGATGCTGATTGAAGGTCGAGGAGTTAGTGAAAGGAAGATGGGACGAGAAGGGTGATTACGATGACCATGGACTGGAGGAGGGAGCCTTGTACCCCTCCAGCGTATCCACGTGGTGACCACGGCAAAGAGGTGGTGATGGCGGTGGTGAGGAGGGGTGGAGGATAGGACTTGGAGGAGGAGGAGTGAGAGGAGGAGGATCTGATTTGTTTGAGGCTCTGACTGAGAAAAGCTACTGTGAAGAGAACTGAAGAAAACTGTGAAGAGTTGACTGTGAATATGGGAGTTGATGTGAAGAGCTGACTGGGAAGAGGTGACTGAATAGCATCCATGGAAGTTGTGATCGAGTGGCGAGTCAGTGGGTGAGTGAATAGATGGGTGAGTGAATAGATGGGTGAGTGAATGAGTGATTTGGTGAGTTGGTAAATGAGTGATTTGATGAGCGGCTGAATGATTGGGCGAGTGAGTGCATGAGTCAGGGGTCAAGTGAGCGAATGAGCAGGTGAGTGGAGGATGAGTGGGTAAGTGAATGAGTGGGTGAGTGCGTGAGTGAATGAGTGATTTGGTGAGTGGGTGAATGAGTGGGAGAGTGAGCGGATGAGTGAACGACTCAGTGGGTGAGTAATCGGGTGAGTGAGTTGTTGTGACCAGCACTGTGGTGGTGGTGGTTGATGAGAGGACCCAGTATCTGTGTGGTTGGGAGTCACTCTGGGTTCCAAGTCTATCCACGATGCTTTGTGACACTGACGCTCTGTGCACGCAGTCTTGTTAGGGCAAGCGCTGTTAGCGGTAGCACCTATGAAGGCCAGCACGGTACACCTATGAAGGCCGGCACGGTACACCTATGAAGGCCGGCACGGTACACATATGAAGGCCGGCACGGCACACCTATGAAGGCCGGCACGGCACACCTATGAAGGCCGGCACGGCACACCTATGAAGGCCGGCACGGCACACCTATGAAGGCCGGCACGGCACACCTATGAAGGCCGGCACGGCACACCTATGAAGGCCGGCACGGTACACCTATGAAGGCCGGCACGGCACACCTATGCGGGGGTGGTGTGGCCAGCACCACTCCCGACCGCTTTTGTCTCCGAAGTTGCTGATGTTCTATAAACTGTGAAGTGTATAATCAGCGACGTTTCAGGCAATGCACCTCTTTCACGGCACATGGAGAAGTCGGAGATGTAGAGACAGGGAGGCGGGCAGAGCACCCCTTTCTCTGCCCCCTCTCTGTGCTATGAAGAAGGCCCATTGTCCGAAACGTCGCCCATTTTCATGTTTTCCTTTCTTTTCGTATTTTTCGTCTTTGTTTTCGCGTGGCGGATTTCGTTGTTTAGCAACAGCTGTGATTCTTACATTGAGGTGGCTATGGAGCCGCGTGATTCGGTCAGGAAGGAGTGGAGTGGTCTAAGATATCTGTCTGAGTCTATGGGTCTGTATGTGAATCTATAGATATATGGTGAGTCTATGGGTCTGTATGTGAATCTATGATTTCGTGCGAGTCTATGGGCCTGTATGTGAATCTATAGATCTCTTTGTGAGTCTATAGATCTGTGTGAGTCTATGGTCTGTATGTGAATCTATAATCTCTGTGTGAGTCTATGGGTCAGTATGGAATCTATAGATCTCTGTGTGAGTCTATGGGTCTGTATGTGAATCTATAGATTTCTGTGTGAGCTATGGGTCTGTTGTGAATCATAGATCCTCTGTGTGAGTCTGTGGGTCTTATGTGAATCTATAGATCTGTGTGAGTCTATGGGTATGTATGTGAATCTATAGATCTCTGTGGAGTCTATGGGTCAGTATGTGAATCTATAGATCTCTGTGTGAGTCTATGGGTCTGTATGTGAATCTATAGATTTCTGTGTGAGTCTATGGGTCTGTATGTGAATCTATAGATCTCTGTGTGAGTCTATGGGTCTGCATCTGAATCTAGAGCTCTCTGTAAGTCTATGGCTCTCTGTGATTTTATGGGTCTGTATGTGAATCTATAGATCTCTGTGCGAGCCTACGGGTCTGTAACTGAATCGATGGATCTCTGTGCAAAGCTATGGATCTGTATGTGTAGCTGTAGATCTCTGTGCGAATCTATGGGTGTCTGTGTAAGTCTATAGATCCCTGTNCTGATTCTGTGCTTATGTATGTGAATCAACAGCTTGTGATTCTATGGGTATTGCGTCAAGGAGGAGAGCTGAGTGGCATTATNATCGCTCTGTACGACGATCTCTCACCTCGAGTGAGTCAACGTTACACACGCAGAGAGAGAGTTGTTGGTGTGGTGGGTTGTTTGTGCAACCACCGAACTAAATTCGCCTGTGGTCGCAGACACAACGGGTCGGAATAAGAAAGAAGAGTACACTGTAAGACAACGTCCCTTTGCATCGCAAGCGACCGCAGAGTATCCCTCGCTCTCTGGGAGAGAGGGCGACTCCGAGGCTCAGGAGGAGGAACCACGGACGAGGTGTGGAAGGCAGCAGAGCCCAGCGGTGAGGAGCCGACATCGCAGTGCCAAGCTCTGGGCCTCGATGTAGTAAGAGGCGCTATCGGATGATTATTGAGCTTTATACACACGTGGAGACCCACACGTGTGAGAGAGGGAAAACTCGTCCCGGAAGAGGAACCAGAGAAAACACACGTGAGAGGGTGAAACACTCTCCCGTAGAGACTGAACCAGAGAAAACACTCGTGTGTGAGAGGGTGAAACACTATATCCCGTCAGCGGAACCAGGGAAAACACTCGTGAGAGGGCGAAACACTCTATCCCGTGCAGAGGAACCAGAGAAAACACGCGTAGAGAGGGGGAAACACTATATCCCGTGCAACGCCAGGGACACGGAGAGTAAACACTCTATCCCGTAGAGAGAACCAGAGAAACCACACTCGAGGAGGGTGAAACACCTATCCCGTGCAGACGGAACCAGAAACACCTGTGAGGAGGGGCACTTTATCCCGTAGGACAAACCAGAGACACTCGTGTGTGAGAGGGGGAAACACTCAATCTTGTACAGATAGAACCAGAGAAAACACACTCGTGACAGAGGGTGAAACACTCTATCCCGTGGAGACAGAACCAGAGGAAACACACGTGAGAGAGGGTGAAACACTCGATCCCGTGCAGACGGAACCAGAGAAAACACTCGTGTGAGAGGGTGAAACACTCTATCCCGTGCAGACGGAACCAGAGAAAACCCACACGCGTGAGAGGGTGAAACACTCTATCCCGTAGAGACAGAACCAGAGAAAACACTCGTGTGAGAGGGTGAAACACTCGATCCCGTGCAGACGGAACCAGAGAAAACACTCATGTGAGAGGGTGAAACACTCGATCCCGTGCAGACGGAACCAGAGAAAACCACGTGTGTGAGAGGGTGAAACACTCGATCCCGTACAGACGGAACCAGAGAAAACACTCGTGAGAGAGGGGGAAACACTCTATCCCGTAGAGACAGAACCAGAGAAAACACTCGTGTGAGAGGGTGAAACACTCTATCCCGTGCAGACAGAACCAGAGAAAACCCATACAGATGGAACAGATTGAGATTGGTACGCACTTTACCGTGACCATCTGTCGGAGCCAGGGTACCGCTCTCCTCCCTGACTCCCGCCCAGGCGAAGGGAGCATGAAACGGATCGTGATGAGTCCACGCTTTGCCGTGGCGACTCCTCCCGGCGAGACAGGCATACGGGCCTCCTCCTCGACCTCCACCCACAGGGGAGGGGAGTTTCGCACACCATGATCTTTGCGTGGTCCACCAACCCTGGCTGCCGCCGCCTCTGCAGCCTCCGCGTGTGGGTCAAGATGACTGCCTCGTGTGATAGCCGTGGTCGTAATTCCCTTTGCGTTAATGAAGTTGTTCTAACGATCAGTCGTCCGTAGTGTTATTGTCAGTCATCGCGATGTTTTGCTATTACGTCCTATCTGTGATGAACGTCCTCAGCGTTTAGTCGTCAACGTGGCTACGAGTAGCAGCTCCAGTATTGTGACCCCCTCTCCCCCAATACACCGTGTTGGATTAATGTTGATTTTCATAACGCGCGTGCGTGTGATTGTGTGCGCGAGTGGGTGGATGGGCGAGCGGGCGGGTGGGTGGGTGAGTGGGTGGGTGGACGAGTGGGTGGGTGGGCGAGTGGGTGGGTGGGTGGGTGGGCGGGTGGCCGAGTGGGTGGGCGGGCGAGTGGGTGGGCGGGCGAGTGGGTGGGCGGGCGGACGAGTGGGTGGGTGGGCGGGCGGCGAGTGGGTGGGTGGCGGCCGAGTGGGTGGGTGGGCGGGCGGGCGGGTGGGTGGGCGAGCGGGTGGGTGGGCGGGCGAGTGGGTGGGCGGCCGAGTGGTGGGCGGCGAGCGGGTTGGTGGGCGGGCGAGTGGGTGGGTGGCGAGTGGGTGGGTGGGTGGGTGGTGATGCCGAGGGTGGGGTCGAGTAGAATCGGGGGGGGACGAGCCCAAGACACGCACACTGACAACTGCCATTCGCCACGAATTGGCAGTGACATGACCGCGTTACTTGTGCCAGGCTAGGTGTCCCTTGAGGCCACGTGGGAGTGTAGACGACTCTTGCTGCTGGCAGGAAGGAGGCCATTGGGACAGATTCAAGTGCCATGGGTTGACTGAGGCTGCTCTGCTCGTTCTTTGCGAGCGTCACTCCTCCACCCGCCAATGTTGTTGGAGGGCGACTGACTCAACTGCCCAGCAGGGTCCTTCGCTGAGCCTTCCCCAGAGGCCGATCTTGGCACCGCTGCGGGCAAGCCCGCTCAACCACAGATCCTCCTGTACCGCATCAGCCCATCTGTTGTTGCGGCTGCTCCTGAGTCAAGATCCGCATGGCTCACAGGGTTATCTCCATGTGTACTGGTAGGAACCCACTGGTTCCACCAGCAAGAGGGCTGTTGCGAAGCCTTTCCAGAACGTCGCAGCGTCCCGGAGTGAAAATAAATCCAAGCACGCAACGCAAGCGCAACTCCACTCCGCATCTTGTATTCGTCCAGCGACGGTCAAAGTAAATTTGTACAACATCATCATCAGCAACATCATCAGCATCAGCAACATCATCAGCAACATCATCAGCATCGGCTGCAGCAGCAGCAGCATTGTGCGGAGACGAAAGCAAAAGCGTGGAGTGTCGCGCACAAAATGTGACCCCCCCCCCCTTCCGTTTGAAACCATCCCGTGATAATTGTATGTACAGCAGCACACGAAAGGAAAAAGAAAACACCGATGCACCGACGCCTCGCGACTTGCTATCGACACAGACTCATCATCGTCATCATCGGCGATCATCAGCATCAGTATGAGCGGTGTTCTTCTAACGAAGGGTTTGTATTGCGCGTGTGTGTGTGTGTGAAAGGCTCCTCAAAGCGCTGTACAACCATCGGACATCACAACCATCATCATCTCACACCTCAACCAATCCATCACCCCTCCTGCAGCCTGGCCCTAAGTGAGTCAGTAGGGGCAGCTGTGTCACGTGGTGCACCTCAACCAATCCATCACCCCTCCTGCAGCCTGACCATAGGTGAATCAGTAGGGGCAGCTGTACCACGTGGTACACCTCAACCAATCCATCACCCCTCCTGCAGCCTGGCCCTAAGTGAGTCAGTAGGGGCAGCTGTACCACGTGGTACACCTCAACCAATCCATCTCCCCTCCTGTTCGACATTTCCACGTGATACAAGAAATGAAATACAAACCACGTCGTTGAGCCGGTCATTGGCTTCTGACCAACGAAACTGTGTGGGCCCTACTACGCTGGTTAAAACAAAATAAAATGTGGCTTTAGTGCATCTGGCTTGCACGCGNTTTTCGTTGTAGCACCGTCTGACAACGAAAGCTGGCCTGTCCCGTGACCTCCTCCTGCCACACTTCACGTGGCCGACCTCGAAGTGCACCTAGCCTGGCACGAGCCCGTGGTGACTGCTGCTGTTGTTGTTGTTGTTGTGTGGCAGTGAGTGGGGGGTGGTGGGTAGGAAGGGGGGGGTGGGGCTACAGGTGACTGCATTCGGAGTGCCGAGGGCGGTTCCCGCTCACGGCTAACATCAGTGGCAGATTCATCATTGCCTGCTGCAGCGTGTTAGAACATCGCCACTGGGGAGACAAAGGCGGCCGGGCGTGGTGCTGGCCGTTCCGGTCTTCGTAGGTGCTGCTGCCGATCGCTCGCAGCACTTGCCCCGGGCTACACGGGAGACCGTTGCATCGATCTGTACGTATCGATCTGCATGAATGTGTTTGTGCACATGCAAGGTGTTCGCTATCCAATCGAGTGTTCACTAATGACAAACAGATGATCCGCACACACGCACACAACACAAAACACACTAACCCCCTCCCTCTCCCCTCCACTCTCTCCTAACTTTGTGTTCAAAATAAACAAAATGTTTGCCAATCAATAAATCTGCACTCCTCGTGGTCACGATCAATCCGCCGCGAGACGAAGGGTCTGCCACAAAGATTATCGCCACTTTCCGACGATGAAGCGACAATGTCACGCGAACCGATTCCATCGCTCCATCTCCGCGATGGGATGGTAACCCGGGAAAATGGCGGGGTGGGGCGACCACGTGACGACGCGATTGTGATGTCACCAAGGCCGCCCGCCGCGCTAGAGAAGCCACGTGCATTCACGCGCGCGCGCCATCTTGGATGAAGGGGACGCGTGGTTGCGTTGACCGTGGCCAGTGGGAATGTTCGAGAGGCGCTGGCCAAAATGTCCTCGGCACTTGCGTGGCCTCGTGAAGGGCCGTCCATAAATGACGTCACGCGATTTTAGACGATTTTTGACCGCCCCCCCCCCCCTTTCGTCACACGGCGTCACAAAAAGTCAGAGCCCCCCCTCAGATATGACGTCACAAAGCTCTGCCCCCACCCCCCAAAAAACATATTTCCATTTTGNAAAAAAAACATGCTTTAAATCGCTTTAAACTATTGTCGTTGTAGTGCGTATTTAATGTGGCGCTGCACTCTGATGTTGTAGGAGTGTTGTTATAACAGTTAGTGTTTTTATAACAATTCTACATTTATTTTAAGTTGCGCATTTTGATGTGACGTCACATTTCTCAAGCACCCCCCCCCTTCGTCACAAATGTCTGACCCCCCCCCCCACCTAGGTGCGTGACGTCATTTATGGATGGCCCCTGAAACGAATTACTGTTCATAGATGTGAGCGCGTGTGTGTGCGCGCAGAGACAGCGTGAGTGCTTGCGTGTGCGTGGGGAGCGGTAGTGTAGCGGTTAGCGACTCGAGTTCAACACAACGATCCGGGACTCCCCTAGGTCGACTCGGCCTCAAATGAGCACCTGCCGCGGTGTTGTAGTAAACATCGCCAGCACTGGGGAGACAAAGGCGGCCGGGCGCGGCGCTGGCCACCCACCCCCTCGTGTGCCGTGCCGGCCTTCATAGGTGCTGCCACTCGCTAACAGCACTTGCCCCTACAGTCTGTGAAGGCTACACGGGGGGTCTTTGCCTTTGTGTGCGTCGTCACGGTTGTGTTGGCCACCCAGGGCGCTGTCGGCGTTGTTACGAACCACGTGACCGATGACGTCACGGGGCGTGCCTAGTGAGCACGTGCTGGGCGGGGGACATCGACGACGATCCGGAGCTACGAGTGTTTGTCTCTCTCCGTCTCCTCTTCGAACGTGCCAGCGCTGGCGAATTCCACATTCCTGCGGCGGGAGCCAGTCCATCCGTCCATTCATGCATCCGTCCCACGATTGTGTTTTTGCCAAAGTTCTCGCGCCACGAAGCAAGCGGTGGTTGTTGTTGTTGTTGTGGCTGTTGTTGTTGTTGTTTACCGATTAGCGTGAAGGAGTGTTACTCGCGCTGACACGGACCTGTCAACGAGTGTGAGTGGTGTGTGACATCGTGGGGAGCGGTGGTGCAGCGGTTAGCGCCACGCTGCGCTACGAACCGGCGACCCGAGTTCTGATTCCCGCTCACGGCACAACACCGGTGACGATAATCTGAACCGGTCCTGGGCTTCCCCCTAGGTCTACTCAGCCTCAAATGAGTAACTGGCGCGGTGTGTAAACATCGTCACAGGGGAGACAAAGGCGGTCGGGCGTGGCGCTGGCCACCCACCCCCTCGTGTGCCGTGCCGGCCTTCGTAGGTGCTATTCGCGAACAGCACTTGCCCCAACAGTCTGCTCAGGCTACACGGGGGATCTTTGTCTTTGTGCGTGACATCACAACAGTTCATCGATGAGTAGTGGCCGCGGTTCGCTATGACGACATCGCCAATGACCCGGTGCTGGGCCAAACTCCCCTAGGTCGACTCGGCCTCAAATGAGTGTGGCGTAAAATCGCCACTGGGGAGACAAAGGCGGCCGTCCGTGGCGCTGGCCACCCACCCCTCGTGTGCCACCGTGGCGGCCTTCACAGCTTGCTGCTTCGCTGACAAGCACTTGCCCCAACAGTCTGTTGAAGGCTATATGGGGGATCTTTGTCTTTGTATTTGAGGGCGGGGAGCCAGCGGGACCTTGGTGTGGTCTGAGATTCTGGTTGTTGTGGTTGTTGTTGTTGTGGTTGTTGTTGTGGTTGTTGTTGTGGTTGTTGTTGTGGTTGTTGTTGTGGTGGTTGTTGTTGCGGTTGTTTTTATGTGGCTGCATAGCCCTGAGCTCGCGTTCGGCGTCGACAAATCGGCAGGTGTTGATGCACTTGTGTTCTCACCTTGTATCTACACTCTCTTCACGTGCGAATATTTTTTTCAAATTTCAAAGCGACTCGCTTAACGTGTCTCCATGATTACTCGTGCACCCTTTCCTGTTCGCTCGTTTGTTTGTGGCCGTTGTCACTGACTGACCTCCTCTGCCCCCCTCCCCCTCCAGCCCCCGACTGGACCTTCATCGCTCCATCACACTCCCTCTTCCGCACCTCCGAGACGAGCGCGGCTTGGCTCCGTACGGTCGCCAAGGAAGAGTTCCGTCCACGTTCGCGCGGTCTCCGGCCTCCGCGCAAGCCGATCGAGAAGTTTCTGCGCTGGGGCCGAGCGGTTGAGCGGCCAGAACGGGTGGGGAGACATCGCTGCCGCTACCGTCTCGCCGAAGGTCGCTCTGGCGGGAAGGGTCGACGGCGGTGAGGGGGGTCCTGGCAGTGTTCTTCACCGATCTTCAGAGGCGGGGAGGGGTGGGTGGGTGGCGCGGTCAACTTTGCGCCGATAAGACATCAGTCGGCGTGAGGGCCAAACCACATTGTTGAAACACTGCGGGTTGTCTGCTGCGGCACGATGACGATGATGGTGGGGGGAGGGGGGGGTGTTGTCGCGATTTGTGAATTGTCGCGGGGGGGGGGGGGGTGGGGGAGGAGGGTGGGCCCCCACAATCAGGCCACCCGGAGGGCCGCCAGTGGCCCGCGGAGAGGCCTTGCACGCACCGAAGTACACCAGCGTAGGGCTCCGGTTTGGGCTCGAGCACGACGACTTTGCGGGTTCAACGTTCCAAGGTTACGTGGGCAACATCGTGGATGTCAATCGGCGTGTGGGGGGGGGGGCAAGGTGGAGGAGGGAGAAGGACGCGGTAGGAGGTGGCCTTCCCAAGACGTTGGACGTCCCGGGCGTTATCTGTAGGGAGTTGATGCGCCACGCGCGGTTCTGTTCGTCTTCCATCAAGGGACCTCCATCATGGGACCTCCATCATGGGACCTCCATCATGGGACCTCCATCAAGGGACCTCCATCATGGGACCTCCATCATGGGACCTCCATCATGGACCTCCATCATGGGACCTCCATAATGGGACCTCCATCATGGGACCTCCACAATGGGACCTCCATCATGGGACCTCCATAATGGGACCTCCATCACTGGACCTCCATCAAGGGACCTCCATCTAAATCGTCTTCCGTTTCGGCTACTTCTCCCCCCTGCTCCCACCCCCCCCCCTTGCCGGTGATGTTCCACGTCATCACCACCACCGCCACCAAGCGGCGGTGGCATGTCACCACGGTGCTTGTGCCCCACCACCACCACCACCACCTCTGGCCTCCACCACCACCACCACCACCACCACCTCTGGCCTCCACCACCACCACCATCATCAGCTNTACCACTGCCATCTCCGCCACCATCGCCATCACCGCCCGGTGGCGTCCCCACTCTGCCGGACAAACCGGTACGACCTCGGCGAGTCCGCTAGTTCCGGGTACTGGTCCAGGGGCAGCAGCGGTACCAGCTGGTAGCCCGGCACGCGCCCTCCAGCGGCGAGCTGGCGCCTCTCCCCGTCGCTCCACAGGGACCCGCCGGGGAGGCCCTCGCGGGCCCTCTGCTGCTCCAGGGCCCACGCGGCCTCCGCCCCCCTCTGCCGGGCCTCCTCCGCCAGCCGGACCCGCTCCTCGGCCACGCTGGTGCCGTACCGCACCCGCAGGGAGAGGCGCCCGCCGCTCAGCTCCACCTCGGTGATTCGTCGCGACGGCGCCGGACGCGCCGGCGCGGACGGAGAGCCGCCCGCGCCGGCGCCCCCGCGCGCCGTCAGCCACTGCTGCGCGCGTAGAACTACCTGCCCGTCCGTTCCGCCGGTGCTCATGTCCTCGAGCACCAGCTGGCGGGTCCACATGCCCGGTTGGCGCTGCTGCTGCTGCTGCCGCTCCAGGTTCGAGCCGAGCGACCCTTCCTCTTCGCCGCCGGCGCCGCCGCCTTGCCTCCCGCCGCCGCTCAGTCCCAGCATGCCTTGCTGCGCGTCGCCGGCGCCGCCCGCAAGCCCGAGCGCCGCCAAGTCGGCGTCGGGGGCCCCCGCCTTGACCAGGTGTAGCACCACGGTGCCGTTGGCGGCGTGTGTGCGGTGCGCGCCCGCCAGCAGCACGGCGTTGTGCAGCAGCGTCGCCACCTTGCGCTCGCCGATGCTGGCGGGCGAGGCGCCGCCGCCGACGCCGAACGCCGCCGTCGCCCTGGCGCTGATCTTGCCGTCGGCGCCGACCGCGACCTGGACGTTCCGGCCGAAAAGCGACGGGCCCGGAACGGCGAAGTTGGGACGCTGGGACGCGGAGCCGCACGGCGACGACGGCGACGGCGGCCGCGGCCGCGGAGGAGCCGGCGCCGCCGCCGGCTCGAACCGGTCGGCGAGCTCGTTGGCCGAGATGCGGCGCGGGAACGACGCGATGTCCAGGGTGGTGAAGGCGCGCAGCTGGCGCGACAGCTCGCAGTCCATGGCGCCGTCGATCTGGACGGACAGACACAGCAAGGACGGCGAGTTAGGAGTTGGTGGTAAACTTACCGCGGCTACGTCGGCGCTGGCGCCGGAGATGTGACGCCTCACCTAGGCAGGCACGCACGCGGGGCCTGGGTTCGATCCGGACCCTGGCGATACCTGTTGTTTATTTGGAGTTTGCGTGTTCTCTCTCCCCCCTGTTCTGCAGAGTGAGTGTGTGAGAGTGAGTGTGAGGGTGTATGAATGAGCGTTCCCCCGTGTTTCTCACCGTCTTTCTCAGTGTGTCCCCGCGTCTATTCCCGTGTCTCCCCATGTCTTCCCTACGTGTCTCCCCACGTCTCCCTGTGTGTCGCCTCCCACATATCTCCCCGTGTGTCTCCCCGCGTGTCTCCCGATCTCTTCCCGTGTCTCCCCACGTATCCCTCTGTCTCTCCTCGTGTTTCTCCCCGTGACTCTCTCCGCGTCTCCCCCGCGTCTCCCCATTTGTCTCCCCGTGTCTCTCCATGTCTCCCAGCGTGTTTCCCCGTCTCTTCCCATGTCTCTCTCCGCGTCTCTCCGTGTGTCTCCCCATGTCTCTCTCCGCGTCTCCTCCCCCGTGTGTCTCCCCGCGTGTCTCTCCCGCGTGTCTCCCCCGCGTGTCTCTCCCGCGTGTCTCTCCCCGTGTCTTTCTCCGTGTCTCTCCCCGCGTGTCTCTCCCGCCGCGTGTCTCCTCACCGTGTCCTCTGCGAGCAGCGTGGCCTGCAGCTCGTAGCGTGGCCCTGCTGGGCTCTCCTCGCGAGGCCGCGGGAACCCGGGGATCACGTTGTGCAGCTGGAAGCCGAACGTCTGCAGCCAGCTGCTCACATCTGTCCCTCGCACAGACAAAGGGCGCCCGGGTAGCCTTTACACACCGGTGGGGCAAGTGCCTTTGGCCGGCAGCGGCACACACAAAGGCCGGCACGGCACGCAAAGTGGTGCGTGGGTGGCCGGCACCACGCCCGGCCGCCTTGTCTCCCCGGTGGCGATGTTTGCAGATCACACTCGCTACTCGTGTGAGACTGAGTCGACCTAGGGGAGGCCCAGGACCGGCTGAGAACAGAGATAATCGCCGTGGTTAGCGTGAAACGCGCTGACCACGAACACGCGTGCTACACGTGTGTGCTGGTGACTGCGTGTGCCACGTCCACAGGTGAGCTCACGCCTCTCATGCCAACCCCCCCTCCCATGTCCCCCCCTCCCCCCTTCACCCCCCCCCCACACACCGGTCATATATCCTGCGCCACCATCTCCGCCGCCGCCGCCGCCGCCGCTGCCCACGGGGTTGTTGCGCTGGAACATGTACGGGTTGAAGGGCGCCGGGCGGCGCGCCAGCCCGGCCCACAGGCCCGGGTCCGGGCCGGCCCAGCGGCCCGCCAGGGGGTCGTAGTCGCGCCCGGCCAGGTGCACGAGGCGGCACAGCGGGTCCCAGAGGCCCCCGCGGAAGCCCAGCGGGAGGGGCACGTGGGGGGCCGAGTCCAGGTAGGGCTCCCCGAAGGCGGTGTGGTGCAGCGTCTTGGCCAGCGCCCCCTTGCCGTCGAAGAGCGCCAGCGGCGTGCCCACGTGGTCCGTGGCCACGTACCACTCCTGCCCGCCGCTCACCTCCAGCGCAAACACGTGGCCCTGCGGGGGGGGGGAGGGGGGAGGGGGGGACGAGATCCACCGCGTGGCCTCGACGGGGCTGTCGGGGCGATGTTCACGCGCCGCGCCGGGTACTCGTTTGAGGCCGAGTCGACCTAGCGGAGGCCCAGAACCGGTTCAGATATTCCTCACCGGTGTTGGCTGTGAGCGGGTTTCGCGAGGGGCGCCCGGTGGCTAGGAGATGTTGACTACCTCGCCTGGTACACAGGAGGTCGTGGCTTCGATCCTGACCCGGACGCCTGTTGTACATTTGGAGTTTGCGTGTCTCTCTCCTCCGGTGTTTCCCTCCACGTTTAGAACCAACGTCACAAAACGCGTTCACAGGGTTTGGCTGCCGCCACGAATCTCCACGCGACGACGACGAGAAGCTGCTTCGTCGAGCCATCGTCCGTGACGGCCCCAGGAGCTACGTAGCTCAGCAGTAGCTCGCCTGGTAGCGCACTCGTCGTGAGCGGAGCGCACGGAGCGCTAACGCCACGCGCCACTCGCGCTCACCGCTCGGCTTCGCGCCAAACCCGTGTCTCTGGGCGGTGAACCGCGACCGNCCCCCCCCTGCCCCCCTTGCCCCCCCCGTCACCTGCAGGTCGTAGTAGAGGGAGGTGACGGCGCGGCTGGTGTGGTTGTAGATGTGCGTCACGCGGGTGGGCCGCGCCAGGTCGCCGTAGAAGAACTGCGTGCGGTCCCCGGCGCCGGCGAGGCGCGCCACGCGGCGCCCCAGCGCGTCGTAGCGGTAGCGCACGCTCCAGCCGCCGGCGCCGGGCCTGCGGGCGCCGGCCAGCAGGCCGCGCGAGTCGTACTCGAAGAGCTCGGCCCCGCGCGCGCCAGGAAGCCGTCGGCGTCCACGGCGTAGGCCGTGTCGCCCAGCCGCGTGATGCGGTCGCGCGGGTCGTAGCGCAGCGCCGTCAGGCGCGGGCTGCCCCCGGGTTGAGCAGGTGCAGGTTCCCGTTGAGGTCGTAGCTGTAGCGCCAGGCGCTGCGCCCGTCCACCGACACGGCCTGCAGCTGCCCGTCCGCGTCGTACTCGTACGCGTGACGCGTGCCGTTGCCGCCGGCGCCGCCCCCGCCGCCGCCCCGCCGGCGCCGCCGGGCCCCAGGCGGACCTCGCGCCGGGAGACGCGGCCGGCGGCGTCGTAGGCGAGCGTCATGCGGAAGACGAGGGAGCGCATCACCTCCAGCTGGGTCTCTCGCACGCGGCCCTGGGGGGGGGGGGGGGGCACGGGGGGGGGGGGCACGGGGGGATCGTCGTAGTCGTCGTCTGCACAGGAAGTGCCGCACCGCTGCCTCCGGATCTCAGATTATATCACGGCGGCGTAGCTGAGTGAGTGGTGAGCTGGTGATGGTGAGCTGATGAGTGGTGAGCTGAGTGAGTGGTGAGCTGAGCGAGTGGTGAGCTGAGCGAGTGGTGAGCTGAGTGGTGAGCGGTGAGCGAGTGGTGAGCGCGAGTGGTGAGCTGAGTGAGTGGGTGGTGAGCTGAGTGAGTGGGTGGTGAGTGTGGTGAGTGAGTGAGTGAGCTGGTGAGTGGTGAGCTGAGTGANTGGTTGAGTGAGCGAGTGGTGAGCTGAGTGAGCTGGTGAGCTGAGTGAGTGGGTGGGTAGTGAGTGAGTGAGTGGGTGGTGAGGAGNGAGCTGAGTGAGTGGGTGATGAGTGAGTGAGTGGTGAGCTGAGTGAGTGGGTGGTTGAGTGGTAGAGGGTGAGCTGGTGAGCTGAGTGANTGNTGAGTCTGAGTGAGTGGGTGGTGAGNGGGTGAGCTGAGTGAGTGGTGAGTGGTGAGCTGAGTGAGTGGTAAGCTGAGTGAGAGGTGAGCTGAGTGAGTGGTGAGTGGTGAGCTGAGTGAGTGGTGAGTGAGTGGTGAGCTGAGTGAGGTGAGCGAGCACCTGTGCGTCGAGCTGCTTGGTGAGCGCCATGGCGGCGGTGCTCACGATCTGGTTCATGTCGTAGTGGATGACGCCGAACTTGCCGAACTGCTCGAGGCGTCCCGACAGCTCGTCGTAGCGCAGCAGGTCGATGGGCAGCGGCGTGTCGTCCACCACCGCCTGCACGCCCGTCACGCGGAAGCTGCTGTCGTACGTGTAGTCGAAGCGGCGCCCGCGTGCGCCTCCTCTGCCGACAATGCCCTTCCCCCTCCTCCTCCTCCGGCGTCGTCGCCGGCGCCGCCGTCCCCGAAGCGCACGAGCTGGCGGTCGACCAGCGGCCCCGCGTGCCGGTAGCGCACGGAGCACGGCGCGGCGCCGTCGGCCGCCGTCACCGAGGCCGCCCGCAGGAGGCCGACGACTCGTCGTAGGAGAAGGAGGCCCGCGCGCCGTCAAACAGCAGCTCGGAGAGACGGGCGCCGTCGCGGCCGTAGCGGAAGAGCACGCGGCGGCCCGTGCCTGAGCACGCGGGGTGGGTGCAGGGGGAGGGAGGGAGGGAGGGGAGGGAGGGGAGGGAGGGAAGGGGGGGAGGGATGGAGAGAGGGAGCGAGGGGAGGGGGGGGAGGGAGAGAGGGAGGGTGGGAGGGAGGGAGGGGAGGAGGAAGGGAGGGGAGGGGGGGTGGGGGAGGGAGGCGAGGGAGGTGGGGGAGGGAGGGAGTGGGGTAGGAGGAGAGAGAGGGAGGGGAGGGAGGGAGAGAGGGAGGGAGTGGGGTAGGAGGGTAGGGGGTGGGAAGGGAAGGAGGGGAGGGGAGGGAGGCAGGGAGGGGAGGGGGGTGGGGGAGGGAGGCGAGGGAGGGAGGGGGGTAGGAGGGGAGAGAGGGAGGGGAGGGACAGGGGGGAGGGGGATGGGGGAGAGAGGGAGGGAGATGTAAGAGAGAAGTCCCAAGTGCAGCTCCATTACCCAGAATGCATCTTGTTTGTATTTCTACCCGGCCCGCCGTTGGTTGGTGATGGGCACATCACGGCAGGCGTTGGCACGAAGTCCGCGGGCACCTCAGGGAGCCGGGGGTAAGAGGACGCAGGGGGGGGGTGGTAGTGGAGGAGGAGTTGCAATGATGTGAAACCGGTGAGCCAAGTTCAATTCCCAGGCAAGGCCTCTGCAGCGGAGTGGGGCGATGGCCGAGGCGTTCAAGCAGCGCCATGTAAACCTGTTCCTGGGCACGGGGCCAGTGGGGGGCATTGGAGGGCAGTGGGGGGAAGTGGGGGGCACTCCTAGGACCCCCCTCTGCCTCCCTCCCTCCCGCACCCCTTTCCCTCCGGCCCCCCTCCCACCCCACCCAGGAGGAGAAGGTGGCTTCCCTATTGGGGTGCCACACTCCCCTCCCCCTCCCCACGAGAGAGTGACCCCCTCCCTCCCCTCCCCCTCCCCCCCCGTGCCCCTTCCTCCCCCACCCAGCGGGCGGTTTCCCTATTGGGGGGCTACCCTCTCCCCTCCCCCACGAGAGAATGGCCCCCTCCCTCCCTCTGCCTCCCTNCCCCACCCAGGATCAGAGGGCGATTTCCCTATTGGGGGTCACACACCCCTCCCCCTCCCTCCCTCCCCCCTCCCCGCTCCCCGCTCCCCCCTCCCCTNCCTCCCTCCCCCTCTCCCCCCGTGCCCCCACCCAGGTGTGCCGTGTGCAGCAGGCGCCCTATTGGGGTGCCACACTCCCCTCCCCCTCCCCCCCCCTCCCCCCCCCCCGTGCCCCCACCCGTGCCGTGTGCAGCAGGCGCCCTATTGGGGTGCCACACTCCCTCCCCCTCCCTCCCCCCCCTCCCCCCCCCCCGTGCCCCCACCCAGGTGTGCCGTGTGCAGCAGGCGCCCGTCCTGCGCAAAGTCCTGCAGGAGGGCGCCCCCCATCGGGCGGCACGTGCAGGTTGCGGTAGAAGCCGAGGGAGCGGACGGTGAGCAGCGCGTGGCGCCCCGCACTCGGCATCGCCACGCCCGCCAGCGCCGCGCCGCCGCCGCCGTCAAACTCGAACACGAACTGCCGCTGGCTCGGCAGCAGCAGCACCACCGTCNGGGTCACGCCAGGGGTCAAGTTCATGTATTAGGTATAGCCTGGCCATCGGCACGCGGGGTCACAGGGTCACAGGGGTCAAGTTCAAGTTCATTTATTAGGTATAGCCCTGTGAGCCATTCGGCTCTTGAATCGGGTGCAATCGCAAAAAAAAAAAAATTAACTCGTAAAAACAAAGTTTTTTACTATAAATCCTCTCGTCCTCTGGCTTGAGATGGCTGCCACCTATGGGTCAGATGATTGCCTGCCACCATTAAGCAATTGTTAATTAAATATCATTTTTTTTCCTAAAAAGTGTAAAAATTTGGAAAACATTTTCACGAAAATTTATTGTCACGCACAACGAGTCTGTGTGCAAAATGTCAGCTCGATTGGATCACGGGAAGTGGGTTAAAAACGACCGAAAGATTTGCACGGTCGTAAGCAAGCAAGCAAGCGAACTTAATATAAAGGATTTAAAAACAAAAACATGAACNAAAAAACATCTTCAAGTGAATATGTGACTGAGTGCAAACAGAAAATCCAAGAAAAGACAGGGGTCAGGGAGAGGATGGGAGATTGCCGGAGTGATCATTCACACGGTTGTACAGATACAATTCCCTCCCCCACCGCCTCCCCGTGTAGCTTTAACAGGCTGTCGGGGCAAGTGCCTTTAGGGGCCGTCCATAAATGACGTCACGCACCTGGGGGGGGGGGAGGGTCAGACACTTGTGACGATGTGTGACGAGGGGGGGGGGTTGAGAAATGTGACGTCACGTAAAATGAGCAACTTTAAATATAGAATTGTTATAAACAACACTAATTGTATAACAACACTAATTGTTATAACAACACTCCTACAACATCAGAGTGCAGCGCCACATTAAATACGCACTACAATGACAATAGTTTAAGCGATTTGAAGCATGTTTTATTTCAAAATGGAAATATGTGTTNGGGGGGGGGGCAGAGCTTTGTGACGTCATATTTGAGGGGGGTCTGACTTTTGTGACGCCGTGTGACGAGGGGGGGGGGTCAAAAATCGTCCAAAATCGCGTGACGTCATTTATGGACGGCCCCTAAGCAGCACGGCAGCAGCAGCTATGAAGGCCGGCACGGCACACGAGGGGGTGGGTGGCCAGCCCCACGCCCGGCCGCCTTTGTCTCCCCCAGTGGCGATGTTTACCACACCGCACCAGGTACTTCGATAAGTCGACCTAGGGGAGGCCCAGGACCGGTTCAGACCATTGTCAACTGGATGCCTTCAACAGACTGCCGGGACAAGTGCTGTTAGCGAGTAGCAGCAGCGCCTAATGATAGCTCAACGAAATGTCGAGCAGCCAAAATACTCTGAACGCGTGACGTCGATTCGAAATGTGGAGGGAAAGATCAAAGGAATCCGAGAAAAATCCACGTGACCACGGGGAGAGAGAGACACGCAAACTCCAAATATACAGCAGCAGGCGTCAGTCGGGATCGAACCCACGACCTCCTGTAGACCAGGCGAGGTAGTCAACATCTCATCACGGAGAGAGAGAGACACGCAAACTCCAAATATACAGCAGGCGTCAGGGTCGGGATCGAACCGGCCTCCTGTAGACCAGGCGAGGTAGTTAACATCTCACCACGGGGAGAGAGACGCAAACTCTAAATATACAGCAGGTGTCGTCAGGGTCTGGATCCAACCCACGACCTCCTGTCGACCAGGCGAGGTAGTTAACATCTCACCACAGAGAGAGTGAGAGACACACACAGAAATTAAATATACAACAGGCATCGGGGGTCGGGGTGGAACCCCCGACCTCCTGTCGACCAGGCGAGGTAGTCAACATCTCCCAGCCACCGTGGCACTCCGCACGCACGGGAACCCGGCACTTTTGCCGGACGAGTCCGACCCCGCGGAACCACCACGGGAACACCGCCGCCACCCGCGCACCTTGTTGGTGTAGCCGTACTTCCAGGCCCGCCCGTCGGGAAGACGCGCGCCGCCAGGCGTCCCAGCGCGTCGCGCTCGTACCGCTCGGCCAGCGCCCCGCGCGCCAGCGCGCTCAGCCGCCCGTCGGCGCCGTAGGTGGCGTTGAGCGCCGCGACGCGCGTGCTGGGCAGCCAGGCGCAGGGGCGCCCGCGGGCGTCGTGCAGCACGCGCAGCACGAACTTGCGGTGGTCGTCGTAGACGCGCTCCGAGCGCAGCGCGCGGTCAAAGTCCAGCGACAGCACGTTGCGGTTGTGCACCTGGGGGGGGGGGGGGGGAGAGAAGGGGGGGGTGGTGAGAGATGGGGGGGGCAGGGAGGGAGTCTGCGTCTCACATGCACTCGCCCCCCCCCCCACGTTGTCCCGTGTCTCTNCACCCCCCCCCGTGTCTCTCCCAAACCCCTCCCCCCGTCACCCCTGTGCTTCCCCATTCCCCCCCCCATGCCCCGCCTGCCCCCTCCATCCTCCTCCCTCCTATGCCCCCGCCTGCCCCCCATGCCCCTCCCACCCATGCCCATGTCCCCCCCCGTGCCCCCATGCCCCTCCCCCCCATGTCCCCCATACCCCTCCCATGCCCCCCCGTGCCCCTCCCAGCCCCCCCCCAGCCCCCCAGCCCCCTGCCTACCCCCCCTACCCCCCATGCCCCCCATGCCCCACCATGCCCCTCCCCCCCGTGCCCCCCATGCCCCCCCCCCGCCCACCCTCAGCCTGCGTCCCACGAGAGCGACGCTCCCGGCGTGCCTCTCCCTGCGGAGGCGCCACTCCACGAGGTTGGAGCCGGCGGCCCCCGGCAGGGAGAGGTTCCTCCTCGTGACGGCGGCGCCCAGAGGGGGGGGGCGCCCCCCCGCCCCCCCGCGGTGCGGCTCCCCTGCAGCCCACCCGGAGCCCCGAGGGCAGCAGAGCCCCCAGGGCCCCGTCCCAGCCCAGCGAGTAGCTCCAGCGCAGGCCGCCTGCACGCACGCACACATGTACACATGTATACACACGTGTGTACACATGTACCATCACACGCACACACACGTGTGTACACGTGTACCATCACACACGTGTTCCATTGAGGGGTTCACGTTTCGCAAGCGTAGAGAAGGGAGGGAATGACTGTGGCCGAGAAGACCTGAATCTTTGTGTGGAGCGACAGACCAGGTAGCTGCCACACAGCGTTACGCAACCAATGAAAAGATATTGCCGTTCGACTGATTCGGAGTGAGAACTCTGCTGTTAAACTGGAGCCGGTCATAAGCACACTGCCCAGGTATGGGAAACTCTCCACTCTCTCCACAACTGCCCTATCACAAATTGGCAGTTGTGGGGATGGAGTGTCCGATGGTACAAAATACCCAGGCAGGTGCTTCGTTTTGATGGGGCTGATGGTAAGGCCCCACCTCTTAGTGGTAAGTTCCAGGTTCAGCATCAGCACCTCCAACTCCTCCTCTGAGTGAGCAGCAATTACCAGATCGGTATACATAACATGGTTGACCAATAGGGAGCCATCCTTGACCGCACCCGGGCATCGATCACCACCTCTACCTTCATCACCACCACTACCACCACTACCTTGATCAGCACCACCACCACCTTCATCATCACCACCTTTACCACCACCACTACCCTCATCCCACCACCACCACTATNACCACCACTTTCACCACCACCACCACCTTTACCACCACCACTACCACTACCTTCATCACCACCACCACCACTACCATCATCACCACCACTACCTTCACCACCACCACCACCACCTTTACCACCACCACTACCACTACCTTCATCACCACCACCACCACTACCATCATCACCACCACTACCTTCACCACCACCACCACCACCTTTACCACCACCACTACCACTACCTTCATCACCACCACCACCACTACCATCATCACCACCACTACCTTCACCACCACCACCACCACCTTTACCACCACCACTACCACTACCTTCATCACCATCACCACCACTACCATCACCACCACCTTCATCATCATCCCACTACCTTCACCACAACCACCACCACCACCTTCACCACCACCACCACCAACACCACCACCACTACCATAATCACCACCACCTTCACCTTCATCACCACCTTCACCACCACCACCACCACCTTTACTACCATCATCACCACCACTACCTTCATCACCACCATCACCACCAGCACCATCACCTCCACCACCAGCACCACCACCGTCACCACCGTCACCACCACCAACACCACCAACACCACCACCACCACCACCTTTACCACCACCACCTTTACCACCACCACCACCACCGTCCAACACCACCACCAACGCCACCACCACCACCACCTTTACCACCACCACCACCTTTACCACCACCACCACCACCACCTTCATCACCACCACCACCACCTTCACCACCACCACCACTACCATCATCACACCACCTTCACCTTCATCACCACCTTCACCACCACCACCACTACCATCATCACCACCACTACCTTCATCACCACCACCACCACTGTCACCACCACCACCACAACCTTTACCACCACCACCGCCACCTTCACCACCACCACCTTTACCACCACCACCGTCACCACCTTCACCACCACCTTTACCACCACCACCACCACCACCGTCACCAACACCACCACCACCACCACCGTCACCCACCAGCACCACCACCACCAACACCACCAACAGCACCACCTTCACCACCAGCACCACCACCACCACCACTTTCACCAACACCACCACCACTGTCACCCACCGCCGCCACCCACGTGTGCCCCCCCCCCCCCGCCGCCCACCCTGCGTGATGGAGTAGGCGGTGTCGCCGTTGGAGACGGTGGTGAGGAGCGCGACGGCGCCGTCGCTGTCGGACGAGGACCACTCGACGCGGAACGCCGCGTCGGCGTTGGCCCTCACCGTGCGCACGGTGCCGCTGGGGTACGTCACGTTCTCCACGTGGCCAGACTCGTCATAGCTGGTGGGGGCCGGGGCGACAGGGGAGGGGAGAGGTTAGGGGTGCAAGTCCTAGTCCTTGAGTTAGTCCTAGAGATGGTTCTAGAGATAGAACTAGAGATAGTTCTAGAGATAGTTCTAGAACTAGTTCTAGAGATAGTTCTAGACATATTTATAGAACTAGAACTAAAGATATTTCTAGAGATAGTTCTAGAACTAGAACTAGATATAGTTCTAGAGATGATTCTAGACATGGTTCTAGAACTAGAACCAGAGGTAGTTCTAGAGATAGTTCTAGAACTAGAGATAGTCCTAGAGATAATTCTAGAACTAGAGATAGTTCTAGAACTAGAACTAGAGATAGTCCTAGAGATAGTTCTAGAACTAGAGATAGTTCTAGAACTAGAACTAGAGATAGTCCTAGAGATAGTTCTAGAACTAGAACTAGATCTAGTTCTAGAGATAGTCCTAGAGATAGAACTATAGATAGTCCTAGAGATAGTTCTAGAACTAGAACTAGATCTAGAGATAGATCCGTGATTCCCGTCCGCTCACTCGTAGAACGTGCTCCATCCGTTGTGGTCGGTGCGTGACGCCAGCAGCCACCGCCACCACCACCGCCACCACCACCACCGCCACACCACCACCACCACCGCCACCACCACCACCACCGCCACCACCACCACCACCACCGCCACCACGCCGCCACCCGTGCCGCTGGCCGGGTGGTACGCGAGGCGCGCCAGCCACCGTCCCTGGCTGACGAGTCCCAGCAGCGCCCGTCTCCCGGCGCCACCGCCAGCTCCGTCACCAGCCCCCCGGCGCCACCAGCCGCACCGCCTCGCCGCCCGGGGGGGGCCGCCCTCTCGGGGGAGGAGCCCCCCCCCCGCTCCACGCGCAGCACGTTGCCGTCGGCGTCGCTGGCGGGAGGCGGCGGGGCGGGGTGGGGGAGACAGACGGGGGGAGAGATGTGTGGGAGGCTGCCGCGGGGGGTCCCCTGGGCTCCGACTGAGTCGTGCGTTTGGTGTGGAAGGGGGGGGGCTCGGGTTGTAGACGCGGAGAGGCGCAGCGATGACGCGGAGGGACGTGTGGGGACGCNGGGGGGGGGGCAGTGGGGGTTATGGGGGATAAGGGGAGACATGGGGGGGGGTAAACGGGGGACAAGCAGGGAGATAGTGGTGGTGTGGTTGTGGTAGTGTGTTTGTGTGTACACTGTGTGTGTACACGTGTGCGCGTCGCGCTCACGTGACGGATGACAGCGGCCCGGCCCCTCCTCCCCTCCCCGCCCCCTCCCCTCCCCCCGTAGCTGAAGCTGAGCAGGGTGGCTCCGTGACGAGGCTCCGCGTGCTCAGGTGGCGCCCCGCGCCGCTGAACACCAGCAGCTCCTGCTCCGCCGGCAGCGGCACCAGCAGCCTCGCCGGCGAGGTGGACGACGACGAGGTGGAGGTGGTGGAGGAGGTGGAGGTGGAGTCTCGTATGGGGCCCGGCTCGCGCACCGCACGCACCTGCACAGCGGGCGGCACGGACGGACCTCTCGGTTCTAGACTCCTCGTCATGGTCACCTCGTCATAGACACTTCCTGTGCTGTGTGCTGTGTGTGTGTGTGTGTGTGTGCTGTGTGTGTGCTGTGTGTGTGTGCTGTGTTTGTGCTGAGTGTACCCTGACGTTCCCCAAGTCAGCTATGTAGAGGGAGCTGTGTGTGTGTGCTGTGTGTGTGTGTGCTGTGTGTGTGTGCTGTGTGTGTGCTGTGTGTGCTGTGTGTGTGNTGTGTGTGTGTGTGTGTGTGTGTGTGCTCTGTGTGTGTGTGTGCTGTGTGTGTGTGCTGTGTGTGTGTGCTGTGTGTGTGTGCTGTGTGTGCTGTGTGTTTGTGCTGAGTGTACCCTGACGTTCCCCAAGTCAGCTATGTAGAGGGAGCTGTGTGTGTGTGCTGTGTGTGTGTGCTGTGTGTGTGTGCTGTGTGTGTGCTGTGTGTTTGTGCTGAGTGTACCCTGACGTTCCCCAAGTCAGCTATGTAGAGGGAGCCGTCCGGGCAGAACGCGAGAGCCGTGGGGGAGTGGAGCCGGGCGTCGCGAGCGGAGCCCCCGTCCCCTCCAAAGCACTCGCACGGGGCTGAGGTCAACAACAACAACATCAACATCATCAACAACAACGATAACAACAACAACAAAAACAACATCATCGACAACAACATCAACATCAACAACATCAACAACAACAACATCAACATCAACAACATCAACAACATCATCAACAACAACAACATCAACAACATCGACAACAACAACATCAACATCAACAACAACATCAACAACATCATCAACAAATATCAACAACAGGCAGATGGTAGTGGGAGTCGCTCTCACGAATTGGCGGCAAAAATAAAATAATTAGCGATCCGTGCGCCGTTAAACACCGATGCGCCACTCGGCGATTTGCCTGGCTGCGTCGGGTGGCGGAGGGCTCTCACGACGAAACAAACGTGGCCAGAATCGCCCAGCCCGAGGGGGAGACCACGCAGACCCCAAATACACAGTAGGCGTCGCCAGGGCCCGGCATCGAACTCGGTGCCTCCATGCGCCACCGCAGCGCCGCAGCGGGAATACTCACTGGATGACGACGGCGGAGACGACGAAGATGACGACGAAGATGACGACGACGACGAAGACGACGAGGAGGAAGAGGCCGCGGCGGGCGGTCCGGCGCCGGTCGCCACGGCCGCAGCGCCGGCGCCAGACTCGGCGCCGCAGTCGCACGGCGAGACGCCTCCCGCGACGGTGACGGCGCCGCCTCGGGCGCCACGCGCCGCACGCGGTGCAGCCGGTGCCCGTCCGTCTCGGCCACGTGCAGCGCGCCGTCCGGCGACACGGCCAGCGCCACCGGCGACTGCAGCGGCGAGCGCGGCGCCGGCGGCGGCGCAAGCGGCGGAGCCGGCGCCTCGACGCCGCCGGGTGCCGTGCAGTGCAGGGGCGCCCGGCCACGACGCGGGCCGGCGCCCGTCCCACACCTGCAGCACGACGCCGTTGTCCAGCACCAGCAGCGAGTTGTCCAGCGGGCTCACGGCCAGGTCTGTGGGCCACTCCAGACGCACCTGGGGGGGAGGGGGGGAGGTGGAGGGGTCACGGAGAGGTGGCGGGGGCCGGTGGCGCGGAGACTCGACGCGCGGTCACACGGTGGGCCGGTGAGCCGGCGACCTGTGACCCGGCGCCCAGTGACCTGGCCACAGTGACCTGGCCACAGTGACCCAGTGATCCAGCAACCCAGTGCCTCTATGACCCAGTGACGTTGAAACCCAGCGCCCTGGTGACCCGATGATTGGGTGACCTGGTGACCCATGGCCCCGTTGACCCAACAACCGGGTGACCCGGCGACCCGGTGACCTGTCGCCCTGGTGACCCGTTGACCTGACAACCATGCAACCCGGTGACCCATTTCCCTGGTTACCGCTCGCCCATGTTGACCCATGGCCCCGTTGACCCGACAACGGTTTCCCCGGCGACCCGTTTCCCCGGCGACCCCGTCGCCCCGGCGACCCGTTCCCCGGCGACCCGAGGAGCGCGCGACCCCCGGGCTCCGACCTGCGCGGCGTCCATGGAGTCCCGCAGCTGAGCGGGCGGGCGGAGGCGGCGGCGAGTCCCGTGGAGCCGAGCACGGTGGAGATGGCGCCGTTCTGGTCCACGCGGCGCACCGAGCTGCCGTCCACAAAGTAGACGAGGCCCCGCTCGTCCACCGCCACGCCTNGGGGGGGGGGCACGGGGGGAGGGCATGGTAGGGGACATGTGAGTTCAANGGGGGGGCACGGGGGGCATGGGAGGGCGTGAGGGGAATGAAGGGAGGGGCATGGTAGGGACAGGGGCCATTGGGGTTAAAGTGGGGGGGGGGGGGCACGGGAGGGGGACCTGAGTATACAGGGACATGTGGATCCACGTGATGCAATGGGCAGAGCTTCCAGGCTTTCCCCTTCAGTCCCTCACCGCTTGCTGCTCACCACTCACCACTCACCACGTGCCGCTCACCACTCACCACTCACCACGTGCCGCTCACCACTCACCACTCACCACACGCCGCTCACCACTCACCACCATTCACCACCACTCACCGCCACTCACCACTCACCACTCACCATCGCTCACCACTCACCACTCACCACTCACTACGCTCANCCTCTACACTCNCCCTCACGCTCCACTCANCACTCACCGCTCACCACTCACGCTCACCGCTCACCGCTCCCACTCACACTCACCGCTCACACTCACCACACACGTGCGTGCGTCTCACCGCGGGGCTGGTTGAGGCTGGCGGCCGTGGCGCGGCCTCCGTCGCCGCACTTGGCGCCGTCCATGGGCAGGCACTGCTCACCGGTGCCCGCCAGCACCTCGGCCGGCGCCACCGGCGGGGCGGCCTCCGTCGCCGCCACCCGCCGGCGCTGGGCGCACGCGGTAGAGGCGGCGCGTGGCGCCGTCCGACACGATGACGGCGCCCGTCACGGGGCACACGGCCACGTAGTACTTGTGAGCCGGCGTCGCGCTGCGGGGGGCACAGAGGCAAAGGGAGTCCCCACCCGCCCAGGTAGCCTTTCACTAGGACGTAGGGCAAGTGCTGCTGCTGCTGCTGCTGCTGCTGGCGGAGCAGCGCCTACGAAGGCCGGAACACACAGGAGCACGAAGACCCCCGTCCTTCCCCTGTAGCCTGACAGACTATTGGGGCAAGTGCTGTCAGCGGGCTTCTACGAAGGCCGGCACGGTGGCACACGCGAGGGGGTGGTGGGTTGCCAGCACCACGACCGGTCGCCTTTGTCTTCCGTAGTGGCGACGTCTACGACACATCCGCACCGGGTACTCATTCGAGGCTGAGTCGACCTAGGGGAGGCCCAGGACCGGTTCCGACAATCGTCACCGGTATCGGTGGTGGCCGTGAGCGGGAATCGAACTCGGGTCGCCGGGTTCGTAGCGCAGCGCGCCATAACTAAAGGACAACGATCCTCCGTATGGTAAGGGTCGTGGTAAGGACCATCGTAAGAACCATGGTAAGGGCCATGGTAAAGGTCGTGGTATGGGCTGTAGTAATGGCCATGGTAAATGTCGTGGTAAAGGCTGTAGTAACGGCCATGGTAAGGGTCGTGGTAAGGGCTGTAGTAAGGACCATGGTAAGAACCATGGTAAAGATCGTGGTAAGGGTCGTGGTAAGGGCTGTAGTAAGCACCATCGTAAGGGCCATGGTAAGGGTCGTGGTAAGGGTGGTGGTAAGGGCTGTAGTAACGGCCATGTTAAAGGTCGTGGTAAGGGCTGCAGTAAGCACCATAGTAAGCCCATGGTAAGGGCTGCTCCTCGTAGTTTCACGCCATGTGGTGGCTGGGGGGCGGGCGGGGGCTCCGAACCTTTACCGCGAAGCGTACGACGGGCGGCATCTCGGGCTGACGCGACCCGCCGCGGCATTAACTAGGGCGGCCCGCCGGGGTTGGAACCGAGAGCGACCCACGACGCTCGGAATGCCCCGTCAGCGGGGGTGGGTGGCTCACGCCCAAAGACAAAGATCCCCCGTGTAGCTGTAACAGACTGTTGGGGCAAGTGCTGTCAGCGAGTAGCAGCACCTGTGAAGTACAATAACACACCACGCTCACCTGTGCTTGAATTCTTTACTCCTGCTGATGCGAGGCACAGGGGCAGAGGGTGGGGGGGGTCAGGCACACATGGTCACCACGTGCTCTTCCAGCGCGCGTCCCTGAATGTCAGTTTGCCCGTGTGTCTCCCCACGTGTCTCCCCATGAGTCCCCGTGTCTCCCTGTCTCCCTGTGTCTCCCATGTGCTTCCCTGTGTCTCCCAGTGTGTCTCGCCGTGTGTCTCCCCATGTGTCTCCCCGTGTCTCCCGTCTCCCCGTGTGTCTCCCCGCGTATCTCACCATGTATCTCCCCGTGTCTCCGCATGAGTCCCCGTGTCTCCGCATGAGTCCCCGTGTCTCCCTGTGTCTCCCTTGTGCTTCCCTGTGTCTCCCAAAGTGTCTCCCCGCGTATCTCACCATGTATCTCCCCGTGTCTCCCATCTCCCCGTGTGTCTCCCCGCGTGTCTCACCATGTATCTCCCCGTGTCTCCGCATGAGTCCCGTGTCTCCCTGTGTCTCCCGCACACGCCCTGTGTCTCCCCTTGTGCTTCCCTGTGTCTCCCAGTGTGTCTCCCCGTGTCTTCCCACGTCTCCCCGTGTGTCTCCGTGTATCTCCTCGTGTCTCCCCGTGTGTCTCCCCGCGTCATCCCACGTCTCCGTGTGTCTCCGTGTATCTCCTCGTGTCTCCCCGTGTGTCTCCCGCGTCATCCCACGTCTCCCCGTGACTCCCCGTGTACCCCTGCGCCTCCCCCCCCACCCCGCTCACCTGAGCTCCATGACGGTGCTCACGTTCCCGGCGGGCTCCACGCGCCGCACCAGGTTGTAGTCCCCACGTAGACGGCGCCGTCCGCGCCGCACGCCAGCGCCACCGGCGCCAGCAGCCGCGCCGACTCGGCGGGGCCCCGGCAGCCCCCGGCGGGGGCACGAGAGAGGGCGCCGCCGCCCGGAGCCCACGAACGTCGAGATGACGGGCGGCTGGGAGCGCAGCGCCAGCGATGAGCCGTCGCCACGGTGCAGGATGCCTGATGCGGGAGGGGGCGGGGGGCGGGGGGGGGTGAGAGGGGGAGGGGTAGACACACGGGCAGGATGCTGTCACCCTCCTGCGATTCGCAGGGCGGTACCGCACGGATCGTGACTACGTTTCGTATCCGTATCCCCACGTCCCGCTGTTCCAATATCACCGTGTCACCATGTCCCCCGTGTTACCCGTGTCACCGTGTCCCTGTGTCCCCGTGTCCCAGTGTCACCGTGACCCCGTGACCCCGTCACCCCTGTCCCCGTGTCCACACGTCACCGTGACCCTTGACCCCGTGTCCCTGTGTCCCCCTGTCCCCAATGCCATGTCCCTTGTGTCCCTGTGTTACCGTGTCCCGTGTCCCACACAGGCGAGACATAGGAGAGACACGGGGGGGCGGGCACGGGGGAGGGACACAGGCGGAGACACAGGGGGACACGGGAGGGGGGAAGGGGGGGTCACGTGATGTGTGGGCGCACCGCTGGGCACGTCCAGGGCGTGGTGCGGCTCCAGGCTCCACCCGGCGATCCCGGACGGCTCCAGGGGGAACGCCGGCAGCTCCACCGCACGGCGCTCCCACAGCACCAGCTCGGCACAGCCCGTGTACTCATAGCCCACCCACACTGCGGGGCAGAGACAGCGTCCACTCATAGCCCACCCACTCATAGCCCACCCACACCGCCATAGGACACCCAATCACAGCCCACCCACACTGCCAGTCAGAGACAGTGACCAATCACAGCCCACCCACTCATAGGACACCCAATCACAGCCCACCCACTCACAGCCCACCCACCCATAGGACACCCAATCACAGCCCACCCACTCAGAGACCGACCAATCACAGCCCACCCACACTGCCAGGTAGAGACAGCGACCAATCACAGCCCACCCACACCGCCAGTCAGAGACAGCCTCCACTCACAGCTGACCCCCACGCTCCGCGCGCCGTACCGACGGCGTGTGCGGTGCCGTAGACCCGCGAGCCGTAGGCGTCGGTGCGGTCCAGGCCAGGGTGTGTGCGAGGCGAGGCGCCGGCGGGAAGCGCCGCTCCAGCAGCCGCCCCTCCACCGCCAGGAGGAGCCGCACGGCGGCGAGGCGCGCCGGGGGCGCCGCCGGCGTCAGCAGCAGCCGCAGCAGCGAGCGGCGCGCCGGGGCGCCGTCGCTGCGGTAGGAGAGGCGCAGCGACGAGCCCGGCACCGGCAGCCGCACGCGCAGCGTCTGTGGGGGCGGGGGTGGGGGACAGCCGGGCGTGAGTGAGTGTGTAAGTGTGAGTGTGTGTATGTGAGTGTGTGTAAGTGTGTGTGTGTAAGTGTGAGTGTGTGTGAGTGTGTAAGTGTGAGTGTGTAAGTGTGTGTGCGTGAGTGTGCAAGTGTGAGTGTGTGTAGGTGTGTGTGAGTGTGTGTAAGTGTGAGTGTGTGTAAGTNTGTGTGAGTGTGTATGTGTGTGTGAGTGTAGGTGTGANTGTGTAANTGTGTGTGAGTGTGAGTGTGTGTGTGTGTGAGTGTGTGTGTGTGTGTAAGTGTGAGTGTGTGTAAGTGTGAGTGTATGTAATTGTGTGTAAGTGTGAGTGTGTGTAAGTGTGAGTGTGTGTAAGTGTGTGTGAGTGAGTGCACCGGCAGCCGCACGCGCAGCGTCTGTGGGGGGCGGGGGGGGAGAAGACAACGGGGGGCCATCGGACAACAACGAAAATAAAACGTCGGGCGTGGGCCGCTAGAGGGGCCTTACGGAACCGCGGTAAGGTCGTGGTAAGGGCAATGGTTAAAGGTGCATGGTAAGGGTCGTGGAAAGGGCTGTAGTAAGCGATTTTTGACGATTTTGANCCCCCCCCCACCCCTCGTCACACGGCGTCACAAAAAGTCAGACCCACCCCCCTCAAATATGACGTCACAAAGTTCTGCCCCCCCCCCCGAAAAAATAAAACATGCTTCAAATCGCTTTAAACTATTGTTATTGTAGTGCGTATTTAATGTGGCGCTGCACTCTGATGTTGTAGGATAACACATTTATTAAAAAGTATATTTAGTTAAGTAGAACGTGTTGTCTGTATTCATTTAAAGTTGCGCATTTTGATGTGACGTCACATTTCTCAAATCCACCCCCATCGTCACACATCGTCACAAATGTCTGANCCCCCCCCCAGGTGCGTGACGTCATTTATGGACGGCCCCTAAGGCCCATGGTAAGGGCTGCTCCCCGTCAGCGGGGTGGGTGGCTCACGACCAAACACAAAGATCCCCGTGTAGCCTTCACAGACTGTCAGGGGCAAGTGCTGTTAGCGAGCAGCACCTATGAAGGCCGGCACGGCACACGAGGGGTGGGTGGCCAGCACCACGCCCGGCCGCCTTTGTCTCCCAGTGACGATGTTTACCACACACCGCANCGGGTACTCATTTGAGGCTGAGTCGACCTAGGGGAGGCCCAGGACCGGTTCAGATAATCGTCACCGGCGTTGACCGTGAGCGGGAATCGATCTCGGGTCACCAGGTTCGTAGCGCTAACCGCTACACTGCAACCATCATCGCCTCCACCACCATCACCTCCGCTGCCACTATTACCCCACCACCATCACCACCACATCACCACCACCATCAACCCATCAACCATCACCACCATCACCCCACCATCATCACCACCCCACACCACCGTCCTCACCCACCCCACCCCATCAACCTCACCGCCCTCCTCACCACCCTCANGCACCCCTCACCACCCTCCTCACCATCCTCACCACTCTCCTCACCANCTCCTCACCACCCTCCTCACCCTCCTCACCACCACCACCACCCTCCTCACCACCCTCACCACCCTCCTCACCACCCTCCTCACCTCCCTCCTCACCACCTCCTCACCTCCTCACCACCTCCTCACCACCCCCGTCACCACTCCTCCTCACCACCTCCTCACCACTCCTCACCACTCTCCTCACCACCTCCTCACCACCTCACCACCCTCCNCACCANCTCCTCACCACTCTCCTCACCACCACTCTCCTCACCACCCCCCACCACCCTCCTCACCACCCTGCTCACCACCCTCCTCACCTGCGTGAGCGGCAGCACGTCCTCGCCGGCGCCCTCCCCTCCCCCGCCCCACGTGGGGCTCGGCATGGACCCCGGCTGGCGGCCAGGCGAGCACCACGGGGTCCGGCTGCTCCAGCCCGAGCGGTCGCAGCTGGGGATCTCGTTCTGCTCGCGCCGCAGAACCAGCGGCTCGGCACCAGCAGCCGTCGCCAGGGCAGGCGCACCCAGCGCACGCGCACCACGAACGGGGCCGCTCCAGACGCAGCGCCACTGACCCGCCGCCCTCGGCCAAGGTCGAAGCTGCCGGGGGGGGGGGGGCGGGGAGGGAGGGGGGGGAGCGGGGGAGGGAGGGGGAGTTGACGGCGCCGAGAGGGACTTGCTGGGAGGATGGGTTGTGTGTCGCTGTCTACCCGTGTCCCCCTGTCCCCTGACCCCATTCCCCCGTGTCTCCGTGACCTCCCCCGTCACCCTNCCCCCCCATGTGACCCCGGGTGACCCTCTCCAGTGACCCTNCCCCCCCATGTGACCCCGGGTGACCCTCTCCAGTGACCCTCCCCCCCATGTGACCCGGGTGACCCTCTCCAGTGANCCCTNCCCCCCATATGACCCGGGTGACCCTCTCCAGTGATCTCTCCCCCCCCCCCATGTGACTCCGGGTGACTCTCTCCAGTGACCCTTCCTCCCCATGTGACCCGGGTGACCCTCTCCAGTGACCCCTCCCCATGTAACCGGGTGACCTCTCCAGTGACCCTCCCCCCCCATGTGACCCGGTGACCCNCCATGACCCTCCCCCCATGTGACCCGGTGACCCTCTCCAGTGACCCCCCCCCCCCCCCCACTCACTATCCGTCGTGCCGAGTGAGCGTGAAGCCCAGGGCGGCAGCCCCACGAAGCTCACGTTGACCCGACCAGCGGAGAGCCGTCCGCTGTGGTCACCTGACCCCGGATCACGCACACTCGGCTGGGGGGGGTGGGGGTCACGGGTGGTGGGTGGGAGGGAGGCGGGGGGGGGGTCGAGGTTAAGGGTCAGGGGTCAATCTTCGCCCTCGACTGGCAAAGCCACGGCGCTCGGGATTGGCGTGTCACGTGACGACTGCCTCTCTCTCCCTCTCCTCTCCCTCACACCCCCCGCACTCCCCCTCCACCCCCCACCCCCCCCCGCACCCCACCTGCTATCGAAGGGTCTCCCCTGGCACCACGTGCACGCTGTCCCGCCGAGCAGGAAGCCGACGCGTCCCAGAAGGAGGCCGGTGGCCACGCTCGGCCCCGGCCGGGCCCGGCGCGCGCCGTGGCCGACGGCCGCGGCCGCCTCAGCAGCGCCCGGGTCCGGGGAGCCACGGCGTCGGGGCCGCCGGCACGACGGCTGCCGCAGCAGTCGGGGCCAGGCAGTCGGTGAGGCCGTCTGGGGCGGCGAGGGAGGGGCGGGACGGGAGGGGCANGGGAGGGGCAAGAGATGGGGCAGGGAGGGGCAGGGGAGGGGCAGGGGAGGGAGGGGAGGGGAGGGGGCAGGGGAGGGTGGGAGGGGATGGGATGAGANGGGAGGGATGAGAGGGAGGGATGAGTGGAGAGGGATGAGAGGGGAGGGATGAGAGGGGGGGATGAGAGGGGAGGGATGAGAGGGAGGGATGAGTGGGGAGGGATGAGAGGGAGGGATGGAGGGAGGGATGAGAGGGGAGGGATGGGAGGGGAGGGATGAGAGGGGAGGGATGGGAGGGGAGGGATGAGAGGGGAGGGATGAGAGGGGAGGGATGAGAGGGGAGGGATGAGAGGGGAGGGATGAGAGGGGAGGGATGAGAGGGGAGGGATGAGAGGGGAGGGATGAGAGGGGAGAGATGGGAGGGATGGGTTGGGAGGGGGGATGGGATGAGGGATTGGGAGGGATGGGAGGGAGGGATGGGATGGGAATCGAGGAAAGACAGCGAAAGAGAGAGGCGGGAGTGGGGTAGGAGAGAGAGAGGGGAGAGATGGGGTAGAGACGGAGAGAGGAGTTACGGGGAGAGTTCGGAGAAGTGTGAGGGAGCGGGTAGAGACAGAGAGAGAGAGAGACAGAGAGAGCCCAGCCGTGGAAGAGGTCAAGCGTGGAGCTGACCTCTGCGAGCCGAGTAGTGGACACATTGCGTAGCGCGCTGGGAACGGGCAGCGTGCCTCGGCACGAACCGGCATCGCGTCAATGGTTCACAATCGACCACCACCCCCAACTCCACCCCCACCACCCCCACCACCTCCAAACCCACCCCCAACTCCACCCCCACCACCTCCAACTCCACCACCCCACCACCACCTCCAACCCCACCCCCACCCCCAACTCCACCCCACCACCTCCACCACCCCACCANCCCCCACCCCCCCCACCACCCACCCCATCACCTCCAACCCCACCTCCAACTCCACCCCCACCACCTCCAACCCCACCACCACCCACTAACCCCCCCCACCACCCCCCCTACCGGCGTCGTCGTCTCTGCCGTCCCCGCACGCGGTCTCGGCGGCCACGTCGCACGCGCTGCCCCTCCAGCCCGACTCGCAGAGGCAGCGCCACCCGCCGTGGCCCAGCGAGCAGCGGCCGTGCTCCGAGCACAGCGACGGGCAGCCCTCTGTGACGACAACAACAACAACAACAGCAGCAATGACGACAACAACAACAACGATGACGACTACCACCACCACTACAACAACGATGACAACAACCACCACAACAACGATGACAACAACAAACACCACAACAACCACAACCACCACAACAACAACGATGGCAACAACAAACACCACAACAACCACCACAACAACAACGATGGCAACAACAAACACCACAACAACCACAACCACCACAACAACAACGATGGCAACAACAACAACAACATGCAGCGCGAGTCGTCGTCCCGCTGCTCTGTGTGCGTCTGACTTCCATTCCCGAACTGGAATATCGACACGGGGGAGATGCGGGGAGAGACACGGGGGAGACGCGGGGGGAGACACGAGGAGAGACACGGGGAGACGTGGGGAGAGACGCGGGGAGACACGTGGGAGAGATGCGTGGGGAGACGCGGGGGAGACACGGGGGAGACGAATGAGGAGACGCGGGGGAGACACGGGGAGACGAATGAGGAGACGCGTGGGGAGACACGGGGAGAGAGACACGGGGAGACGCGTGGGGAGATGCGTGGGGAGACGCGTGGGGAGACACGGGGAGAGAGACACGGGGAGACGCGTGGGGAGATGCGTGGGGAGACGCGTGGGGAGACACGGGGAGAGAGACACGGGGAGACGCGTGGGAGACGCGGGGGAGACGCGGGGGAAGCGTGGGGAGACACGGGGGAGACACGTGGGAGAGACACGGGGGAGATGCGGGGAGAGACACGGGGGAGACGCGGGGGGAGACACGGGGGGAGAGACACGGGGAGATGCGTGGGGAGACACGGGGAGATGCGGGGGAGACACGGGGAGACACGGGGGAGACACGGGGAGACGCGTGGGGAGACACGGGGGAGACGCAGGGGAGACACGGGGAGAGAGACATGGGGGAGACGTGTGGGGAGACACGGGGAGACGCAGGGAGACACGGGGGAGACACGGGGAGACGCGTGGGGAGACACGGGGGAGATGCGGGGGAGACGGAGACACGGGAGACGCGTNGGGAGACACGGGGAGACGCGGGGGAGACACGGGGAGAGAGACATGGGGGAGACGCGTGGGGAGACACGGGGGAGACGCGGGGGAGACACGGGGAGACGTGGGGAGACACGGGGGAGACGCGGGGGGAGACACGGGGAGAGAGACATGGGGGAGACGCGTGGGAGACACGAGGGAGACGCGGGGGAGACACGAGGGGAGACACGTGGGAGACACGTGGAGACACGCGGGGAGACGCGGGCGACGAGGACGGTGATCTGATGCGCACGCGAAAGCGTCACGGCCGCGGGTCTGTCCGCTCGCCGAACGCGAGGTGCCCTTGGCGGGGCCTGAACGTGGAGCAGCTGGCGAGAGAGCGAGGCTGTGCCTGGCGCCATCGCGAGAGAGCGAGGCTGTGCCTGGCGCCATCGCGTGCGAATCGGGTCTCACCTTTCACCACGTTGTCCATGTAGTAGGCTGGGGAGACACGCACACACACGCACCGGTGCGTACAGGTGAATTGGCGAGCGGTGAATTTGAGCGTAGCCCCCACCCCTCCAAGCTCCAAGCTGCTCTCCCACCTGTGCCCCACCGTCTCACCTATGGTGGCAGGTGTGGTGGGTAATTGTTGGGCATAATACGCCGCCAGCACTTTGGTTGAACTGCGACTTCCATACATAATGCACGGGCATAATATGACTAATCCCATATCTGCATTTTACATAAATATGCTAAATCCCTCTGTTGATATGCAAATTCCTTTGTCAAGGCGCTCTTCCTCCCCTAACCCAGCTTAAATATACGCTGCCAAGCTTGGTGGTGCTCATTCAGACGCTGTCTTTCCGACAGACCTGTTCTTCACCTGAGGACGGCTGCTTGCGTTGTGGCCGAAACGTCGTGAGAATTGTATTTTATGATGTTTAATATTTTTATTATTTTATTATTTCCCTTCTACGTGACTTTACCGAAAGAACCAAGAAGATGGTACTTCCAGTCAGGGCCCAACAGGGGCAGTAGCGAGTCCGACCTGTGACGAGCAGGACTCGGGGTCAGGCAACCCGGGGGGGGGGCGGTTGGGAACCGGAGGGGGCACCCAGGCCCCCGGGTGGGGAGCTGGGGGGGGGATTGCGCAACAATCCAGGTCCTTCGAGAAGGTTCCAGATGGGGGGCGTGGCCAGGGACGGGGTGACCCTGGGAGCCCCATCAAAGCCGGACCTCCCCAGAGCGGCTGAGGCAGTTCGCCTCAAGCCGACGTTCCAGAAGCCGCCTGAAGCCAGGACCCTGGACCCCAAAGTCCCGACGTCCTCCTCAGGGCCGGGGCTCAGTGCGGTGCCAGTGGTCAAGAGGCTAGGACCCTGACGGTCCCTCAACCCGACGTCCTTCTCAGGGCCAGGTCTGGATGGGCCAGGGTCAGGTCAGCCTGCCTAGGCCCGCTAGCCGGAGGCTCCAGGAGCAGTTAGGCCCAGTGGCAGAGGTCGCAAACGGGTTTTGATTCCTTACCCGTACCCGTACCCGGCCGCACCAGGGTCGCAAATGGGTACCCGTACCCGTACCCGGCCGGGTACGGGTACCCGTTCCCTACCCGTACCCTACCCGAAATGAGTAACAAACGGTTACTCACCAGTGACTCACGGCCTACCCGTACCCGTACCCGGCCGCACCAAAGGTCGCAAACGGCTACCCGTACCTGGCCGGCTACGAGTAGCCGGGTATCGGGTAGGGTACGGGTATCGGTACCCGGTTGTGACCTCTGCCCAGTGGCTAGGGTACGTTAGCCCGGAGGCTGTACCTCCTCCCTAGGTTGTGGGTGGAAGGGGCCATTACCCTTTCGTGTTAGGGACCGAGTGTTTGTGTTGCTGTTACGTTGTATGATAAACGTGTGCCTGCTACAAAGACTCCGTCTCCATACAAACCCACTACACAGGTGTCCCCACCTGTGCCTCACCTATGGTGGAGGTCTCTCACCTGTGCCTCACCTATGGTGCAGGTATCTCCACCCGTGTCTCACCTATGGTGGAGGTCTTCCCACCCGTGCCTCACCTATGGTGCAGGTCTCCCACCCGCGCCTCACCTATGTGCAGGTCTCCCACCCGTGCCTCACCTATGGTGCAGGTCTCCCCCCCGCGCCTCACCTATGGTGCAGGTCTCCCCACCCGCGCCTCACCTATGGTGCAGGTGTCTCCGCTCCAGCCCTCGTCGCAGGTGCACGCCCCGTGCCGGCAGGTGCCGTGGACGCCGCACGCCGGGGGGCACCCCCGTGGCGGCAGCCGGGCCCCCCCAACCTCCTCGCAGCGGCAGGCGCCGGCCACGCAGGCGCCGTGCTCGCCACACTCCTCGCACACTCCTCTGTGGCGCGAGCGCAGAGAGGGGGGGGGGTCAACGCCACGCACGGCCGCCTTTGTCTTCCCCGGTGGCGGCGGTTAAGCCGCAACCACAAGTGGCTCCTCCTCCTCCTCCTCGTCGTCGTCGACATTTACAGCGGCAGCCAAATGTTGTAAACGCGTCGCGGCGATTCTAGAGGCGGAGGGGATCCCGGAGGAGAAAAATCCACGCGAACCCCGTGACCCCCCGTGACCCTCCCGTGACCCCCCCTCCCGTGACCCCCCTTGACCCTGTGGCCCCCCCGCGACCTTCTCCATGACCCCCCCGCCCTCTCGTGACCCCCCCGTGACCCCCCACCCCCTCGTGACCCCCGTGACCCCACCCGTGACCCCCTTCGAGACCCCACCATAAACCCCGCCGTGACCGCCCTAATCCCTCCCCCCTGGTGACCCTCCCGTGGCCCCCGCCCCTCCGTGACCACCCCGGCCCCCCACGTGACCCCACCGTCGTGACCCCCCCCCGTGACCCCCTGTGACCCCCCGTGACCCCACCCCCCGCGCGTTACGATCTCGCACTGGGCCCCCGTCCAGCCGGGCTCGCACTCGCACGCGCCGCTCTCGGCCGCCTCGCTGGAGCCGTGTCCCGAGCAGAGGTGCGGGCAGGGGGGCCGCGGCAGCGAGCACGAGGGCCCCCCCAGCCGGCGTTGCAGCGGCACTCGCCCCGCACGCACACCCGCGGCCCCGCACGCCGGCTCCAGGCAGTCCACTGCGCACACGCGCACGGGGGCAGAGGCAGAGCCAGAGGGGCACGGGCGGCGCACACCGCGTCACCAAACTGTCTCACAGAGTCTCCCCACGTCTCCCGTGTCTCTCCCACGTCTCCCCGTGTCTCTCCCACGTCTCCCATGTCTCTCCACGTCTCCCCAATCTCCCGTGTTTCTTCCACATCTCTCCCACGTCTCCCGTGTCTCTCCCACCTCTTCCCACCTCTCCCCGCGTCTCCCCGTGTCTCTCCACGCGTCTCGCAGAGTCTCACCGAATCTCCCCATGCCTCCTGCGTCTCCCCATGTCACCCCATGTCACCCCACGCGTCTCCCTGAGTCTCCCCAATTCTCTCCATGTCTCCCCGAGCCTCTTCGCGTCTCCCCGTGTCAGTACCCACGTCTCCCCAATCTCCCCGCGTCTCTCCCACCTCTCCCCACGTCTCCCCACGTCTCCCCACGTCTCCCCGTGTCTCCCCACCTCTCCCCGTGTCAGTCTCCCCCTTCCCACCCACCCTCCACCCCTCCACCCCCCCACTCCCCCCCCACCCCCACCCCCACCCCACCCCACCCCACCCCGGCACTACCCTCGTGCAGCCGGGCCCCTTGTAGCCCCCGTGGCAGACGCACTCCCCCATGACGCAGGCGCCGTGGCCCCGCAGGACGGCTCCAGGCAGTGGGATGCGGGGACGTCGCACTCGGGCCCTTCCAGCCCGTGTGGCAGCGGCACTCCCCCAGCGCGTACTCCCCGTTGTTGCTGCACAGCTCGGGCACGACACTGGGGGGGGGGGGGGGAGAGTGGGGGGGGGGGCAAGGGAGAGTGGGGAGGGGGGGCAAGGGAGAGTGGGGAGGGGGGGCAGACAAAACCAGAGAAACCACACTCGTGAGAGAGGGTGAAACACTCTATCCCGTGCAGACAAAACCAGAGGAAACCCACGGGTGCGTGCGAGGGTGAAACACTCGATCCCGTGCAGACAAAACCAGAGAAAAAACGCGTGCGTGCGAGGTGAAACACTCGATNCCCCCCCGAGAGGGAACAGGTTGTGCGTTGCTGTCACCTCTTGCGCAGTCGATGCCAACGAAGCCGGGGAAGCAGTGGCAGGATCCCAAGAGGCACTCCCCGTTACCATGACAGTTGTTGGGACAGGCCTCCAGAGACTCTGCAAGCGGAGAGACCAACACCGCACAGTTCCTCTGTGCCGTAGACCTCTGTCCCGTGTCCATGTGTCCCATGTGTCCCGTGTCCCCTGTCCCCGTGTCCTTTTGTCCTGCGTCCCCGTGACCCCATAACCTGAATTTTAAAGTGGAGCAGTGCGAGTAAAGAAGCATAAAGTGAAGTGTCGTGGGTGGGTGAGTGGGTGGGTGAGTGAGTGAGTGAGTGGGTGAGTGAGTGGTGGGTAGTGAGTGAGTGGGTGAGTGAGTGAGTGAGTGGGTGGGTAGGTGAGTGAGTGAGTGGGTGAGTAGGTGAGTGAGGTGTGAAGTGAATGGGTGAGTGAGTAGGTGAGTGGGTGAGTGAGTAGGTGGGTGGGTGAGTGGGTGAGTGAGTGGGTGAGTGNGTAGGTGAGTGGTGGGTGAGTGGGTGGGTGAGTGGGTGGGTGAATGGGTGGGCGAGTGAATGAAAGAACGGCTAAGTTAGGGTGAGTGGGTGGGTTGAGTGAATTGGTAATTGGGCGAGTGAGTGGATGAATGCGTGGTTGAGTGAGTGGATGGGTGACGGTAGTGGGTGGGTAATTGGGTTAGTGAGTGGCTAAGTGAATGAGTGAGTGAGCGAGTGACTGGCTAAGTGAACGAGTGAGTGAGCGAGTGAGTGACTAAGTGAACGAGTGAGTGAGCGAGTGAGTGACTAAGTGAACGAGTGAGTGAGCGAGTGAGTGGCTAGGTGAATGAGTGAATGAGCGAGTGTGGGGATAGGGGTCGGGGGGGGGGATGGGGGTGTGGGATGGGTTTGGAGGTGTGGGGGTGGGAGTCGGGGCGGTGTTTGCCAAGGCGCCCGCCACTCACCCACGGCGCTGGTGCTGAACGACAGCAGCTGGTGCTGTGGGCGTCATTGTACAGCGCCAGGTGCCACGTGCCCCCTCCAGGTACTCGATGAAGCCCGCGTGTCTCCGCGGGGGCCCCGACCCCCCGCTCCGCCCGCCGCCCCCGGGCCGCCCTCGCCGCCCCTGAGGCCGGGGCTGCGTCTCGCTCTCTCGCCCCCCGCGACGTCTCCCGGGAATGCCGAGGGCTCCATCTCCTCGCGGGTGGTCCCCGCCGCGCCAACGCCGCCGCCACCGCCACCCCCCAGACGACTGCCGTCCAGAAGCTTCACGAAGTCGTACTGGGGGCGGGGTGGGGGGGAGGCACGTGGTTACGTACGGGACGCGTGGCGTTTGAACGATCGTCGTGGATCAAAGTTACAGCGAACTTTCTGAGTCGGTCCACTGCTGGATGAAGTCCTCCAACCCGCGCTGATGGGGTCACGGCGGGGTTACGGCGGGGTCACGGCGGGGTGGGGGGAAAGTGTGGGCGCCACGGTGGCTAGGAGATGTTAACTACCTCGCCTGG
Source organism: Lethenteron camtschaticum (assembly GCA_018977245.1). Classification (NCBI taxonomy): domain Eukaryota; kingdom Metazoa; phylum Chordata; class Hyperoartia; order Petromyzontiformes; family Petromyzontidae; genus Lethenteron; species Lethenteron camtschaticum. The sequence goes on from MU249630.1 coordinate 5,813,588, forward strand.
TCTACAGGAGGCCGTGGGTTCGATCCCGACCCTGACGCCTGCTGCTGTATATTTGGAGTTTGCGTGTCTCTCTCTCTCCGTGGTGAGATGTTGACTATCTCGCCTGGTCTACAGGAGGCCGTGGGTTCGATCCCGACCCTGACGCCTGCTGTATATTTGGAGTTTGCGTGTCTCTCTCTCTCTCCGTGGTGAGATGTTAACTACCTCGCCTGGTCTACAGGAAGGCGTGGGTTCGATCCCGACCCTGACGCCTGCTGCTGTATATTTGGAGTGTCCATGTCTCTCTCTGTCTCTCTCCGTGGTCGCGTGCATTTTTCTCCTGGTCCTCCGTTTTTTCCCCTCTCCACATTTAAAATCGACTATCACGCGTTTAGAGAATTCAGTATTTGGCTACTGATATACATTTCCACACTTCGATGATGAGCTCATTGGGGTCTTACCTGTTATTACATCAAAACTAAATAGTTCCATAATACGGGTTTTTTTGGTTAGATCGCGTAAATATAAATGTGTCGTTAAACCACCACCCGACACAGCCAACTAGTAAGAGTTGTCACGTCAACAAAACGTGGCCAATTCGCTACGTTCAGCAAACGCACCGGTGAGTTGGAGAGCAAACCCACTACAACGTTTTACAATTCGAGTACGACGTTTCGCGATCTACCCCCCCCCGCCACAACCCCCACTACCACCACCACCCCCGCCTCTTCTATCACGAACAACATTGTCAAGCCCCTGCCACACGTGTTCAAAACATTGCGCGTCGTTTTATTCCCGTGCCCACGTAAGCCGGCACGTGGTGCACCACGCGTGTGTCACGTGTGGTGTGCGGCACGTGGGCATCACCGTAGGGGAGCACGTGGCGCGGCACGTGTGCCCACGTGGTTGAGCACGTGGTGCGGCACGTGGTGGCACGTGGTGCGGCACGTGGTCCAGCACGTGGTGCACCACGTGGTGGTCACGTGGTGCGGCACGCAGTTCGACGCGACGCGGTGCTGCAGCGTTGGTTGTGCGCTCGCAAGCGACAGCGCTCACCTCCGTGTGAGTGGGGGCAGCCCCTTACCTGCGTGTGAGTGGGGGCAGCCCCTTACCTGCGTGTGAGTGGGGGGCAGCCCCTACGGCCGTAGGCGGCGAGCAGCGCGTCGCGGGCAGGCTGACGTTGAACTTGAGGAGCCGCGCGCCGCCGTCGAGCGAGACGCGAGTCCGCCAGTAGACGCCCGGCGGCACGTCTTGCAGGTACTCGCGACCCACCACACCTCGCCCGCATCCAACGACTGGGGACCCACGCCCACTGGAGGGCTCTTGGCTGTGGAGGGCCGGGGGTACCAGCATCACGATCAATAAAGTAGCCGGGGGGTAGTGGTTAGCGCTTGCTGTGTCAAGCTGTGGTCTGTCCATTGCTGGATGAGGATCGATGTGATGATGATGAGGATGTCTGCTCTGCCCTGCGTGTGTTCTCTACTGCACGTGATCTTCTCGCTCTGTCTCTCGGTCTAATTGACATAATCACCATGGTCTGTCCACTGCTGGATGGAGATTGGTGTGATGCAGAGGTCGCAAACGGGTTTTGATTCCTTACCCGTACCCGTACCCAGCCGCACCAGGGTTGCAATCGGGTACCCGTACCCGTACCCTACCCGAAACCCGGCTACACGTACCCGGCCGGGTATCGGGTAGGTTATCGGGTACCCGATTGCGACCTCTGGGATGAAGCCATGTTGCAGGCGCGGGTGGGTTGATTCTAGGAACTTGAACTGTGAGAAGAGACAAGACGTTGGGAAATGAGTGACAAACGGTTACTCACCAGTGACTCACGGCCTACCCGTACCCGGCCGCACCAGGGCTGCAAACAGGTACCCGTACCGGCCGGGTACGGGTACCCGGCCGGGTACGGGTAGCCGGGTATCGGGTAGGGTACGGGTATCGGGTACCCGGTTGCGACCTCTGGTGTGATGATGATGATGTCTCCTCTACCCTGCGTGTGTTCTCGACTCCACGTGATCTTCTCTCTCTGTCTCTCAGTCTAAATTCCCGGCATGCACCTCCCATGCTGTTGGCGCAGGTGAGACCGTTTTTTTTTTTGGAAAAAGTGGTGGAAATTCCACATTCCCATGACAGGGTCGTACCTCTGCTGTCCCCGTTCTCATAGGTGTGCACGTCTGTGGGCTGCAGCTGCCAATTCAATCCGAACAAATGCATAGCTGGGGGATACACAAGAGGGAGGAGGAAACAGCGTGATCAGTGTACACAAACACACAGACAAAGATCCCCGTGTAGCCTTAACAGAGTGTTGGGGCAAGTGCTGTTAGCGAGCAGCTATGAAGGCCGCCTGGGTGGCCCCACGCCCGACGTTTTCTCGCCGCATCGGGTACTCATTGGAGGCTGAGTCGACCTAGGGAGGCCCGTGACCGGTTCAGATGATCGTCACCGGTGTTGGCCGTGAGCGGAATCGAACTCGGATCGCTGGGTTCGTGGTGCAGCGCGTTCACCGCTACACAAAGACAAAGGTCCCCCGTATAGCTGAACAGACTGTTGGGGCAAGTGCTGTTGGCGAGCACCTGTGAAGGCCGGCACGGCACACTAGGGGTGGGTTGCCAGCACCACGCCAGACCGTCTTTGTCTCCCGCGTGGGATTTGTACGCACCGCATCAGGTACCCGGTTTAGTCTTCTTGGTTCTTTCGGTAAAGTCACGTAGAATGGAAATAATAAAGTAATAAAAATAAAACATAATAAAATTACTCTCACGACGCTTCGGCCACAACGCAAGCAGCCGTCTCAGGTGAAGAACAGGTCTGTCGAGAAGACAGAGTCTGAATGACACGTCTAGGCTTGGAGCGTCTATTTAAGCTGGGAGGGAGGAGGAAGAGCGCCTTGACAAAATAATTTGCATATCCAGAGGAATTTTAGCATATTTATGGTAAATTAAGAAATGCGACTAGTACTACTTGTGAAATGCGTAGGAGGTTTGGCGGGGGTTTAAAGTCATGTTTTGCCCGTGCATTATGCAGGACCAGCAGCTTCCATTCTACGTGACTTTACCGAAAGAACCAAGAAGATGAATCCCTGCAGTCACGAAAGCTTTAAATCGAAATTTACCCGGTTTAGTTTGAGTCGACGTAACGGAGGCTAAGGAAATGCGCAGATAATTTTGCCACCGATGTTGAGCCGTGAGCGGGTAAAAGCCAAACCTCATTGCTCCACGCAATCTGGCAATGGCGCGAGCCGTACGCCCGATTCGCCAACGCCATACGTGGTGTGTGTGTGTCACACGTGGTGTGTGTGTGTGTGTGTGTGTCACACGTGGTGTGTGTGTGTGTGTCACACGTGGTGTGTGTGTGTGTCACACGTGGTGTGTGTGTGTGACACGTGTGTGTGTGTGTATACACGTGTGTGTGTGTGACACGTGNTGTGTGTGTGTCACGTGTGTGTGTGTGTCACATGTGTGTGTGTGACACGTAGTGTGTGTGTGTGACATGGTGTGTGTGTGTGTCACGTGTGTGTGTGACACGTGTGTGTACACGTGTGTGTGTGTGTCACACNTGTGTGTGTGTGTGACACGTGTGTGTGTGTGACACGTGNTGTGTGTGTGTCACACGTGGTGTGTGTGTGTGTGTCACACGTGGTGTGTGTGTGTGTCACACGTGGTGTGTGTGTGTGTGTCACACGGTGTGTGTGTGTGACACGTGGTGTGTGTACACGTGTGTGTGTGACACGTGTGTGTGTGTGTACAGTGTGTGTGACACNTGTGTGTGTACACNTGTGTGTGTGTGACAGTGGTGACACGTNGTGTGTACACGTGACACGTGGTGTGACACGTGTGTGTGACACGTNTGTGTGTGTGTGACACGTGGTGTGTACAGTGTGTGTGTGACACGTGGTGTGTGTGNGTGTCACGTGGTGTGTTATACACACGTGGTGTGTGTGTGTGTGTCACACGTGGTGTGTGTGTGTGCTCCCATGCCTATGTGACTTTGACCCTCCCGCAGAGCCCACACTCCTTCTGTGCCATTCCTCAAGCCCCACGCCACTCACCCACTCTCCACTACCACTCATCCACTCACCACTCACCCTCACCACTCACCAGAACCACTCACCCACTCACCAGCACCACTCTCCCACTCTCCACTACCACTCACCCACTCACCAGCACCACTCACCCACTCACCAGCACCACTCACCCTCACCACTCACCCCTCACCACCACCACTCACCCACTCACCACACACTCACCACTCACCCCTCACCACTCACCCTCACCACTCACCACTCACCCACTCACCAGCACCACTCACCCACTGCCCTTTCCACTCATCCACGCACCAGCTCCACTTACTCACTGCCTCTACCCACTCACCCACTGCCCATCCACTCACCCACTGCTCCATCCATTCACCAACTGCCCTACCCACTCACCACTCACCAGCACCACTCACTCACAGCCCTACCCACTCACCCACTGCCCTATCCACTCACCCACTGCTCCATCCACTCACCCACTGCCTCTACCCACTCACCCACTGCCCTATCCACTCCCACTGCCGCCTCCCCCACTCCCCCCAGCCCCCCATGCCCCCCAGNCCCCCCAGNCCCCCCCCCTACCGACGAAGTATGCGAGCAGCACTGCGAGGGTGGCCGCGAGCCCCGTGGCGCTGAGCGCGCGCAGCGCCACGAGCAGCGACGCCGCTCGGGCTTGTGGAACGAGAACGCCGCCCGCGGGGCCAGCGCTGCCCTGGGCAGCGGGCGGGGCAGCCCTGCCCCCGGGGCGTAGACGCCGCCGCCACCGCCGCCGCTGCTGCCGCTGCCCGCGCCGCCGCCGCTGCCCCGCCACTGCCCCGCCGCCGCCACCGCCGCTGCTGCTGCTGCCCGCGGTGGGGCAGGAGGATGAAGCCACCACCAGCCCGCTCCCCGCGGCGACGCTGAGGCCCCCGCCAGTAGAGGGGAAGAACCGGGCTTGAAGAGGAAGTGTCTGTGGGGGGCAGGGGGGGGCAGGGGGGTTAGTGAGGGGGGGTGCGTTTAGATCAGAAGTTGGGTTGGTAATCTCCTCCTCCTCAATTTAACACGTGTAGGCTTTCGCGATCAATATTATTCATAATCAAGGTTTTTGGGTGTCAGATCGCGTTATTTATAAATGTGTCGTAACCCTCCACACCCGACACGGCCAAACAGGAGGAGGAGGAGATTTTTATTTTCTCATTACGAAGAAACTACTTTGGTTCTTTCGGTAAAGTCACGTAGGGTAGAAAAATAATCGATCGCGACGTTTCGATCGCAACACAAGTGATCGTCATCAGCTGGGACAGCCGCAGCAAGAAAAAAACTGCTGAAGTGGTTGCTGTGGTTGTCCCACCTGATGAAACGTCGCTATCGATTATTTTTACACCCCACGTGACTTTACTGAAAGAACCAAAGAGTATGGATGGATTCCTGCAGTCACGAAAGCTTCCAAATCAAGATTACGAACACACTTTCATTTTCGTCCCACGTGTTTTTTTTTAAATCTTAAATTGTTTTTGTATCCGAGCAGTAGCGACGTGACACTGCAAAGAGACGCTCGCTGCTACGGCCCTTGCAAGTGGGCTGCGTTTTACGAATCAATTATTGGGGGGGGGAGCCCCCAACCCAACCGATTGCAGCACCCGCTGAGCCACCGCTAGATCCACTAGGCCATAAACAACAAAAAACTACGAAAAAACAACAACAAAAAAACAACAACAAAAAACTACAAAAAACAACAACTAATAAAAAACTACAAAAAACAACAACAAAAACAACAACAAAAACAACAAACAAAAACAAAAAACAACACAAAACACAAAAACAACAACTACAAAAAACACAACNAAAAAACAACAAAAACACAACAAAACAACAAAAAACACAAAAACACAACAAAAAACAAAAAAAACAAAAACAACAACAAAAAAAAACAAAAAAACAAAAAAACAAAAAAAAAAAAAAACTACAAAAACAACAAAAAAAACACAACGGCGTGTAGCGAGCTCGCCTGGTCTCCAGGGGACGTTGCTGTTCATCCCCACGCGTCCCCAAGTCCACCTCGGCCCGACTCGATCCTTGCCGGCGGCGCGGGGGGCTGCGTGGGGCTGAGCCCGCGCCGAGGGTCAACACCGGGGACGACTCCCCGGAGCCAGGAGCCAGGGCCGAGAGAGACGCGTGGCATGGTGGTGGTGTGGTGGTGAGGCTGGTGGTGAGCGTGGTGGTGAGTCAGCCCGTGGCTCAGAGGGTGAGGAGTGGTGCCGTAGTTGCCGTGGTGAGGGTGTTGTTGTTGTTGTTGGTGCTGATGTTGTTGTTGTTGGTGGTGATGTTGTTGATGGTGGTGGTGGTGGTGGTGGCTCCCTCGCAGCACTGAGTGGTCTGGTGGCCCAGGCCGGTGTCTGTGAATGGGGAGGAGAATCAATTAATCGCAATACATTTTTTTTAATTAGCAACCAATTAACTAATCAAAGCAGTCGTGGCTCCAACTTAATGGGCGCCACGGTGGTGAGATGTTAACTCTCGCCTGGTCTACAGGAGGTCGTGGTCATCCGACCCTGAGCCTGCTGTATATTTGGAATTTGTGTCTCTCTCTCTCTGTGGCGAGATGTTGACTACCTCGCCGGGTATACAGGAGGTCGTGGGCTCAATCCCGACCCTGACACCTGCTGTTGTATATTTGGAGTTTGCGTCTCTCTCTCTCTCCCCGTGGTCGCGTGGATTCGTCTCCGGGTCCTCGGGGTTTTCCCTCCACATTTAGAACCGACATCACCACGCGTTCTGAGTATTTGACTGTTGCTATAAATCTGCACGTGATGATGATGATGATACACCACTTGCTGAGCTATCATTTCAGATGGCCAGGTCTATTCTGAAAAAAATGCTACAGAGTTCAGTGGGGGCCTTACCTGGTTAATTAAGAATATAAATACATGGGAAATATTATTCACGCACTCGCAAATTAACACTTTGAAGGCTAACGTGATTAATTGGGAAGATATAAACAGCAACATCGCCCCCCAACTGTGAAAGCAAATATGAATGGGATTTACAGAGACTTACAGACTCATACAGAGACTCACAGACTCATACAGATACTCACAGACTCATACAGAGACTCAGACTCATACAGAGACTCACAGACTCTACAGAGACTCACAGACTCATACAGAGACTCACAGACTCACAGAGACTCACAGACTCATACAGAGACTCAGACTCATACAGATACTCAGACTCATACAGAGACTCACAGACTCAGACTCAAGACTCATACAGAGACTCACAGACTCATACAGAGACTCACAGACTCTTACAGAGACTCAGACTCATACAGAGACTCAGACTCATACAGATACTCACAGACTCATACAGAGACTCACAGACTCATACAGAGACTCAGACTCATACAGAGACTCACAGACTCATACAGAGACTCAGACTCATACAGAGACTCACAGACTCATACAGAGACTCACAGACTCATACAGAGACTCACAGACTCATGCAGAGACTCACAGACTCATGCAGAGACTCAGACTCATACAGAGACTCAGACTCATACAGAGACTCAGACTCATACAGAGACTCAGACTCATACAGAGACTCACAGACTCATACAGAGACTCACAGACTCATACAGAGACTCACAGACTCATGCAGAGACTCAGACTCATACAGAGACTCAGACTCATACAGAGACTCAGACTCATACAGAGACTCACAGACTCATGCAGAGACTCACAGACTCATACAGAGACTCACAAACTCATACAGAGACTCAAACTCATACAGAGACTCAGACTCATACAGAGACTCACAGACTCATGCAGAGACTCACAGACTCATGCAGAGACTCACAGACTCATAAGAGACTCACAGACTCAGACTCAAATACTCACACAGAGACTCACAGACCATACAGAGATACTCAAATACTCACACAGAGACTCACAGACTCATGCAGAGACTCACAGACCCATACAGAGACTCACAGACTCATACTCAAATACTCACACAGAGACTCACAGACTCATAGAGAGACTCACTAACAGCACTTGCCCAAGAGTCTATTAAGGCTATACGGG
>MU249630.1:5821766-5938084 GCA_018977245.1 Lethenteron camtschaticum
GCTGCTGGTGCTTGTCCTGCTGCTGATGATGCTGCTGCTGATGATGCTGCTGATGATGCTGCTGCTGACATTTGTCCCGTGCCCAGGAGCTGCCGCTCGGCCGCCAGGAGCGCCGCTACGACCACGTGGGCGTGCTGCGTGACGCAGAGCGTGCACGTGGAGGCCGTGGGGCTCGCCACGCGGGGCGCTACGCGTGCCGGGCCTCGAACCGAGCCGGCGGAACCGACTCCAGCGCCGTCGAGTTGGTCGTGCTGGGTAGGTAACGAGCAGCGCTCGGATACTAGCGGAAGGCCCCGGTCTAGTAGCTGTTGATGTCCTGGTCTAGCAGCTCTTGATGTCCTCGTCTAGCAGCTCTTGATGTCCTGGTCTAGCAGCTCTTGATGTCCTGGTCTAGCAGCTCTTGATGTCCTGGTCTAGTAGCTCTTGATGTCCTGGTCTAGTAGCTGTTGATGTCCTAGTCTAGTAGCTCTTGATGTCCTAGTCTAGCAGCTCTTGATGACCTGCTCTAGCAGCTCTTGATGTCCTAGTCTAGCAGCTCTTGATGTCCTAGTCTAGCAGCTCTTGATGTCCTAGTCTAGCAGCTCTTGATGACCTGGTCTAGCAGCTCTTGATGTCCTAGTCTAGCAGCTCTTGATGTCCTGGTCTAGCAGCTCTTGATGTCCTGGTCTAGCAGTTCTTGATGTCCTGGTCTAGCAGCTCTTGATGTCCTAGTCTAGCAGCTCTTGATGTCCTGGTCTAGCAGCTCTTGATGACCTGGTCTAGCAGCTCTTGATGTCCTAGTCTAGCAGCTCTTGATGTCCTAGTCTAGCAGCTCTTGATGACCTGGTCTAGCAGCTCTTGATGTCCTAGTCTAGCAGCTCTTGATGTCCTAGTCTAGCAGCTCTTGATGTCCTAGTCTAGCAGCTCTTGATGTCCTAGTCTAGCAGCTCTTGATGTCCTAGTCTAGCAGCTCTTGATGTCCTAGTCTAGCAGCTCTTGATGACCTGGCTAGCAGCTCTTGATGTCCTAGTCTAGCAGCTCTTGATGTCCTGGTCTAGCAGCTCTTGATGTCCTAGTCTAGCAGCTCTTGATGTCCTAATCTAGTAGCTCTTGATGTCCTGGTCTAGCAGCTCTTGATGTCCTGGTCTAGCAGCTCTTGATGTCCTAGTCTAGTAGCTCTTGATGTCCTGGTCTAGCAGCTCTTGATGTCCTAGTCTAGTAGCTCTTGATGTCCTGGTCTAGCAGTTCTTGATGTCCTGGTCTAGCAGCTCTTGATGTCCTGGTCTAGCAGCTCTTGATGTCCTGGTCTAGCAGCTCTTGATGTCCTAGTCTAGCAGCCTTGATGTCCTAGTCTAGCAGCTCTTGATGTCCTAGTCTAGCAGCTCTTGATGTCTGGTCTAGCAGCTCTTGATGTCCTAGTCTAGCAGCTCTTGATGTCCTAGTCTAGCAGTTCTTGATGTCCTGGTCTAGCAGCTCTTGATGTCCTGGTCTAGCAGCTCTTGATGTCCTGGTCTAGCAGCTCTTGATGTCCTAGTCTAGCAGTTCTTGATGTCCTGGTCTAGCAGCTCTTGATGTCCTAGTCTAGCAGCTCTTGATGTCCTAGTCTAGCAGCTCTTGATGTCCTAGTCTAGTAGCTCTTGATGTCCTGGTCTAGCAGCTCTTGATGTCCTAGTCTAGCAGCTCTTGATGTCCTGGTCTAGCAGCTCTTGATGTCCTAGTCTAGTAGCTCTTGATGTCCTGGTCTAGCAGCTCTTGATGTCCTAGTCTAGCAGCTCTTGATGTCCTGGTCTAGCAGCTCTTGATGTCCTAGTCTAGCAGCTCTTGATGTCCTAGTCTAGCAGCTCTTGATGTCCTAGTCTAGTAGCTCTTGATGTCCTGGTCTAGCAGCTCTTGATGTCCTAGTCTAGTAGCTCTTGATGTCCTGGTCTAGCAGCTCTTGATGTCCTAGTCTAGTAGCTCTTGATGTCCTAGTCTAGCAGCTCTTGATGTCCTAGTCTAGTAGCTCTTGATGTCCTAGTCTAGCAGCTCTTGATGTCCTGGTCTAGTAGCTCTTGATGTCCTAGTCTAGTAGCTCTTGATGTCTAGTCTAGTAGCTCTTGATGTCCTAGTCTAGCAGCTCTTGATGTCCTGGTCTAGCAGCTCTTGATGTCCTGGTCTAGCAGCTCTTGATGTCCTAGTCTAGCAGCTCTTGATGTCCTGGTCTAGCAGCTCTTGATGTCCTGGTCTAGCAGCTCTTGATGTCCTAGTCTAGCAGCTCTTGATGTCCTGGTCTAGCAGCTCTTGATGTCCTAGTCTAGCAGCTCTTGATGTCCTAGTCTAGCAGTTCTTGATGTCTGGTCTAGCAGCTCTTGATGTCCTAGTCTAGCAGCTCTTGATGTCCTGGTCTAGCAGCTCTTGATGTCCTAGTCTAGCAGCTCTTGATGTCCTAGTCTAGCAGTTCTTGATGTCCTGGTCTAGCAGCTCTTGATGTCCTAGTCTAGCAGCTCTTGATGTCCTAGTCTAGCAGCTCTTGATGTCCTAGTCTAGCAGTTCTTGATGTCCTAGTCTAGCAGTTCTTGATGTGCTAGTCTAGTAGCTCTTGATGTCCTAGTCTAGTAGCTCTTGATGTCCTAGTCTAGCAGCTCTTGATGTCCTGGTCTAGCAGCTCTTGATGTCCTGGTCTAGCAGCTCTTGATGTCCTAGTCTAGCAGCTCTTGATGTCCTGGTCTAGCAGCTCTTGATGTCCTAGTCTAGCAGCTCTTGATGTCCTGGTCTAGTAGCTCTTGATGTCCTAGTCTAGTAGCTCTTGATGTCCTGGTCTAGTAGCTCTTGATGTCCTAGTCTAGCAGCTCTTGATGTCCTGGTCTAGTAGCTCTTGATGTCCTAGGCTAGTAGCTCTTGATGTCCTAGTCTAGCAGCTCTTGATGTCCTGGTCTAGTAGCTCTTGATGTCCTAGTCTAGAAGCTCTTGATGTCCTAGTCTAGCAGCTCTTGATGTCCTGGTCTAGTAGCTCTTGATGTCCTAGTCTAGAAGCTCTTGATGTCCTAGTCTAGTAGCTCTTGATGTCCTAGTCTAGCAGCTCTTGATGTCCTAGTCTAGTAGCTCTTGATGTCCTGGTCTAGTAGCTCTTGATGTCCAGGTCTAGAAGCTCTTGATGTCCTAGTCTAGCAGCTCTTGATGTCCTGGTCTAGCAGCTCTTGATGTCCTGGTCTAGTAGCTCTTGATGTCCTGGTCTAGTAGCTCTTGATGTCCTGGTCTAGCAGCTCTTGATGTCCTGGTCTAGTAGCTCTTGATGTCCTGGTCTAGCAGCTCTTGATGTCCTGGTCTAGTAGCTCTTGATGTCCTGGTCTAGCAGCTCTTGATGTCCTGGTCTAGTAGCTCTTGATGTCCTGGTCTAGTAGCTCTTGATGTCCTGGTCTAGCAGCTCTTGATGTCCTGGTCTAGCAGCTCTTGATGTCCTGGTCTAGCAGCTCTTGATGTCCTGGTCTAGCAGCCTTTGATGTCCTGGTCTAGTAGCTCTTGATGTCCTGGTCTAGCAGCTCTTGATGTCCTAGTCTAGCAGCTCTTGATGTCCTGGCCTAGTAGCTCCTGATGTCCCTCCCAGTCTAGTAGCTCGGAGGCCCTGGCTAGTAGCTCGGAGGCCCTGGTCTAGTAACTCTGACGACCACGGTGATGTTGATGTTGATGATGATGTTGTCGGTTACCACGACGACGACGCCGCGCTGACAATGTGCCCCACAGACCATGGCTTCGTGCGCATCTCCCCCGCGTCGCGCGACGTCCGCGCGGACGAGGGCGACGCGGCGGAGCTGTCCGTGACCATCGACGCGTACCCCCCGCCGCGGCTTGCCACGTGGTCCGGGCCTCGTCACGCCGACGAGGCCGCGACGGCGGCGCCGGTGGGGGCAGCGGGGGGCTGTGGGTGGGGGCGAGGGCAGCGGCGGGGGCAGCGGTGGCGAGGCGGCGGAGGCGACGTGGAGCCCGGTGCTGGAGCACCTGGGGGACAACAGGTGAGGGGTGGGAGGCACACAGCTGTCGACCTACAGGGTTCACCACGTGTTCTTGGAGAGCACGGGTGGGGAACCGTTTTTCTGCAAAGGGCAATTTGGATGTTTATGACATCATTCGCAGGCCATGCAAAATTATACATTAGCCCGTTATATTTGGTCAAACATTTAATTAACTCACCCCTAAGGCGATGGCTGGAACTGCTTCTCTTTGGCGAGGCGTGTGATGTTAGCTGGTATTGATGATGTTTCTACTCGCAACTGCTTTTCCAGGTTTGCTCTAGATTATTGAATTTCGAGTCCCGCCTGCGGTTGCCTTGGCAGGGCCACACCAAATGATTTCGCGGGCCTTGTACGGCCGCGGGTCGGACGTCCCCACCCTGTTAGAGGGACATTGAGTTTTCTTGTCCATACGGCGTACAGCCGTTCAATATGGGCAAACAAATAAATTGTCTATTTGTTTATGTTTGATGGGACTTTGATGGGACTTTGTAGGATGCACGTTGTGATTTATAATGGCACGGCGGATGACCAATAAGTCTGAATTGGTCTGTAATAAGGTAGGTCACTGATTAGGGTTGACAGCTATGGGGGCAGCAACCGGGCGGGGGGGGGGGGCTTGTCCTATGTTCCGTAATTGGAAAATGACTCTCAAATCCTCACTTGGAAAAAAACAACCATTCCTTAGCAACATCGCCACCCCCCACCTCCTCCTGGCCGATGACACACAACCGCGCACGCCGGTGCTGGGTCACACGTTGTGCGCGTAGGAGAGCTTCCACTGGGGGGTCCCTTGGGCTAGACTGCAGCAGGGCGGTGCAGCGGTTGAGGTGAGGTGCGACGCGCAGTCGAGATGCTGGGCCGGTGAGGAGCGAGCGGCGCTCCCTGTGACAGGCCCCGCGGCGGCGGCGGTGGTGACGGTGGTTGTGTGGTCAGGTACCGCAGCGTGCTCTCGCTGGCTGGGGTTTCCGCCTTCTCTCCGGTTGGTTCCGCGTGGACGTGCACAACTCGGACAGCGCGGACTGGGCGAGCGTCGCGCTCCACGTGAGCGGTGAGGACTCGCGCGCTCTCCCTCTCGTGCGCTCTCCGTATTGTCTCACTCTTTGTATTGTCTCGCTCTCGTATTGTCTCACTCTCCGTATTGTCTCGCTCTCCGTATTGTCTCGCTGTCCGTATTGTCTCGCTCTCCGTATTGTCTCGCTCTCCGTATTGTCTCGCTCTCCGTATTGTCTCGCTCTCCGTATTGTCTCACTCTCCGTATTGTCTCGCTCTCCGTATTGTCTCGCTCTCCGTATTGTCTCACTCTCTGTATTGTCTCACTCTCTGTATTGTCTCGCTCTCCGTATTGTCTCGCTCTCCGTATTGTCTCACTCTCCGTATTGTCTCACTCTCTGTATTGTCTCGCTCTCCGTATTGTCTCACTCTCCGTATTGTCTCACTCTCCGTATTGTCTCGCTCTCTGTATTGTCTCGCTCTCCGTATTGTCTCGCTCTCCGTATTGTCTCGCTCTCTGTATTGTCTCGCTCTCCATATTGTCTCGCTCTCCGTATTGTCTCGCTCTCCGTATTGTCTCGCTCTCCGTATTGTCTCACTCTCCGTATTGTCTCGCTCTCCATATTGTCTCGCTCTCCGTATTGTCTCGCTCGCTTTCTCGCTCCCCGTTTCCCACGCCCTCTTTTTCCTNTGTCCTCCGTTTGCCGCACCCTCCGTTTTTCGCGCCCTTCGTTTTCCATGCTGTCCGTTTACTTTGCCCTCCATTTCCTCACCCTCTGTTTGTCNTGGCCCTAGTTTCTTGAGCTCTCCGTTTCCCGTGCTTTCCATTTAGCACGCTTTCCGTTTTGTCCTCTGTTTCCGGCGCCTTACCGTCTCCCTGTCCTTCAAGTCCCACNTCTCCGTTTCCTCGCCTTCTGTGCCCGGCGCCTTCTGTCTTCCGTAGTTTCACGTCCCACATCCTCCGTTTCCTCGCCTTCTGTGCCCGGCGCTTTCCGTCTCCCNTGTCCTTCAAGTCCCACNTCCTCCATTTCCTCACCTTCTTGTCGCGCCTTCTGTCTTCCATAATCTTCAAGTCCCACGTCCTCCGTTTCCTGCGGCTTCTGTTTCCAGTGCCTTTTGTATCTCGTGTCCTTCACGTCCCNGGTNCTCCGTCTNCCCGCACCCTCCGTCTCCATGCTCTCTCCCGCGCCACGATCTCGAGTGAACCCTCGGCCCATTTCTCGGCCGCTCCAGACTTCCTGCGTGCGTCTCTGCGTGCTCTCTATTAACCCCGCCGCCTTGCGCAGCCCCAGCCGCCGAGACCGCTTCCCCTTCCACCTGAATGGCCGGCGCCTGGATCCTGGACATTTAACACAACTCCCCTTCACTCGCACGTGCTAGTCACCCGTGCCTCTCACCCTGCATTCCATTGGCTGCGGGAATTCCTCCGAGCACTAATCGTCGCGTGGCCAGAGCCCACCAAGCTCTGCGCAGCGACGGCATCAACACCCCTCGTTATCACATCATCTCGATTAGCACGGCCGCACAGCCGTCAACCCACACGGTTTACCCGTAATCTTGTACAGGTCCATACGGCGTGCAACCGTTTCAATACGGGCGACAAAATGTTCGTCCATTTGTGTTTCTCCTTGTGGTGGGACTTTGTGGGATGAACGTTGAGATTAAAAGACGGGGTGCAATAAGGTAGGGCTGTAACAAGGGGTTGACAGGTATGCGGTTGGCTAAAGATGCTGAACATGTACACACACATCACCATCATCCACCACCATGACCACGACGCTGCCCTTGCGCCCTTGTAAATAATCACCTCTAAACGACCCCCGCCCACCGANCCCCCACCCCCCGCCCCCAGCGGCCCCCAGATCGACTCCCTGCTGGCGAGCTCGGACAGCGAGCGGCGCACTTGCACGGCGACTGCGCTGCCGCGAGCGCACGTCACGTGGCTCCTGTGTCCCGGCACACGCAACAGGTTTGACGCACGCACGCACGCAACAGGTGTGACGCACGCACGCACGCAACAGGTGTGACGCACGCACGCACGCACGCAACAGGTGTGACGCACGCACGCAACAGGTGTTACGCACGCACGCACGCAACAGGTGTGACGCACGCACACACGCAACAGGTGTGACGCACACACGCAACAGGTGTTACGCACGCACGCAACAGGTGTTACGCACGCACGCAACAGGTGTGACGCACGCACACACGCAACAGGTGTGACGCACACACGCACGCAACAGGTGTGACGCACGCACGCAACAGGTGTGACGCACGCACACACGCAACAGGTGTGACGCATGCACGCACGCAACAGGTGTGACGCACGCACACACGCACGCAACAGGTGTGACGCACGCACACACGCAACAGGTGTGACGCACGCACGCACGCAACAGGTGTGACGCACGCACGCAACAGGTGTGACGCACGCACGCACGCAACAGGTTTGACGCACGCACGCACGCACGCAACAGGTGTGACGCACGCACGCAACAGGTGTTACGCACGCACGCACGCAACAGGTTTGACGCACGCACGCACGCAACAGGTGTGACGCACGCACCACGCAACAGGTGTGACGCACGCACGCAACAGGTGTGACGCACGCACGCAACAGGTTTGACGCACGCACGCAACAAGTGTCACGCACACACACACGCAACAGGTGTGACACACGCACACACACACGCAACAGGTGTGACACACGCACACACGCGATACGAGACTGTTACTTATGTTACCAGGTAAGGCCCCGCTGAGCTTGCTACGTAGCCCTTTGACAGACGCGGCCTGGGCCACAATTGACAGCTCCTGTAGACCAGGCGAGGGAGTTAACATCTCACCACCGTGGCGCCCTATAAAGACAAAGATCCCCCGTATAGCCTTTAACAGAATATTAGTGCTATTGCTATGCACTTTCTAGAAAGTTCAACATAGACACATACTGCGCATAGACAAACACTGTCCATTGACCAACACTACCCATAGACTCAACACTATCCATAGACTCAACACTACCCATAGACTCAACACTAACCATAGACTCAACACTACCATAGACTCAACACTACCCATAGACTCAACACTGCCCATAGACTCAACATAGACCAACACTGCCCATAGACTCAACACTACCATAGACTCAACACTGCCATAGACTAACACTCCCATAGACTCAACACTACCCATAGATTCAACACTCCCATAGACTCAACACTGCCATAGACTCAACACTACCCATAGACTCAACACTGCCCATCCAACACTGCCCATAGACTCAACACTGCACCATAGACTCAACACTGCCCATAGACTCAACACTACCCATAGACTCAACACTACCCATAGACTCAACACTGCCCATAGACTCAACACTACCCATAGACTCAACACTACCCATAGACTCAACACTACCATAGACTCAACACTGCCCATAGACTCAACACTGCCCATAGACTCAACACTGCACCATAGACTCAACACTGCCCATAGACTCAACACTACCCATAGACTCAACACTGCACCATAGACTCAACACTGCCCATAGACTCAACACTGCACCATAAACTCAACACTACCCATAGACTCAACACTACCATAGACTCAACACTACCCATAGACTCAACACTGCACCATAACTCAACACTACCCATAGACTCAACACTGCACCATAAACTCAACNATAACTACCCATAGACTCAACACTNACCCATAGACTCAACCATAGACTCAACACTGCCCATAACTCAACACTACCCATAACTCAACACACCATAGACTCAANCCACTANCTCACATACCAAGACTCAACACTACCCATAGACTCAACACTGCCCATAGACTCAACACTACCCATAGACTCAACACTGCCATAGACTCAAACTACCCATAGACTCAACACTACCCATAGACTCAACACTACCCATAGACTCAACACGCCCATAGACTCAACACTGCCCATAGACTCAACACTGCCCATAGACTCAACACTACCCATAGACTCAACACTGCACCATAGACTCAACACTGCCATAGACTCAACACTGCACCATAAACTCAACACTACCCATAGACTCAACACTACCCATAGACTCAACACTACCCATAGACTCAACACTACCCATAGACTCACACAGCACCATAAACTCAACACTACCCATAGACTCAACACTGCACCATAAACTCAACACTACCATAGACTCAAACTACATAGACTCAAACTGCACATAGACTCAACACTACCCATAAACTCAACACTACCCATAGACTCAAACTGCACCATAAACTCAACACTACCACAGACTCAACACTACCATAGACTCAACACTGCATCATAAACTCAACACTACCCATAGACTCAACACTGCACCATAAACTCAACACTACCCACAGACTCAACACTACCCATAGACTCAACACTGCCCATAAACTCAACACTACCCATAGACTCAACACTGCACCATAAACTCACACTACCCACAGACCAACACTACCCATAGACCAACACTGCCCATAAACTCAACACTACCCACAGACTCAACACTACCCATAGACTCAACACTGCTCATAAACTCAACACTACCCATAGACTCAACACTACCAACATACACTCAACACTACCCACAGACTCAACACTACCGACTCAACACTGCCCATAAACTCAACACTACCACAACTCACCACCCATAGACTAACACTGCACCATAAACTCAACACTACCCCAGACCACACTACCCATAGACAACATGCCCATAAACTCAACACTACCCATAGACTCAACACTGCACCTCCGAAAATTCACGGTTGGCTACGTACGGTGCGAAAGAAGTCCAACGCACGTAGCAAATAACCACTGCACTACCGCTCCCCAAACCCAATACACAAACTCAACGCTCCACTCCCCACCCACTCCGCCCCCCTCACTGCCCCCTCCCTCTCTGCCCCCCTGCCCCCCAATCCAGTTGCAGCGGCAGTAACGACACGCGGGAACTGGAGGCCGGCAACGGGACGACGATCCGCGAACACGAGGCCGGGAGGGCCAGGGCGACGACGGGCCGCTGGGGGTCACGGTCGTCAGCGAGTTGACCTTGACCCCCGCCCTTTGGGGTCACGCGGGGGTCATCGGGGAGGCGGTGGGGCCGGGCAGCCGGAGGGACGCGCGGACGTGGGCGGCGATGGAGAGGGGACGGGGGGAGAGTCGGGGGCGCCGCTGGGGTCAGGGTTCACGGTGGAATGCGTCGCCTGGAACCGCTTGGGGAGCAGCTCCAGAGTTCACTTCACCTCGCCGTTCTTCTTGCGGCGTGCGACACGCACACACACACAGTCACACACACACAGTCACACATATACATAGTCACACACACAGTCACACACACACACAGTCAACACACACAGTCACACACACACACAGTCACACACACACACAGTCACACATATACATAGTACACACACACAGTCACACACACAGTCACACACACACAGTCACAAACACACCACGCAGACACACACACACACAGTCACACACAGTCACACACAGTCACACACACACAGTCACACACACAGTCACACACAGTCACACACACAGTCACACACGCACAGTCACACACAAAGACAAAGATAAAGATCCCTGTATAGCCTTAACAGACTGTAGAGGCAAGTGCTGTTAGCGAGCACCTATGAAGGCCAGAACGGTACACGAGTCAGCACCACGCCCGACCGCCTTTGTCTCCCCAGTGGCGATGTTTACACACCGCACCGGGCACTCATGAGGCTGAGTCGACCTAGGGGAGGCCCAGGACCGGTTCAGATAATCGTCACTGATGTTGGCCGTGAGCGGGAATCGAACCCGGGTCGCCAGGTTCATAGCGCAGCGCGCTAACCACTGCACTACCGCTCCCCAAGTCACACACGCAGTCACACACGCAGTCTCCACACACACGTCACACANACAGTCACACACACAGTNACACACACACACAGTCAAACACACACACATGTCACACACACACACACACAGTCACACACACACACGCACACACACGCAGTCACACAACCACACAGCCACACAGCCACGTGCACTCCACTATCCACTGTCCCTCACCATGCCGCCTATGCCCCTCTTCCTCGTGTCCCCCTCCTTCCCCCCTCGCCTCTCCTCCCCCCGTGACCCCCATGCGCCCCCGTGACCCCCCGTGCCGCCCCCCCCCATGCCCCTCCTTCCCCCCTCACCTCTCCACCCCCTTCCCCCCGTGCCCCCCGTGNCCCCCCCCCCCGCGTCTCGACAGGGGGGCTGCAGGCCCGTGGCGGGCGGT
Organism: Lethenteron camtschaticum; assembly: GCA_018977245.1. Taxonomy (NCBI): domain Eukaryota; kingdom Metazoa; phylum Chordata; class Hyperoartia; order Petromyzontiformes; family Petromyzontidae; genus Lethenteron; species Lethenteron camtschaticum. The sequence goes on from MU249630.1 coordinate 5,833,039, forward strand.
GCGCTGAGCGTGTCGCTGTGGTCGCTGCTCGCCGTGTCGCTGCTCGCGGGCGCGCTGCTCACATCCACTCTGTTCTTCCTGCACAAGGCACGCGGGGTGAGCATGGGAAGGGGGGGGTGAGCAACGGGTGAGCACGCGGGTGAGCATGGGGGGGGGGTGAGCACGTGGGGTGAGCGCGCGGGGTGAGCACGCGGGGTGAGCACGCGGGGTGAGCACGGGGGGGGGTGAGCACGGGGTGAGCACGCGGGGTGAGCACGGGGTGAGCGTGGGGAGCCTCGCTCACCGCTCACCGCCCTCACTCACCCTTCTCACCGCCCTCACTCACCCTTCTCACCGCCCTCACTCACCGCTCTCACTCACCCTTCTCACCGCTCTCACTCACCCTTCTCACCGCTCTCTCACTCACCGCTCTCACTCACCCTTCTCACCGCTCTCACTCACCGCTCTCACTCACCCTTCTCACCGCCCTCACTCACCTTCTCACCGCCCTCACTCACCCTTCTCACCGCTCTCACTCACCCTTCTCACCGCCCTCACTCACCCTTCTCACCGCCCTCACTCACCCTTCTCACCGCCCTCACTCACCCTTCTCACCGCCCTCACTCACCCTTCTCACCGCCCTCACTCACCCTTCTCACCGCTCTCACTCACCCTTCTCACCACCTCACTCACCCTTCTCACCACTCTCACTCACCCTTCTCACCACTCTCACTCACCCTTCTCACCGCCCTCACTCACCGCTCTCACCGCTCTCACTCACCCTTCTCACCGCCCTCACTCACCCTCTCACTCACCCTTCTCACCGCCCTCACTCACCCTTCTCACCGCTCTCACTCACCCTTCTCACCGCTCTCACTCACCCTTCTCACCGCCCTCACTCACCCTTCTCACCGCCTCACTCACCCTTCTCACCGCTCTCACTCACCCTTCTCACCGCCCTCACTCACCCTTCTCACCGCCCTCACTCACCTTCTCACCGCCCTCACTCACCCTTCTCACCGCCCTCACTCACCCTTCTCACCGCCCTCATCACCTTCTCACCCTCTCACTCACCCTTCTCACCACTCTCACTCACCCTCTCACCGCCCTCACTCACCGCTCTCACCCTCTCACTCACCGCCCTCACTCACCCTCTCACCACCTTCTCACCGCTCTCACTCACCCTTCTCACCCGCTCTCACTCACCGCTCTCTCACCGCTCTCACTCACCCTTCTCACCGCCCTCACTCACCGCTCTCACTCACCCTTCTCACCGCCCTCACTCACCGCCCTCACTCACCCTTCTCACCGCCCTCACTCACCCTCTCACTCACCCTTCTCACCGCCCTCACTCACCCTTCTCACGCTCTCACTCACCGCTCTCACCGCTCTCACTCACCCTTCTCACCGCCCTCACTCACCGCTCTCACTCACCCTTCTCACCGCCCTCACTCACCCTTCTCACCGCTCTCACTCACCGCTCTCACCGCTCTCACTCACCCTTCTCACCGCCCTCACTCACCCTTCTCACCGCCCTCACTCACCCTTCTCACCGCTCTCACTCACCCTTCTCACCGCTCTCACTCACCCTTCTCACCGCCCTCACTCACCCTTCTCACCGCCTCACTCACCCTTCTCACCGCTCTCACTCACCCTTCTCACCGCTCTCACTCACCCTTCTCACCGCCTCACTCACCGCTCTCACCGCCTCACTCACCTTCTCACCGCCTCACTCACCCTTCTCACCGCTCTCACTCACCGCTCTCACCGCCTCACTCACCGCTCTCACTCACCCCTCTCACCGCTCTCACTCACCCTCTCACCGCCCTCACTCACCGCTCTCACCGCTCTCACTCACCCTCTCACTCGCTCGCTCACCCCTCTCACTCACCCCTCTCACCGCTCTCACTCACCCTTCTCACCGCTCTCACTCACCCTTCTCACCGCTCTCACTCACCCTTCTCACCGCTCTCACCGCCCTCACTCACCGCTCTCACCGCTCTCACTCACCGCTCTCACTCACCCCTCTCACCGCTCTCACTCACCGCTCTCACTCACCCCTCTCACCGCTCTCACTCACCCTTCTCACCGCTCTCACTCACCGCTCTCACTCACCCCTCTCACCGCCCTCACTCACCCTTCTCACCGCCCTCACTCACCCTTCTCACCGCTCTCACTCACCCTCTCACCGCCCTCACTCACCCTCTCACCGCCTCACTCACCCTTCTCACCGCTCTCACTCACCCTTCTCACCGCTCTCATCACCGCTCTCACTCACCCTTCTCACCGCTCTCACTCACCCTTCTCACCGCCCTCACTCACCCTTCTCACCGCTCTCACTCACCGCTCTCACCGCTCTCACTCACCGCTCTCACTCACCCTTCTCACCGCTCTCACTCACCGCTCTCACTCACCCTTCTCACCGCCCTCACTCACCCTTCTCACCGCTCTCACTCACCGCTCTCACTCACCCTTCTCACCGCTCTCACTCACCCTTCTCACCGCCCTCACTCACCCTTCTCACGCTCTCACTCACCCTTCTCACCGCCCTCACTCACCCTTCTCACCGCTCTCACTCACCGCTCTCACCGCTCTCACTCACCCTCTCACCGCTCTCACTCACCCTTCTCACCGCTCTCACTCACCGCTCTCACTCACCCTTCTCACCGCCCTCACTCACCTTCTCACCGCTCTCACTCACCCTTCTCACGCTCTCACTCACCTTCTCACCGCTCTCACTCACCACTCTCACCGCTCTCACTCTCACCCTCACCGCTCTCACTCACCCTTCTCACCGCCCTCACTCACCGCTCTCACTCACCCTCTCACCGCTCTCACTCACCCCTCTCACCGCTCTCACTCACCCCCCTCACTCACCGCTCTCACCGCTCTCACTCACCCCTCTCACTCGCTCGCTCACCCTTCTCACCGCTCTCACTCACCCCTCTCACCGCTCTCACTCACCCTTCTCACCGCCCTCACTCACCGCTCTCACTCACCCCTCTCACCGCTCTCACTCACCCCTCTCGCTCGCTCGCTCACCCCTCTCACCGCTCTCACTCACCCCTCTCACCGCTCTCACTCACCCTTCTCACCGCTCTCACTCACCGCTCTCACTCACCCCTCTCACCGCTCTCACTCACCCCTCTCACCGCTCTCACTCACCGCTCTCACTCACCCTTCTCACCGCTCTCACTCACCGCTCTCACTCACCCTTCTCACCGCTCTCACTCACCCCTCTCACCGCTCTCACTCACCCCTCTCACTCGCTCGCTCACCCCTCTCACTCACCCTTCTCACCGCTCTCACTCACCTTCTCACCGCTCTCACTCACCGCTCACACCGCTCTCACTCACCCTTCTCACCGCTCTCACTCACCCCTCTCACTCACCCTTCTCACCGCTCTCACTCACCTTCTCACCGCTCTCACTCACCGCTCACACCGCTCTCACTCACCGCTCGCCTCGCTCACCCCTCTTGCTCGCTCACTCACCCCTCTCACTCACCCTCTCACCGCTCTCACTCACCCTCTCACTCGCTCGCTCACCGCTCTCACTCACTCGCTCACTGCTCTCACCCCCCTCACTTACCTCCCTCACCTCCCTCACCTGCCCATGTCTCCCACTGCTCCCCCCACCGCGTAGAGGCCGCGCTACGAGCTGCGCTGGAAGATCGTGGACGCTGCGGCGAGCGAGGGCGGCCGCTACTGCTACATCGACCCGGCCAGCCTCCCTACGTCACCTCCGCCTGGGAGTTCCCTCGCGAGCAGCTGCACTTTGGTACTCACCACTCGCTCGCTCACCACTCACCACTCACTCACCACTCGCTCACCACCACTCACTCATCACCACTCACTCACCGCTCGCTCGCTCACCACCACTCACTCATCACCACTCACTCACCGCTCGCTCGCTCACCACCACTCACTCATCACCACTCACTCACCGCCGCTCGCCACCACTCACTCACCAGCTCGCTCACCACCACTCACCACCTGTCGCTCACCACCACTCGCTCACACCACCACTCGCTCATCGCTCACCACCACTCACTTACTCACCACCGCTCACTCACCCACCACCGCTCGCCACCATTACTCACCACTTACACTCAACACTTCCACACTCACCACATCACACCCTCACTTGCACCCCCACCCCCTGACCCCCTCCCGTGCCCCCCCCCGTGCCCCCGTGCCCCCCCCCAGGCCGCACGCTCGGCACCGGGGCGTTTGGCAAGGTGGTGGAGGCCACGGCGTTTGGGCTGCGGCCAGGACAGAGCGCCCTGCGCGTCGCTGTCAAGATGCTCAAACGTCAGTGGCTCCATCTCTCTTCCTCTCTCTCTCCCTCTCTCTCTCTTCCTCTTTCTCCGTCTCTCTCTCTTTTTCTTTTTACCATCAGTGGAAACAAGAAGATGCTGTATTCGGCACTTTGCTTCGTTCATCATTTCGTAATTTTAACAAAAATTAAATTTACATTTTTAAACTTAGCTTTATGTAAAGCCCCACCTCTCGCTCACTCTCTCGCTCACTCGCTCGCTCTCTCTCTCTCGCTCACTCTCTCGCTCACTCTCTCACTCTCTCGCTCACTCTCTCGCTCACTCGCTCGCTCGCTCTCTCTCTCACTCACTCGCTCGCTCTCTCGCTCTCTCGCTCGCTCTCTCTCGTTCTGCACGCAGCCCTTCTCGCAGGCCAACAGCCTCCGACGGGTAGCTCATATCTGCATGCAGAGCTCTCCGTTATCTGCCACGAGCACACGGTCTTCCTCTCTCTCCATCTCTCTCCGTCTCTCTCTCTCTCACACACATGTCGGTGATGTGCACGTCTTCTTCGAGCGCTGGGGAGCCGGGCAAGCTCCTCTCTGTAGCAACGTGGACGGCACCTCGTGGTGTTCACCTTCTGAAGCGCTCGCTCGTCACCGTGACGTGCGCGATGACATCACAACCACGTGACTTTTTTTGTATTGTGCGCGGTGCTTTTAGCGCCACAGCGCGTCGATTTGTAGCGTTTGTTTTCATTTGTGTTGCTGGTGACTTGTGTATTTGTGTTGCTGGTGACTTTGTGTGTTTCACATTGAAATCGCCTCCAGTGCAGTTGCTGCTGGCGGCAATAAAAGTTGTTTAAAAGTCAAAGTCTCTCTCTCTTCCTCTCTCCCCGTGTCCTTATCCCAGTGTCTCTCTCCCGTGTGTCTCTCTCCCCGTGTGTCTCTCACTCGTGTGTCTCTCTCCCGTGTGTCTCTCTGTGTCTCTCTCTCCNTGTGTCTCTCTCCCGTGTGTCTCTCTCCCGTGTGTCTCTCTCCCCGTGTGTCTCTCTCCCGTGTCCCTCTCCCAGTGTCTCTCTCCCCGTGTGTCTCTCACTCCCCGTGTGTCTCTCACCCCATGTGTCTCTCTCCCCGTGTGTCTCTCTCCGTGTCTCTCTCCCCGTGTCTCACCCCGTGTCTCTCACCCCGTGTGTCTTTCTCCCCGTGTCCCTCTCCCAGTGTCTCTCTCCCCGTGTGTCTCTCCGTGTGTCTCTCTCCCCGTGTGTCTCTCTCCGTGTCTCTCTCCCCGTGTGTCTCTCACCCCGTGTCTCTCACCCCGTGTGTCTCTCTCTCCGTGTGTTTCTCTCTCCGTGTGTCTCTCTCCGTGTCTCTCTCCGTCTCTCTCCGTGTGTCTCTCTGTGTCTCCGTGTCTCCGTGTCTCTCTCTTTTTTACGTTCAGAGGAAGCAAGAAGATGCTCGGTGTAGTCGGCACTTTGTTTCGTTCATCATTTCGTAAATGTTTTTTTTAATTACATTTTTAAACTCTGCTTTATGTAAAGCCCCACCTTTCGCTCACACTCTCTCTACCCCCTCTCTCTCCCCCCTCTCTCTCCCCCCTCTCTCTCCCNTCTCTCTCTACCCCCTCTCTCCCCCCTCTCTCTCCCCCCTCTCTCTCTACCCCCTCTCTCTCTCCCCTCTCTCTCTACTCCCTCTCTCTCTACCCCTCTCTCTCTACCCCTCTCTCTACCCCCCATCTCTCTACCCCCTCTCTCTCTACCCCAGGCTCTTGCACTCCACGTATTGGAGCGCCACCCTCTCCACTTTACCGCAGGACCGGCACTCCGGGGACGTGTCTCCCGCTCTCTCTCCCGCTCTCTCTCTCTCTGCCTATCTCGCTCAATCTCTCCCGTCCACATGTCAGCGCCGCAATCATCGTAACTTTGCCCAATATTGAAGACGCTACCCCCCACCCCCTCCCTCCATCCCCCGCCCCGCCCCCCCCCGATCCCCCCTCCCCACACAGCGAGCGCGCACGCCACGGAGAAGGAGGCGCTGCTCTCCGAACTCAAGATCCTGAGCCACCTGGGATCCCACCTCAACATCGTCAATCTCCTGGGGGCGTGCACCGAGAGAGGTGGGCGGGGCCAGGGGGAGGGCCAGGGTCGGGGGGGCAGGGGGAGGGCCAGGGTGGGGGGGTCAGGGGGAGGAGCCAAGGGTGGGTGGGGGCATCGTGTCAGGGGAGGGGCCAGGGGGAGGGGCCAGGGGGAGGGCCAGGGGTGGGGGGAGAAAGGTGGGGGTCAAGGGGAGCCACGGGTGGGGGGGGGCCAGGGGCGGGGGGGTGAGAGGTGGGGGTGAGGGGGGAGGAGCCAGGTGTAGGGCGGGGAGGTGGGGGCCAGGGGGATGAGATGGATGATATTGTTGCTACTGACGACGATGATGCTGCCGTTGTTGCTGGTCCCCCCCCCACCCCAGAGCCCGTGCTCGTTATGACCGAGTACTGTTGCCATGGAGACCTCCTCAACTTCCTCATTGCCAAGCGCGGTCATTACCGGCCATGCGACCCCCCACTCCCCACCACTACGCCAACCTCACCTACAGGTGCACACTCATTCACCCACCCACTAACTCACTCACCCACCCACTCATTCACCCACCCACCCACTCACTCATTCACCCACCCACTCACTCACTCACCACCACTCACTCACCACTCACCCACCCACCCACTCACCCACTCACTCACTCATTCACCCACCCACTCACCCACCCACCCACTCATTCACCCACTCACTAACCACCAACCCACTCATACACTCACCCACCCACTCATTCACCCACCACTAACTCACCCACCCACTCACCCACTCACTCACTCACCCACTCATTCACCCACTCACTAACCCACCAACCCACTCATACACTCACCCACCCACTCATTCACCCACCCACTAACTCACCCACCCACTCACCCACTCACTCACTCACCCACTCATTCACCACTCACTAACCACCAACCCACTCATACACTCACCCACCCACTCATTCACCCACTAACTCACCCACCACTCACCCACTCACTCACTCACCCACTCATTCACCACTCACTAACCCACCAACCCACTCATACACTCACCCACCCACTCATTCACCACCCACTAACTCACCCACCCACTCACCCACTCACCCACCACCCACTCATTCACCCACCCACTCAACACTCACCCACTCACTCACCCACCCACTCATTCACCCACCCACCCACTCACCCACCCACCCACCCACTCACCCACCACCCACCCACTCACCCACCACCCACTCACCCACCCACTCATTCACCCACCCACTCACCCACCCACTCATTCACTCACCCACCCACCCACTCACTCACTCACCCACCCACTCACCCACTCATCCACCCACCCACCCAATCACTCACCCACCCACCCACTCACTCACCCACCCACCCACCCACTCCCCACCCACCACCACTCCCCACTCACCACCCACTCCCCACTCACCCATCCCCCACTCACCCACCCACTCATTCACCCACTCATTCACCCACTCACTAACCCACCAACCCACTCACCAACGCACCCACTCACCCACCCACTCATTCACTCACCCACCCACTCACCCACTCACTCACTCACCCACCCACTCATTCACTCACTCCATCACCCACCCACTCCCTATCCCACTCAATAATTCACTAAGCCCATCATCATCATCTTGGGGGCGGGGGGGGGATACAATTATTACACCAGCGGCCGGGGAAGGGAAGGAGGAGGAATGAAAAAACAACGACAAAGAAAACAACAACAAAAAAAATAACAAAAATCAACAAATATACAACAACAAAACAACAACAAATATACAAAAAACTACAAATAAACAAAACAACGAAATTCAACAAACAACAACAAAAAACAACAACAAAAACAACAGATAAACAATAACAAAAACAACAACAAAATACAACAAAACAACAACAAAACAATAACCAACAAGAACAAAACAAATAAAAAACAACAAATAAAACAACAACAACAACAACGACGATCGGTCTTGCGTTTCTCCTCCCACGCAGCGACACGTCTCTGGGGGGCGCGTGGCCGCCGGACCCTCACGGAGAGGGTCCCTGGGGACCCCCCCGGGGGTCTGTGGGAGGAGGGGGGCTCCCATGAGGAGGAGAGGGATCTCCTGCCCCTGCTCCCAGACGACCTACACAGCTGCGCTCTGCAGGTGGCGCGCGGCATGGCCTTCCTGGCGGCACGCTGCGTGAGTGATCATCCCCCCTTGATCCCCTCAATACCCCCATGACCCCCATGATCCCCCCTGACCCCCATGACCCGCATGATCCCCCCCTGATCCCCATGATCCCCCCATGATCCCCCCATGATCACCCCCCTGATCCCCCCTGATCCCCCCTGATCCCCCCTGATACCCCCTGATCCTCCCCATGATCCCCCCATGATCCCGCCACTGATCACCCCTGATCCACCATGATCCCCCCTGATCCCCCTGATCCAATACCCCATGACCCTTCGTTTCAAGCCTCCCACAGGGAGAGTTGCTGATCACCTTTGATCCCTCTGTCGATCCTGTGATCCCATGTGGGCAATCCATTATAGCTCTGCTCTTATTGATCCACATCTCCCCCTTGATCCCTGTGGCCTATTAATTGTAACGTGGTCTTGTCCTCGAGCCCTCTCTCCCCGTGTCTCCCCGTTGGGCCCGCGTCTCCCTCCCCGTGCCTCCCGCGTCTCCCTCCGTCTCCCTCCCCATGCCTTTCCCGCTGTTGATCCCCGCGTCTCCCCGTGCCTCCCCGTGCCTCCCCGCGTCTCCCAGGCCTCTCCGTATCTCCCCGTGTCTTCCCCGCTGTTGATCCCCGCTGTTGATCCCCGCTGATGATCCCCGCGTCTCCCCGCAGTGTATCCACCGCGACTTGGCGGCGCGCAACGTGCTCGTGACGCACGGCCGCATGCTCAAGATCTGTGACTTCGGCCTGGCCAGGGACGTGTCCACCGACTCCAACTACGTGCTCAAGGGAAACGTGAGAGACTCTTGCACGCAGAGAGACACGCGGAGAGACACGGAGAGACACAGAGACAAGAGAGACACAGAGAGACACGCGGAGAGACGCGCGGAGAGACACGCAGAGAGACAGAGAGACACAGAGAGACACGCAGAGAGACACTCAGACACACAGAGAGACAGAGACATGCAGAGAGGCAGGGAGACACACGCAGAGAGACAGAGACAGCAGAGAGACACGCGGAGACACGGAGACACATGCCGAGAGACGGAGAGACACGCATACACACGGAGAGACAGAAACATGCAGAGAGGCAGGGAGACACACGCAGAGATACACGCAGGGAGACACGCAGAGAGACGCACGGAGACGCACACACACACACCACACACACTCACACACTCATCACACACACACTCATCACACACACTCACACACACACACTCACACACTCACACACACACACTNACATCACACCACACTCACACACTCACACACANCACACACACTCACNCACCACACACACACTCACACACTCACACACATCACACCACACTCACACACTCACACACACACTCACACACACTCCACACACACACACTCACACACTCACACACATCACACACACCACACACACTCACACACACACACACTCACACACTCATCACACACACACTCATCACACACAACACTCATCACACACACACTCATCACACACACTCATCACACAACACACTCACACAGCACACACACACACTCACACACACNCACACTCACACACTCACACACATCACACACACTCACNCACCACACACACACTCACACACTCACACACATCACACCACACTCACACACTCACACACATCACACACACACNCACCACACACACACTGCCACACACTCACACACATCACACACACCACACACACTCACACACCACACACACACTCATCACTTGCCCACAGGACTCCAGCAAGCCACGTGTCTCAATGTCGCACTACCTGNTACCCCCCCTCCCCCACGTGTCTCCACGTTGCACTACACTGCCCCCCTCCCCCACGTGTCTCCACGTTGCACTACACTGCCCCCCCTCTCCACACCCCCCCATTCCAGGCTCGTCTCCCCGTGAAGTGGATGGCCCCGGAGAGCCTCTCCAGGGCGTGTTCACGGCCCAGAGCGACGTCTGGTCCTACGGGGTGCTGCTCTGGGAGATCTTCTCTCTCGGTGAGTGTCGCACGAGCAGCGGAATGGGCTCAGCTCCTTACTCCCGGCTAGACCCCACGTGGGACGTCGGGGCAAGTCAGAGGTCGCAAACGGGTTTGATTCCTTACCCGTATCCGGCCGCACCAGGGTCGCAAACGGGTACCCGTACCCTACCCGATACCCGGCCCCGTACCCGGCCGGGTATCGGGTAGGGTACAGGTACCGGGTACCCGATTGCGACCTCTGGGATGAAGCCATGTTGCAGGCGCGGGTGGGTTGATTCTAGGAACTTGAATTGGGAAGAGACAGACGTTGGGAAATGAGTGACAAACGGGACTCACCAGTGACTCACGGCNACCGTACCCGTACCCGGCCGCACCGGGTAACGGGTACCGTACCCGGCCGGGTACTGGTAGCCGGGTATCGGGTAGGTATGGGTATCGGGTAGGGTACGGGTATCGGGTAGGGTACGGGTAGCGGGTAGGGTACGGGTATCGGGTAGGGTACGGGTATCGGGTAGGGTACGGGTATCGGGTGGGTATCGGGTAGCCGGGTATCGGGTAGGGTACGGGTATCGGGTAGGGTACGGGTATCGGTAGGGTAGGGTACGGGTATCGGGTAGGGTACGGGTATCGGTAGGGTACGGGTATCGGGTAGGGTACGGGTATCGGGTAGGGTAGGGTCCGGGTATCGGGTAGGGTACGGGTATCGGGTATCGGGTAGGGTACGGGTATCGGGTAGGGTACGGGTATCGGGTAGGGTACGGGTATCGGGTATCGGTACGGGTANCCGGGTACGGGTATCGGGTAGGGTACGGGTATCGGGTAGCCGGTTGCGACCTCTGGGGCAAGTGCCGTGGAGCCCGTGGTAGCAGCTGTCCGTGGTGCTGATCACAAAGACAAAGTCCCCCCGTGTAGCCTTTGACGGGCTGTCGGAGCAAGTGCTGTTAGCGAGTAGCGGGACTGATGCAGGCCGGCACGGCGCAAGAGGGGGTGGGTGGGGCCCGGACCATGCCCAGCCGCCTTTGTCTCCCCAGTGCTCTATACACACTGCACCTCGTAGTCGTTTAAGGCTGAGTCGGCCTATGACGGAGGACCAGGACCGTGCACGAACCACTGCACCACCGCTCGCTGCATGGTGACCACCCCACACACTTTGGGGTGATGATGATGATGTCCACGATGTAAATATCCGAGGATGTTGCTGCTGATGTTATTGTTAATGATGATGCTGCTGCTGATGTTATTGTTAGCGATGATGCTGCTGCTGATGACAATGATGCTGATGATGATTATTGCAGTGGCAATTCCGCCACTCTTAAAGACGACGACGATGATGCTGATGATGCTGCTGATGATGATTGCAGTGACAATGCGGCCGCTGTTAAAGCCGACGACGATTATGCTGATGATGATGCTGATGACGATGATGCTGATGATGATGCTGCTGATGATTATGCTGATGATGATTATTTCAGTGACAATCTTGCCGCTGTTAAAGCCGATGACGACGATGATGATGCTGCTGCTGATGATGATGCTGCTGATGATGATGCTGCTGATGCTGATGATGCTGATCACTGCAATGACTGCTCCCCAGGCTGCACCCCGTACCCGGGCCTCCCCGTCAACTCCAAGTTCTACTCGATGCTGAAACAGGGACATCGCATGTCCGCTNCCCCGCACAGCTGCCCAGACATGTGAGCACACGTGTGTGTCCGTGTGTGCGTGGTGGCGTGTGTCCGTGGTGCGTGTGTGCGCGTGTGTGTGCGGTAGTGTAGCGGTTAGCGCGCTGCGCTATGAACCTGGCGACCCGGGTTCGATTCCCGCTCACGGCTAACACCAGTGACGATTATCTGAACCGGTCCTGGGCCTCCCCTAGGTTGACTCAGCCTCAAATACGTAGCTGGTGTGGTGTGTAACATTGACACTGGGGAGACAAATGCCACCCACCCCCATCGTGTGTCGTGGCGGCCTTCGTAGGTGCTCTCGAACAGCACTTGCCCCAACAGCCCGTTGAGGCTATATGGGGTATCTTTGTATTTGTCTTTGTGTGTGTCTGTAAATCACCCACCACTACCACTGACACCGCTCGCTCCTACCCCTCCCACCATCACTCACCACNATTACCTACCGCTTACCCTCAACGCTTCCACACTCACACTCACACCCTCACCGCCCCCCCCCTCGCTCACCGCCCCTCTCTCTCTGCTCACCAACCCTCACCCCCCCTCTCTCCGCTACACACCCTCACCCCCCCCCCCTCTCTCCGCTCACCCACCCTCACCGCCCCCCTCTCTCCGCTCACCCACCCTCACGCCCCCTCTCTCTCCGCTCACCCACCCTCACCCCCCCTCTCTCTCGCTCACCCANCCTCACCCCCCCTCTCTCCGCTCACTCACCTCACCGCCCCTCTCTCTCCGCTCACCCACCCCTCACCGCCCCCTCTCTTCGCTCCCCACCCTCCCGCCCCTCTCTCCGCTCACNCCCCTCACCGCCCCTCTCTCCTCACCCACCCTCACCCCCCCTCTCTCTCCGCTCACCCACACTCACCGCCCCCCTCTCTCCGCTCACTCACCCTCACCCCCCCTCTCTCTCCGCTCACCCACCCTCACCGCCCCCCTCTCTCCGCTCACTCACCCTCACCGCCCCCCTCTCTNCGCTCACCCACCCTCACCGNCCCCCTCTCTCCGCTCACTCACCCTCACCGCCCCCTCTCTCCGCTCACCCACCCTCACCGCCCCCTCTCTCGCTCATCCACCCTCACCCCCCCCTCTCTCCGCTCACCCACCCTCACCGCCCCCTCTCTCTCGCTCACCCACCCTCACCCCCCCTCTCTCTCCGCTCACCCACCCTCACCCCCCCTCTCTCGCTCACCCACCCTCACCGCCCCCTCTCTCTCCGCTCACTCACCCTCACCGCCCCCCTCTCTCCGCTCACCCACCCTCACCGCCCCCCTCTCTCCGCTCACCCCACCTCACCGCCCCCCTCTCTCCGCTCACCCACCCTCACCGNCCCCCTCTCTCCGCTCACCCACCTCACCGCCCCCTCNTCTCCGCTCACTCACCCTCACCGCCCCCTCTCTCCGCTCACCCACCCTCACCGCCCCCTCTCTCCGCTCACCCACCCTCACCGCCCCCTCTCTCTCCGCTCACCCACCCTCACCGCCCCTCTCTCTCCGCTCACTCACCCTCACCGCCCCCCTCTCTCCCTCACCCCCCCTCACCGCCCCCTCTCTCTCCGCTCACCCACCCTCACCGCCCCTCTCTCTCCGCTCACCCACCCTCACCGCCCCCTCTCTCTCCGCTCACCCACCCTCACCGCCCCCTNCACCCCCCCTCTCTCGCTCACCCACCCTCACCGCCCCCCTCTCTCCGCTCACCCCCCCCCCCCCCCTCTCTCCCTCACCCACCCTCACCGCCCCCTCTCTCTCCGCTCACCCACCCTCACCGCCCCTCTCTCTCCGCTCACCCACACTCACCGNCCCCTCTCTCTCCGCTCACCCACCCTCACCGCCCCCCTCTCTCCGCTCACCCACCCTCACCGCCCCCTCTCTCCGCTCACCCACCCTCACCGCCCCCTCTCTCCGCTCACTCACCCTCACCGCCCCCCTCTCTCCGCTCACCCACCTCACCGCCCCCCTCTCTCCGCTCACTCACCCTCACCGCCCCCCTCTCTCCGCTCACCACCCTCACCGCCCCCCCTCTCTCCGCTCANCCCCCTCACCGCCCCCCTCTCTCCGCTCACCCACCCTCACCGCCCCCTCTCTCCGCTCACTCACCCTCACCGCCCCCCTCTCTCCGCTCACCCACCCTCACCGNCCCCTCTCTCTCCGCTCACCCACCCTCACCGCCCCCTCTCTCCGCTCACCCACACTCACCGCCCCTCTCTCCGCTCACTCACCCTCACCGCCCCCCTCTCTCCGCTCACCCACCTCACCGCCCCCCTCTCTCCGCTCACCCACCCTCACCGCCCCCTCTCTCTCCGCTCACCCACCCTCACCGCCCCCCTCTCTCCGCTCACCCACCATCACCGCCCCCTCTCTCCGCTCACCCACCCTCACCGCCCCTCTCTCCGCTCACCCACCCTCACCGNCCCCCTCTCTCCGCTCACCCACCCTCACCGCCCCCCCTCTCTCCGCTCACCCACCCTCANCCCCCCCTCTCTCCGCTCACCCACCCTCACCCCCCCCTCTCTCCGCTCACCCACCCTCACCCCCCCCCCCTCTCTCCGCTCACCCACCCTCACCGCCCCCTCTCTCCGCTCACCCACCCTCACCCCCCCCCTCTCTCCGCTCACCCACCCTCANCCCCCCCTCTCTCCGCTCACCCACCCTCACCCCCCCCCTCTCTCCGCTCACCCACCCTCACCGCCCCCTCTCTCCGCTCACCCACCCTCACCCCCCCCTCTCTCCGCTCACCCACCTCACCCCCCCCTCTCTCCGCCCCCCCCCCCCCCCCCTCTCTCCGCTCACCCACCCTCACCGCCCCCCTCTCTCCGCTCACCCACCCTCACCCCCCCCTCTCTCCGCTCACCCACCTCACCCCCCCTCTCTCTCCGCTCACCCACCCTCACCCCCCCTCTCTCTCCGCTCACCCACCCTCACCCCCCCTCTCTCTCCGCTCACCCACCCTCACCCCCCCCTCTCTCCGCTCACCCACCCTCACCGCCCCCCCTCTCTCGCTCACCCACCCTCACCCCCCCTCTCTCTGCTCACCCACCCTCACCGCCCCCTCTCTCTGCTCACCCACCCTCACCGCCCCCTCTCTGCTCACCCACCCTCACCGCCCNTCTCTCTGCTCACCCCACCCTCACTGCCCCCCCTCTCCGCTCACCCACCCTCACCCCCNCCTCTCTGCTCACCCACCCTCANCCCCCCCTCTCTCCCCCCCCCAGGTACTCGCTCATGCTGTGCTGCTGGCGGGAGGAGCCTAGCTCCCGGCCTTCCTTCCCGCAGCTCTGCGACCTCCTNCCCACCACCCCCCGGCCCGCGACCCCTACGTCAACTCCCGCGCGCCCCCCCCCTCGGGGCCCCCACGGGGCCCCCACTGCCGAGGTGCAGATCGTGTGGGAGGGGGGCTGGGTGCTTCCACCACCACCACCACCACCCACCCCTCGGCTGAGACGCCGCTACTGGGGGGCGGGGGTCAGAGGGGCGGGGAGGGGGCTTCCACGGGCAGGGCTAAGTGGGGGGAGGGGTGCCCCCCCCCCAACCCCACCGTGAGTGTGACGTCATCATCGGTGTAATCTTCATCGCTGATGAGTGACGTCATCATCAGTGTAATCTTCATCGCTGATGAGTGTGACGTCATCATCAGTGTAGTCTTCATCGCTGATATTTGTGACGTCATCATCAGTGAATCTTCATCGCTGATGAGTGTGACGTCTTCATCAGTGTAGTCTTCATCGCTGATATTTGTGACGTCATCATCAGTGTAATCTTCATCGCTGATATTTGTGACGTCATCATCAGTGTAATCTTCATCGCTGTAACCTGCATTACCATCGCTGTAACCTCCATCATCAATTTACCATCATCGCCATCCGTGTCGTCGCAATGACCACCACGAATGCCATCATCACACACATCACTTTAAGCAACATTATCCTCTGTCGTGTAATTACATCACCAGCAGCATCACCCATCGTCATCATCAATGCAGTCATCACAACGATAACTTCACGTAAACAAAACAACAATTATCGTCATGACCGACATTGTGTTACTGTCATCATCAACAAACTGTCCATAACCATCATATCAGGCCCTCAATAGTTCTATAAAATCCTAATTACCATCATCACCATCACCAACTTGCCATCATCAACATCAGCATCACTGTAGCACGTTAATTCGCAATGCTCACTATCATTGATCATCATCTCTATGGTAACAATACCATCAAGTGGTGCCTACCATCACCACCATCATCACCACAATCATTCAACACCATCATCACCACAATCATTCACCACCATCACCGTCAACCACAGCCATGAAAATGATAATCATGACAACCACCACCTCTACAACACCACAACTGTTACCACCATCATCTCTAACACCACCACAGCCATCATCACTACCACACCACCACCACAGCCATCATCACTACCACCACCACAACCATCATCACTAAACACCACAGCCATCATCACTACTACCACCACCACCACAACCACCACAGGCATAATCACTACCACCATAACCATCATCACTACCACAGCCATCATCACTACCACCACAACCGTCATCAAGAACACCAACCTCCTCACCACCACCACCACCCTCCCACACCACTACCCTAACCACCATCATCACCACAACCACCACCATCATCAACCACCTTACACCTCCCCCGATGCCCCCCTCCCCCATCTGAGCTCAGTGTTGTTGCAGCGTGCGGTGTAGCGCTTAGAGACTGAATCTGCTCGTATTTATACAAAAGAAGAAAACGGTGCCCCCCAATGTAGCTTCAGCAGACTGCTGGGACGGGCGCTGGAGGCGAGAATCAGCTGTGAAGGCCGGCACGGCGCACGAGACGGTGGTGGTGGGGTAATGGATTTGTTTTCTACTCAATTAAGGCTGAGTTGACCTAGGGGGAGACCTGGGACCGCTTCAGATCATCGTTTACTGGTGTTGGTGTTGGCCGTGAGCGGGAGTCGATCCCCCGGCCGCTGGGTTCGTAGCGCAGCGTGGCGCTAACCGCCGCGCAATCGTCACGTATTGTGATCGACACGGGGCTCGCTTAAGTCGACTCAGCCTTAAATGAGTGTCTCTTCCATGCGTACACAACATCAGCACTGGCCGGGAGTGCGCAGTGTTGCCCACGTCCAGAATCTCGATTTCAGACTATTTATTGAGACTGGGGAATCTGATGAGCTACTGAGCTCCTCGTCGCAGGTGACCAGTAGGAGTGGCGTGCCGGCCTTAATAGGTGCTCACCAACAGCACTTGCCTGTTAAAACTCTACACGGCGGCGGGGGGGGATCTTTGTATTTACATGCACACACACGCACGTCTGTATGTGCGCGTGTGTACACCTCGCTCTAGGTAAGGTGTTTAATATTGCATAGACGCAACATAAGCAGTGCTCTAGACTGCGTTACCTAGCAACGAGGTGCGCCCACCTTCGAAGCGGGGGGGGGGTGCGTTCCCGAATTTCCGAATTAATCCGAAAGTATGACGCCGCAGGAAGTGACGTCACAGCCACGGGAAGTGACGTCACCGCCACGGGAAGTGCCTCCGTCGCGCGAGTCACATGACGGGAAGTGCCGCCATTGCGCGGATGACATCACAGGAAGTGCCGCCATTTTTTCCGTCGGCGTGGTCGACGTCGCTCGCGCGTCGGTTATAAAAGAGTTGCAAATGTTCGGCGTCGTGCTCACACATTAATCTCGACGATTATTATATTTCCTGTTATTAAACTGATGGCATCGAGTGCACAAAACGAGCAGTGTGTGATATTGAATTAAAATGTATAAAACACGAAAACAGTTTAACACGTAGGCTTTCGCGACCAATTTTATCCATAGTGAAGTTCTTGGGGTTAGATCGCGTTATTTATAAATGTGTCGCAACCCTCCACCACCCGACACGGCCAATCAGTAAAAAATGTGTTGACTATTCTGGCAAATTGCTGGATGTAATTACCAGCGAAACGTCACTGCACTCAAACATTGTAAATGTTGTGGATCACTCTTCAACACACCGGTGTGGGGCTAAAGCAGTGAACTATTTTGTCTTTTGTCAACGCGACACTTTTTTACTGATTGGCCGTGTCGGGTGGTGGAGGTTGCGACACATTTATAAATAACGCGATTTCACCCAAAAACCTTTATTATGAAACATACGAAAACAATTCGTAATTGTAACTCATCGCGAGCGGCTGTGGCGAGGTTTCCCAAACTCCGGTCGTCCGCGCCACCCACCACCGCCTTCACCAATTTACCCCTCCCCATGCAAAACGAACTCGTTGCACGCCGCACGCGCCTGATGATTGTCAAACAAACACGTCCCACGTGACGCGATGAGCAGTCAACGCTGCCTGCGTCGCGTCCGCACACACGGCCGGCGATCGGCAGCGGTCCCACGGGAGCCCCGTGTGTCGTTGCTGACTGATGGCCGTGACGTCACAGTACCGTGACGTCACAATGCAGTGACGTCACCACGCGGCGACGTCACCATCCCGTGGCTATTTTTTTTTGCGAATGTCTTCATTGCCGAGTGGCGGACGGCAAAGGACGTTCTTGTGAGGTTATCACGCGTGGTGGTGAGTGGTGGCGAGTGGTGGCGAGTGGTGGTGAGTGGTGGTGAGTGGTGAGTGGTGGTGAGTGGTGGCGAGTGGTGGCGAGTGGTGAGTGGTGGCGAGTGGTGGCGAGTGGTGGTGAGCGGTGGTGAGTGGTGGCGAGTGGTGGCGAGTGGTGAGTGGTGGTGAGTGGTGGCGAGTGGTGGTGAGTGGTGGTGCGTGGTGGTGAGTACTCCGTGGTGGCGAGCAGTGGTGCGTGAGCCCTCAGTGCTGGTGGTAGCTGTAGACTTTACAGCAGTGGTTGCCCGTGTCGGCCACCACGAGCCTGGTGCCCTCAGGGCTGAGCGCCAGGCCCTGGGGGCAGTTGAGGGGGTGCACAGAGGGGGCCAGCACTCCCTTGAAGGCCCCCACGCAGTTAAACACCTGGGGAGGAAGGGGGGCGGGGGGGGGGTCAAGGAGGAATCGAGGTCCGATGGATCAATGTGGGATCAATGTGAGATCAAGGAGAGGGGATCAGAGGGGGGATTGGTGAAGTTGTCTCAATGTGAATCGGGAATCATGGAGCTTTTATAGTGTCAGGAGGGATTAGTGTGGAATCGGTTTGGGATGGAGGGGGGATCGAGGGGGGCTCATGATGGAATCAAGGGAGGTCAACGTGGAAGCATGGGGAGGTGGCGAGGGGGTATCAAGGTGAGATCAAGTTTTTGCGCCGGGAGCGATCGTAGTGGTTATCAAGATGGGATCAAGTGGGGTGGGGCGGGGGGGGGTCAGGGGGTCAGGGGGTCAGGGGGCACCTGTATGCGGGCGTTGCCCCAGTCGGCCACGAGGATGTTGTCTGCCGGGTCGACGGCGACGCCCGTGGGCCCGTGCAGCTGCCCCTCCGCACTCCGAAGCCCCCAAACTGGAACAGAAACTCCCCCCAGAGAACACCTGGGGGAGGGGGTCAAAAGGTCACGGGGGTCACAGGTCACGGTGGGGTGGGGCTGGTTATGGGAGGAGATCGTGGATGTTTGATAGTTATTGGTGGATACTGGATGTGGTGTGCAGGGTACTGGGGGTGAAACGGGGTCATGGGTTCGTGGGGGTCATTGGGTCACGACCTTCACGGAATGGTCGAGGAAGTCGGAAACGATGACGTCGCCCTTGCTGTTGAGCGCCACGTAGTTCGGCCCTGGGGGGGGGGGGAGGTAGACATCGGCACAGACACACGGACAAAGGTCCCCCGTGTAGCCCACGCAGCCTGTTGGGGCAAGTGCTGTGAGTAGCGTGGAGCAGGAACTATGTGTGTGGAAAGAAACGGTTTTAATCGTTTTTTTATTGCGGTTAATGCTGCGGTGAGCTGGTCATGCACCGATTGCAAAATTTCCAACGGTGCAAGAGGCCCCTTTTGAACAATGGACCCCTGGGGACCCCCATCCCGACCCCTCTCCGCGACCCCTGCTGACCCGGAGGCGGCCCAAGTCTGCGGCGCGACCCCCGAACTTGGCGTGCACCCTCCCGGCGGCCGTCAGTGCCACCACGGCGCAGGCTTTGTTGTCGGCCACCAGCGCCAGGCCCGAGTCGGTGGTGCAGATGCCGCGTGGGCCTGAAGCAGGCCCACGCCCAGCTGCAACTACAGGGGGGCAGGGGGGGTAGGGGGGGCACGAGGGAAGGGGGCACATTGGGGGGAGCACGTGGGGGGCAGGGGGGTAGGGGAGTACACGTGGCGGCGGGGGGGGGAGGGGGGCACGGGGAAGGGATACATGGGGGCACATGGGGGGGAGCACGTGGGGGGGGGGGGCCATTCGAGGGTGGGGGAATACGGAAGGGACGGGGGGCACATGGGGGGAGGGGGGGCACACGGGGGAACATGGGGGGAAGGGGCACATGGGGGGAGGGGGGGCACATGGAGGGGGAGGGGGGCCATCCGGGGGTGGGGGGAATACGGAGGGGTCAAGGGGGCACATGGGGGACACACACGGAGGCAGGTCAAGTTCATAGACACACACGGGGGACAGCGTGAGAATGAGGCATGGGTTTCGCAATACCTCGGGGGTCTAAGGGGGTCTAAGGAGTTCTAAGGGGTTCTAAGGGGGTCTAAGGGGGTCTAAGGGGGTCAAGGGGTTCTAAGGGGGTCTAAGGGGTCTAAGGGGTTCTAAGGGGTTCTAAGGGGGTCTAAGGGGGTCTAAGGGGTCTAAGGGGTCTAAGGGGGACACGGGCCACAGCGGCAANGGGACTCGAGGGAACAAGANGGGGGGGGGGTTGTGACACGTGGGAGATGAGGTGTCCCTACGTGAGCGTGGTATACGGGGGGGGGGGGCCATGACGCGTAGGGTGACGTCGATGGGTGGACAATGTTGTGGGGGAGGATGTGGGGGGGGGTGTTGGTGGAGGANGGGGTGGGGGCCCCCCGTGGACCTACCCGGTGGCGGCCGTCGGTGCGTAGACGTTGATGGACCTGGTCTCGGGTCGGTGACGAGCAGGTCCCCGTTGGCTCGCACCGCCACCCCCGACGGGTGGACCAACTGGCCCGGGTCGCGACCCCTGACCCCGAACTGGGTGAGGAACTCGCCCGTGCTGAGGAAGACCTTGTGGGGGGAAGGGGGGGCAGTGGGGGGAGAGGGTGGGGGGAGTGGGGGGGGAGTGGGGGGACAGGGTGGGGGNCAGTGGGGGGAGTGGGGGGACATGGTGGGGGAGTGGGTGGGAGAGGGTGGGGGGAGTGGGGGGAGAGGGTGGGGAGGGGGGAGTGGGGGGGAGTGGGGGGGAGTNGGGGGAGAGTGGGGGCAGTGGGGGGGAGAGGGTGGGGGAGGGGGGCAGTGGGGGGAGGGGGGGCAGTGGGGGAGTGGGGGGACAGGGTGGGGGAGTGGGTGGGAGAGGTGGGGGAGTGGGGGGGAGAGGGTGGGGGGGGAGAGGGGGGGGAGTGTGGGGGGAGGGGGGCAGTGGGGGGAGGGTGGGGGAGTGGGGGGGAGAGGTGGGAGAGGGTGGGGGGGAGTGGGGGGAGAGGTGGGGAGGGGGGGGAGTGGGGGGGGGAGTGGGGGGGAGTGGGGGGAGGGTGGGAGAGGTTGGGGGGAGAGGGTGGGGGGGGGGGGCAGTGGGGGGAGTGGGGGGACAGGTGGGGGAGTGGGTGGGAGAGGGTGGGGGGAGTGGGGGGGAGAGGGTGGGGGGAGGGGGGGGAGAGGGTGGGGGGAGTGTGGGGGGAGGGGGGGGCAGTGGGGGGTAGAGGGTNGGGGGGAGTGGGTGGGGGAGTGGGGGGAGAGGGTGGGGGAGTGGGGGGGAGAGGATGGGGGGCAGTGGGGGAGAGGGTGGGGGGAGTGGGTGGGGGGTAGTGGGGGGAGTNGGGGGGCAGTGGGGGGGAGAGGTGGGGGGAGTGGGGGGAGAGGGTGGGGGGAGTGGGGGAGAGGGTGGGATGAGTNGGGGGGGAGAGGGTGGGATGAGTGGGGGGAGTGGGTGGGGGGGTAGTGGGGGGAGTGGGGGGGCAGTGGGGGGCGAGANGGTGGGGGGAGTGGGGGAGAGAGGTGGGGGGAGTGGGGGGGAGAGGGTNGGGGGAGTGGGGGGAGAGGTGGGGGAGTGGGGGGAGAGGGTGGGATGAGTGGGGGGAGTGGGTGGGGGGGGGTAGTGGGGGGAGTGGGGGGGCAGTGGGGGGAGAGGTGGGGGGAGTGGGGGGGAGAGGGTGGGGGAGTGGGGGGGAGAGGGTGGGGGAGTGGGGGGGAGAGGGTGGGGGGAGTGGGGGGTGTGGGGGAGAGGGTGGGGGAGTGGGGAGAAAGAGGGGAGGGAGGGGAGGAGGGAGGAGGGAGAGAGTTGGGGAGACGTTGAGAGAGATAGGCCACAGGAAGGGTCCGTGAAGGGGACCCTGGTGAAGGGGTCCTGGTGAAGGGGACCCACTGGAGGGATTCAGGAGAGGGGACCCCGTGGAGAGGGGGTACACAAGGAAGACGACCCCCGGATGGGGGCGCCGCTTGGAGAGTGAAGGCCCGGGTGAAGGGGATCCCAGTCGAGGGGACCTGGGAAAGGGACCCCCCTCCCCGCACCTGCACGGCGTGCTTGCCGCTGTCGGCCGTGACGATCCTGCCAGAGGGGTCACGGCGACCCCCTGCAGGTTCATGAACTCCCCATGCCTCGACCCTGGCTGCCTGCGGGGGTCACACACACGCGGTGCGGAGGGGGGGGGGGCAGTGTTAGGTTAACACCTCGCCACGATTTTGTGTGTCTGTGTGTGTGTGTGTGTGTGTGTGTGTCTGTGTGTGTGTGTCTGTGAGTCTGTGAGTCTGTGTGTCTGTGTGTGTCTGTGTGTGTGTGTGTGTGTGTGTCTGTGTGTGTGTCTGTGTGTGTGTGTGTCTGTGAGTCTGTGTGTCTGTGTGATTCTGTGTGTGTGTCTGTGAGTCTGTGATTCTGATTCTGTGTGTCTGTGTGTCTGTGAGTCTGTGTGTCTGTGTGTGTGTGTCTGTGTGTCTGTGAGTCTGTGTGTGTGTGTGTCTGTGTGTNTGTGTGTCTGTGAGTCTGTCTGTGTGTGTGTGTGTCTGTGTGTGTGTCTGTGAGTCTGTGTATTCTGTGTGTCTGTGTGTGTGTGTGTCTGTGTGTCTGTGANGTCTGTGTCTGTGTGTGTGTGTGTCTGTGTGTCTGTGTCTGTGTGTCTGTGTGTCTGTGTGTCTGTGTGTCTGTGAGTCTGTGATTCTGTGTGTCTGTGTGTCTGTGTCTGTGTNTCTGTGAGTCTGTGATTCTGTGTGTCTGTGTGTCTGTGTGTCTGTGTGTCCTGTGTGTGTGTGTGTCTGTNTGTCTGTGATTCTGTGTGTCTGTGTGTCTGTGTGTCTGTGTGTCTGTGTGTCTGTGTGTCTGTGTGTCTGTGTGTCTGTGTGTCTGTGTGTCTGTGTGTCTGTGATTCTGTGTGTCTGTGTGAGTCTGTGATTCTGTGTGTCTGTGTTCTGTGTGTCTGTGTGTGTGTGTCTGTGAGTCTGTGTGTCTGTGTGTGTGTGTGTCTGTAGTCTGTGAGTCTGTGTGTCTGTCTGNTTCTGTGTGTCTGTGATTCTGTGTGTCTGATTCTGTGTCTCTGTCTGTGTGTCTGATTCTGTGTGTCTGTGATTCTGTGTGTCTGATTCTGTGTCTCTGCTTCTGTGTGTCTGATTCTGTGTGTCTGTGATTCTGTGTGTCTGATTCTGTGTGTCTGTCTGTGTGTCTGATTCTGTGGTCTGTGATTCTGTGTGTCTGNTTCTGTGTGTCTGNTTCTGTGTGTCTGNTTCTGTGTGTCTGATTCTGTGTGTCTGTGATTCTGTGTGTCTGTGTGTGTCTGATTCTGTGTGTCTGTTCTGTGTGTCTGTGATTCTGTGATTCTGTGTGTCTGNTTCTGTGTGTCTGTGTCTGTGTGTCTGCTGGAGGCGGCATGGGAGGGGAGCTCCAGGGAGAGAGCCCCCCCCCCCCCCGCCCTCTCCAGGTGTATTTGGTCTACTCTTCCACCCTGGCAGACACTTCTGGTGTGAGAGGTGGAGTAACCACCAGCTTTACCAGCGCACGCGACACCTGCCGCACAGTGGGCGGGGCTNGCCGGGTAGTGGGCGGGGATGTAGTGGGCGGGGCTAGCCGGGTGGGCGGAGCTAGCCGAATAGTGGGCGGGGCTAGCCGGGTAGTGGGCGGGCTAGCCGGTTGGGCGGGGCTAGCCGGGTAGTGGGCGGGGCTAGTCGGGTAGTGGGCGGGGCTAGCTGAGTAGGGCGGGGCTAGCTGAGTAGTGGGCGGGGCTAGCCGAGTAGTGGGCGGGGCAGCCGGGTAGTGGGCGGGGCTAGCCGGGGTGGGCGGGGCTAGCCGGGTAGTGGCGGGGCTAGCGGTAGGGGCGGGGCTAGCCGGTAGTGGGCGGGCTAGCCGGTAGTGGGCGGGCTAGCCGGTAGAGGGCGGGGCTAGCCGGTAGGGGCGGGGCTAGCCGGGTAGTGGCNGGGCTAGCCGGTAGTGGGCGGGGCTAGCCGGGTAGCGGGGCTACGGGTAGTGGGCGGGGCTAGCCGGTAGTGGGCGGGGCTAGCCGGTAGAGGGCGGGCTAGCGGGTAGTGGGCGGGGCTAGCCGGCAGTGGGCGGGGCTAGCGGTAGTGGGCGGGCTAGCGGTAGTGGGCGGGCTAGCCGGGCAGTGGGCGGGCTAGCCGGGTAGTGGGCGGGGCTAGCCGGTAGTGGGCGGGCTAGCCGGTAGTGGGCGGGGCTAGCCGGGTAGTGGCGGGGCTAGCGGGCAGTGGGGGGGCTAGCCGGGCCGGGTAGTGGCGGGGCTAGCCGGGTAGTGGGCGGGGCTAGCCGGGTAGAGGGCGGGGNAGCCNGTAGCCGGTAGTGGGCGGGGCAGCCGGTAGTGGGCGGGGCTAGCCGGGCAGTGGGCGGGCTAGCCNGGTAGTGGGCGGGGCTAGCCGGGTAGTGGGCGGGGCTAGCGCCGGTAGTGGGCGGGGCTAGCCGGGTAGTGGGCGGGGCTAGCCGGGTAGTGGGCGGGGCTAGCCGGGCAGTGGTGGGGCTAGCCGGGTTGGGCGGGCGGGTAGTGGGCGGGGCTAGCCGGGTAGTGGGCGGGCTAGCCGGGTAGNGGGCGGGGCTAGCGGGTAGTGGGCGGGGCTAGCCGGTAGTGGGTGGGCAGTGGGCGGGGCTAGCCGGGTAGTGGGCGGGGCTAGCCGGGCAGTGGGCGGGGCTAGCTGGGTAGTGGGCGGGCTAGCCGGGTAGGGGCGGGGTTACCTTGACGGGTAGAGGAGGGGTGTGTGTGTGTTCATGTGGAGCCTCACACAATGTTGGTAGCTTTAACGTCTTTATATGCCCGTGTCCGTGTGTCCCCGTGTGTCTCCACACATCCCGTGTCTCCACATCCCCGTGTCCCAGAGTTCTCCACACCCCGTGTCCCAGTGTCTCTCCACACACCCCCCCGTGTCCCCGTGTGTCCACCCCCCGTGTCCCCACCCACTCACCAAACTGGAAGAGGAGTCCATCCTCATCTGCCTCCTCCTCATCCCGCTGCTGCTGTTGCTGCTGCTGTTGTTGTTGCTGGTTGTCTGGTGGTGCTGTGGTGCTGGTTGTGCTGGTGGTGGTGGTCGTCTCGATCCCTCCTCGCCGCCGCGTGCGAGTCGTCCCCGCGACCCGGACTCGGCCCGCTGGGGTCAGGGCCCTCGGCCGCGGGACTTGGGCGCCGCGTGCACGGAGAGGGTCCCGGGGGGGTCCCGAGGGGGTCCCGGGAGGGTCCCGGGCCCCGCTCCTGGGGAGGCTGCGAGCCCCCTCGGTGACGCGGCGGCCTTCTTGGGGTCGAGTGGGACGGGCGGGCCCCGGCCTTCCGCGGGAGGGGGGGGCCCGATGCGGGGGTCCCCTCCGGGGCGCTGAACATCCGACAACAAACAACGGCGAGGGACAAAGTTGGGGAAGAAATCCGTGGCGCGGTGCGCAGGCGGTGCAACTGCCCCGTCAGTCCGGCGTGACCTGCACTCCCCCCCCCTCCTTAGCCACGTGATCCCCGGGTTACCCCTCCCTTGACCCCCCTCCCCCCCCCACTAGGACCCCCGTCACCTCTNGGGGTCTTCAGCGGCCCCCTCACGCGGGACGACCCCTCTCCTCCGCGCGCGGGGCCCAACGCGGCGATCGCTTCGAGGAGGGACCCACGTCCAGGTGGCTCCAGTCTAGGGTCTCGGCGTGGGGCCGGGACCCCCGGGACCCCGGGGACCCGGGGACCCCGCTGGGGGGCTCTCCGGCTCCGAGGGGATCCCGGCTCCGTGTCGAGAGCAGGCACGGAGCTCACTTGCAGAGACTCCAGCGCGAGGGACAGACGCGCCATCTCCTCCTGCAGGGCCTGCGTGGGAGGGGGGCACGGGGGGGAGGTGGGGGCACGGGGGGGGGGTGAGGGGCACGGTGGGGGCACGGGGGGGGGAGGTGGGGGCACGGGGGGGAGGTGGGGGCACGGGGGGGAAGGTAGGGGCATGGGGGGAGGTGGGGGCACGGGGGGGGGGGGCACGGGGGGGGAGGTGGGGGCACGGGGGGGGAGGTGGGGGCACNGGGGGGGAAGGTAGGGGCATGGGGGAGGTGGGGGCACGGGGGGGGNGGTGGGGGCACGGGGGGCACGGGGGGGGATGGGGGCACGGGGGGGGGTGGGGGCACGGGGGGGGGGTGGGGGCACGGGGGGGGGAGGTGGGGGCACGGGGGGGGGGTGGGGGCACGGGGGGGAGGTGGGGGCACGGGGGGGGGTGGGGGGCACGGGGGGGGGAGGTGGGGGCACGGGGGGGGGGTGCCATGTATTTGCGTGAGGTGTTATTCCGCACTCCCCATGTTTCGATTTAAAGCTTCTTTCGTGACTGCAGGGATTCATCTTCTTGGTTCTTCGGTAAAGTCACGTAGAAGGGAAGTAATAAAATAATAGAAATAAAACATAATAAGATAATTCTCACGACGTTTCGGCCACAACGCAAGCAGCCGTCCTCAGGTGAAGACCAGGTCTGTCGGGGAGACAGCGTGACTTTACCGAAAGAACCAAGAAGATGACTCCCATGTTGCAGCGGGTAGCATCACTACAGGGGGCGGCAGCAGCAGAGTGGCTGCGCCGATGTTCAGGGGCTTTGGTAAAGGGGCCACCGGTGATCCTGGGATACGGTCCTGGGACACAATCCCCAAACCCCGGGAGGGGGACTGGGGGGTGAGTCACCCTTCCAGGACTGTGGAAGGTTCTGGAAGGAAGGCGTGGCCGGGCGGAGCAAGCCCCGGGCCTGTGTAGAAGTCGGACCTCTGAACGATAGGGGCAGTCACCTCCAAGATGAAGACCGAAGACCTGCGCTGAGGAAGGACCCTGGATCCCAAGCCCGCCGTCCTTCTGATGATGATGATGGNGATGATGATGGTGATGGCTATGATGATGACGATTATGATGATGATGTTGNGTGNGCGATGATGGTGATGATGATAGCNGATGGCTATGTNTGATGATGATGATGATGGTGATGATGATGATGGTAATGATGATAGTGATGGCATGATGACGAGACGACGATTATGATGATGATGTGGTGGATGATATGATGATGTGATGACGACGATGTCCGTGCTGGCCTCTGACCCGCTGGACCCGGGCGTGCTCCTCCTCGACCTTCTCCCCGAGCTCTCCCCACCGCTGCGCCACCGCTCGGAGCGCTCGCTCCTTGCTCGCTGCGAGCGAGGAGCGAGCGCGGTCCCGAGCCTCCTCGGCACGACGAGTCCCCAACGCCGCCTCTCCACCCCCTCCTGGAGCTCTGAGAATCTGGGGGGGGGGGGCAGGGGGCAGGGGGCAGCGGGGGCAGCGGGGAGGGGTGGGGTTAAGGGCAGCGGGGGGAGGGGGCATTGTCGTGGCTGCGTTATCTTTGACCTTCGCTCGCTCGCTCGGGAAGGGTGAACACGCTGGGCCTGGCGGTTGTGGGTTGGTTGTGGTTGTGGGTTTGGTGTTGTTTGGTGGTTGTGGCTTGGTGGTTTGGCGGTTGTGGTTTGGTGGTTGTGGTTTGGTGGTTGTGGTTTGGTGGTTGTGGGTTTGGTGGTTGTGGTTTGGCGGTTGTGGTTTGGCGGTTGTGTTTTGGGGTTGTGTTTGCGGTTGTGTTTGGCGTTGTTTGGCGTTGTGTTTGGCGGTTGTGTTTTGGCGGTTGTGNTTGCTTGGCGGTTGTGTTGTGTTTGGCGGTTGTGGCTTGGTGGGGTTGTGTTTGGCTGGTTTTGGGTGTTTGGGTGGCTGGGACCCAGGTACCTGGAACCAGGGGACCTGGGTCTCGGGCCCGGGACCCCCCCCCCCCACTCACCGGGAGTTGACCCTCTCCAGGTGTGCGCTGAGCACCACCGCCTCATCCTCGCCCTCCTCCTCGTGCCCCGGGGTCCCCAGAGCCCCTCGGGGCCCCCGCCCCACGGCCCCCTCCCAAGGGGGTCCCGCTGAGGGTCTTCAAAGTGCCGCTCCATGCGGGCCGGGGGGGGGCTGAGGATGAATGAAGAAGAGAATGAACAAACGACTTTGACGAACGAGTGAATTCATGTCTGAATGAACAACTTAATGAGGGAATGAATGAATGAATGAACAACTTGACGAATGCATGAGGGAGTGAATGAATGAAACAATGAGTGAATTAACAACTTAACGAGTGAATGAATGGGTGAATTAATGAACAACTTGACGAATGAGGGAGTGAATGAATTAAACAATGAATGAGTGAATTAATGTGTGAATTAACAACTTAACGAGTGAATGAATGGGTGAANGATTGAGCAACTTGACGAATAAATGAGTGAGTGAATGAAATAATGAGCGAGTTAATTAATTGTGAATTAACAACCTGAGCGAATGAATGGGTGAATGAATGAGGGAGTGAATGAATGAAACAATGAACGAGTCGGTAAATAAAGGAATTAATAGTTTAATGCGCGTGCGAGTGAATGAATGAAAGCCCTGAGCGAATGAATTAAAACGAGAAGAGCATTCACGTGTGAATGAATTTATGAGTTAAAGAACGACGGCAATTGAATAATAATTGTTGCAAAGCGTGAAGGAATGATCGCAGTGCAACGCTAAACCCCTGCAAAGACAAAGACACCCCGTATAGCTTCAACGCAAGGTTGGGGCAAGTGCTGTTAGCGAGCAGCACCAGGTACTCATTTGAGGTTGAGTCGACCTAGGGGAGGCCCACGACCGGTTCAGATACTACCGCTCCCCACACACTGACGCACACTGATGGACACACGTTGACACGTTGACACACACCGATTCACACCCACTGACTAACGCACAAAGACAAAGATCCCCCGTGTAGCCTTAACAGACTGCTGGGGCAAGTGCTGTTAGCGAGCACCTATAAAAGCCGGCACGGCACATATGCACGCACACACACTCACTGACACACACGCACACTCATTGGCACTCACACATACTCATTCACACACACACTCACCGACACACACGCACACTCATTGGCACTCACACATGCTCATTCATACACGCACTGATTGACACACACGCACACTCATTGGCACTCACACATACTCATTCACACACACACTCACCGACACACACGCACACTCATTGGCACTCACACATACTCATTCACACACACACTCACCGACACACGCGCACACTCATTGGCACTCACACACACTCATTCACACACGCACTGATTGACACACACGCACACTCATTGGCACTCACACATACTCATTCACACACACACTCACTGACACACACGCACACTCACACACACTGATGCACACACACACATTCATTGACACACACACTCATTCACACACACTCATTGACATACGCACACACACTTATTGACAGACACACTCATTCACACACACGCTGATTAACACCCGCACACACACTCATTGACACACGCACACACTGATTGTCACACGCACACACACTCATGACAGACACACTGACACACACTCGCACTCCCACACCATTCGTACTCACAAACCCGCTTCGCCAGCTTGTCAACCAAAACAAACATCACCCCCCCACCGCCACCACCACCATCACCCCCTCCACTCCTCCCACCGCACCAATCACCTGGACAATCCAGACACTGATGCTGCTGCTGCTGATGCTGCTGCTGATGATGATGCTGCTGCCGCTGATGATGATGCTGCTGCCGCTGATGATGATGATGCTGCTGCTGCTTTTACAGTGCGTGACCTCACCTGAGTTTCCTGATTTACCTTGAGCCGCCACACCTGTGCGGACAGGTGAGGGCGAGGGGGGAGGGCTAGGGGGGGTAATCAACGCGACTGTTCCTCCTCCGTCGACGGAGGGCAGGTTGCAGGTACAGTGCCTTGACTGCAGCCGCCTCCGTTTCTCTGTGGATCTCTGTGGGACTCTGTGAGTCTCTGTGGATCTCTTTGGGACTCTGTGAGTCTCTGTGAGTCTCTGTGTAGCTCTGAGTATCCACGTATCTCTATGAGTGTCTATGGATCTCTATGAGACTCTATGAGTCTCTGTGTATCTCTGAGTATCCACGATTCTCTATGAGTGTCTATGGATCTCTATGGGACTCTATGAGTCTCTGTGTATCTCTGAGTTTCCACGTATCTCGAGTGTATATGGGTCTCTGTGGATCTCTATGGGACTCTATGAGTCTCTGTGTTTCTTTGATTTTTCTCGTGCCTCTGAGTGTCTATGGGTCTCTGTGGATCTCTGTGAGTCTCTATGAGACTCTGAGTCGCTGTGCATCTCTCCACGTATTTCTATGAGTGTCTATGGGTCTATCTCTATGAGTCTCTGTGTATCTCTGAGTCTCCACGTATCTCTATGAGTGTCTATGGGTCTCCACGTATCTCTATGAGTTTCGTGGGTCTCCGAATCTCTGTGGATCTCTATGAGTCTCTGTGTATTTCTGAGTCTCCACGTATCTCTATGAGTGTCTATGGATCTCTGTGGATCTCTATGGGACTCTGTGAGTCTCTGTGTATCTTTGATTCTTCACGTGCCTCTGAGTTTCTATAGGTCTCTGTGGATCTCTATGAGACTCTGTATCTGAGTCTCCACGTATATCTATGAGTGTCTATGGGTCTACGTGTATCTCTGTGTGTCTCCTATGAGTCTCTGTGTATCTCTACGAGTGTATATCGGTCTCCATGTATCTCTGTGGATATCGATGAGTCTCTGTGTATCTCTGAGTCTCCACGTACCTCTCAGTGTCTATGGGTCTCCATGTATCTCTATGAGACTCTATGAGTCTCTGTGTATCTCTGTGTGTCTCTTTGAGTCTCTGTGTATCTCTGAGTCTCCACGTACCTCTACGAGTGTCCATGGTTCCCAAGGCCCCAGGTCCTCTCGGTAAGCCCCTGGGTTTCACGTCCAGTCGCCAGAGCCGGTCCCTCTACCAGCGAATCGGGGCGACTGCCCCGCGCCCCACGAGTTGGGGGGAGGCGGTGGGGGGGGGTTCGATGTCGCGGTGGAATTTGTCCTCAGCACCCCCCCCCCANCCCCCCAAGGACGGACCTGTGGGTCTAACACCGTTTTGAGACGAGGCTCAAAAGAAAGCTGTCTCTGGTGTGGACCAATCAGTTTCAAAGACAATGCATATACTGTCAGAGTGTGTTTTTTGTTTGCATTCTGAACACAAGCAGTGTGGTCAATGCAGACGTGATTACTCGTAAAAGGTTTCAGTTTTGTTGACGGAAAATGGTAAAAAAAACTATTCTCTGCTTTCCCACTCAGTTTTTTCCCCCTCCTGATGACGATTGCTTTTCTACGTGACTTTACCGAAAGACACAAGCATTTTGCTGGAGACGTTTGCGGAGCGTTAATACCGATTCTGAGTTGGCTGGGCGAACAGTCGCCGTTATGAGTTCCACACAAACCCCCCCCCCCCCGTTCCACTTCAATAATCACAAAAAATTAACCCGTAAAAACAAAGTTACGAAAATTAATTGTCACGCACAACGAGTCTGTGTGCAAAATGTCAGCTCGATTGGATCACGGGAAGTGGGTTAAAAAACGACCGAAAGGTTTGCACGGTCGTAAGCAAGCAAGCGAACTTAATATAAAGGATTTAAAAAAACTCATCAAGAATTCACACGCCCTGGCGCTGAAATAATGGCACGAGTTGACTGAGTCCTCACTGAACCCTGGGCTCGGAGCGCCCTCTAGCGGTGGTGATGGAGAAGGGAGAGGGGGAGGGAGGGGAGGGGGAAGGGAGTAGGAGGGAGGGAGTAAGAGGGGAGAGAGAGAGGGAGAGAGGGGAGGAGTAGGGGGGGAGGAAGGGAGAGAGGGGGAGGAGTAGGGGAGAGGGGGAGGGAGTAGGGGGAGAGAGGGAGGGAGAGAGGACATGGGAGTGGAGGCACGGGAGTGGCTGAGCAGCAAAACTGATGTAGTTCACACACAGACACACTCAGGTAGATACTTATACACACACAGACACTCACACAGAGACACTCACACAGAGAGAGACACACAGACACTCACACAGAGAGAGAGACACACAGACACTCACACAGAGACACTCACACAGAGAGAGACACACACAGACACTCACACAGAGAGAGAGACACACACAGACACTCACACAGAGAGAGAGACACACACAGACACTCACAGAGAGAGAGACACACACAGACACTCACACAGAGAGAGACACACACGGAGACTCACACACACTCACACAGAGACACACACACAGAGACTCACACACAGACACTCACACAGACCCTTTCACTCACAGACTCTCTCACCACGCCGCCTCCCAACACACTCACTCGCCACACTCATCACACACTCACCACACTCACCACACCCACACACTCACCACACCCACACACTCACCACACTTACCAGACACTCACCACACCCACACACTCACCACACTCACCACACCCACACACTCACCACACTTACCACACTCACCACACTCACCACACCCACACACTCACCACCTCACCACACCCACACACTCACCACCCCGCCACACTCACCACACTCACCACACTCACACACTCACCACCCGCCACACTCACCACACACTCACCACACTCACCACANCCACACACTCACCACACTCACCACACCTACACACTCACCACACCCACACACTCACCACACCCACACACTCACCACACTCACCACACCCACACACTCACCACACTTACCACACTCACCACACCCACACACTAACCACCTTACCACACTCACCACACCCACACACTCACCACACTCACCACACTCACCACACTCACACACTAACCACACTCACACACACACTCACCACCACCCCACACACTCACCACCTCACCACACTCACCACACTCACCACACACCAACTCAACACCCACACACTCACCACACTTACCAGACACTACCACGCCCACACACTCACCACACACCACACTCACCCACTACACTAACCACACCACCACACCCACCACACTCACCATCACCCAACATCACCACACTCACACACACTACCACACCCACCACCACCACACTCACCACACCCACACACTCACCACCATGCCACACTCACCACACCCACACACCACCACATCACCACACCCACACACTCACCACCATGCCACCACCACATCACCACCACC
The DNA here is from genome assembly GCA_018977245.1 of Lethenteron camtschaticum. Lineage (NCBI taxonomy): Eukaryota > Metazoa > Chordata > Hyperoartia > Petromyzontiformes > Petromyzontidae > Lethenteron > Lethenteron camtschaticum. The sequence goes on from MU249630.1 coordinate 5,866,736, forward strand.
ACAATCAACAGCGTTGTCACCTCTGTCATGACTATGGCAGGAGAAAGTCCATCACGATTAAGAACACCACCACCACCACAATCATCGTTATCACCATCATCATCACCATCAGCATCACCACAATCATCATTGTCATCATCATCACCACCATCATCACAACCACCACCACAATCATCATTGTCACCACCATCATCACCACAATCATCATCGTCACCACCATCATCATCACCATCACAACCACCATCATCACAACCACCACCACAATCATCATCATTGTCACCACCATCATCATCATCATCATCACCACCACCACAATCACATCNTCACCACCATCATCATCACCATCATCATCACCACCATCATCACAACCACCACCACAATCATCATCATTGTCACCACCATCATCATCACCACCACCACAATCATCATCGTCACCATCATCATCATCACTACAATCATCATTGTCATCATCATCACCACCATCATCACCACCACCACAATCATCATTGTCACCACCACATCATCACCACCACCACATTGTTATCATCATCNTTGTTACCATCATCATCACCACCACAATCATCATTGTCACCACCATCATCATCACCACAATCATCATCATCACCATCATCATCACCACAATCATGATCAATGTGATACCGTGTGAGATATCCCGAGGCTCAATGCCAAAACCGGTCTCTGCCACGTGACCTTGCACTGAGTTGTTTTCCCAAAGTGTCTGGTGAGTGTGTGGTGAGCGTGTGGTGAGTGTGTGTCTGGTGAGTGTGTGTGTGAGTGAGTGTGTGGTGAGTTGGCCTAAGTGTGTGGTGAGTGTGTGGTGAGTGTGTGGTGAGTGTGTGTGTGGTGTGTGTGTGGTGANTGTGTGAGTGGTGTTGAGTGAGTGTGGTGGTGAGTGTGTGTTGGGAGTGTGTGTGTGAGTGTGAGTGTGTGTGTGGCGAGTGAGTGTGTAGTGAGTGTGNGTGTGTGGTGAGTGTGTGTGGTGAGTGAGGTGTGTGTGGTGGTGGTGTGGTGAGTAGTGGTGGTTGTGAGTGTGTGTGTGTGGTGAGTNAGTTGTGGTGGTGTNTGTCTGTGTGGTGAGCGTGTGTGTGTGTGTGGTGTGAGTGGTGGTGTAGTGAGTGTGTGTGTGGTGAGTGAGTGTGTNGTGAGTGGTGTGTGTGGTGTGTGGTGGTGAGTGTGTGGGTGGTGGTGAGTGTGTAGTGAGTGTGGTGTGGTGTGGTGTGTGTGTGTGTGTGTGTGAGTGAGTGGTGGTGAGTGTGTGTTGTCAGTGTGTGTGTGGTGAGTGTGTGTGGTGTGTGTGTGGTGTGTGTGTGTGAGAGTGCTGGGTGNGNTGTGTGGTTGGTGTGGTAAGTGTAGTGTGANTGTGTGTGTGTGAGTGTGTGTTGTGAGTGAGTGTGTGTGTGTGATAGTGTGTGTGGTGGTGTGTGTGTGTGGTGAGTGAGTGTGTGTTGTATAAGTGTGTGTGGTGAGTGAGTGTGTGTGTGGTGANTGTGTGTGTGGTGAGTGTGTGTGTGTGAGTGTGTGNGTGGTGAGTNAGTGTGTGGTGAGTGTGTGTGGTGAGTGAGTGGTGTGAGTGTGTGTGTGTGTGTGGAGTGTGTGGTGTGGTGAGTGTGTGGTGAGTGTGGTGGTNTGTGTGGTGAGTGTGTGTGTGTGGTGAGTGTGTGTGTGGTGTGTGTGTGTGGTGTGAGTGTCTTTGTCTAAGTGTGTGGCTGTTTGAAAAAGCGTGTAAGTGTGTGTGTGTTACGTAACAGTGTGCGTCTGTGTGTTATATGTGTGCGTGGTGAGTGTGGCGAGTGTGGTGAGTGTGTGAGTGAGTGTGTGGTGAGTGTGTGTGTGTGTCGTGAGTGAGTGTGTGTGGTGAGTGTGTGTGTGGTGAGTGAGTGGTGTGGTGAGTGTGGTGGTGTGTGTGTGTGGTGAGTGTGTGTGTGGTGAGTGAGTGTGTGTGGTGAGTGTGTGTGTGGGCGAGTGTGTGTGTGGTGTGTGTGTGTGATTGTGGTTGTGTGTGTGGTGAGTGAGTGTGTGGTGAGTGTGTGTGTGTCGTGAGTGAGTGTGTGTGTGGTGAGTGTGTGTGTGGTGAGTGAGTGAGTGTGTGGTGAGTGGTGTGTGTGTGGTGAGTGAGTGGTGTGTGGTGAGTGAGTGTGTGGTGAGTGTGTGGTGAGTGAGTGGTGTGGTGAGTGTGTGGTGAGTGTGTGTGTGGGTGAGTGAGTGTGTNGTGAGTGGTGTGTGTGAGTGTGTGTGTGGTGAGTGTGTGTGTTTTGTGGTGACGGTGAGTGTGTGTGTGTGTGTGTGTGTGTGGTGAGTGTGGTGTGGTGATGGTGAGTGTGTGTGTGGTGAGTGAGGGTGTGTGTGGTGTGTGTGTGGTGAGTGTGTGGTGTGAGTGTGTGTGTGTGTGTGTGTGGTGAGTGTGTGTGCGGTGAGTGTGTGCGGTGAGTGAGTGTGTGTGTGAGTGTGTGGTGAATGTGTGAGTGTGTGTGGTGAGTGTTGTATAAATGGGGAGCAGTGCTGCAACATCGTGCGAGCTTGAATTATTGGTTCAAACAAGTCAAAAACTCTACACCGGTTTCCACACTGCACTGTCTCATCAGCAGTGTCAGACTTGCTTGAACCATCTCTCCAACACAGCCACAAACTCTGCGCCGGTTTCCACACTGCACTGTCTCATCAGCAGTGTCAGACTTGCTTGAACCATCTCTCCAACACAGCCACAAACTCTGCACCGGTTTCCACACTGCACTGTCTCATCAGCAGTGTCAGACTTGCTTGAACTATCTCTTCAACACAGCCACAAACTCTGCACCGGTTTCCACACGCAGTGTCTCATCAGCAGTGTCAGACTTGCTTGAACCATCTTTCCAACACAGCCACAAACTCTGCACCGGTTTCCACACTGCACTGTCTCATCAGCAGTGTCAGGCTTGGTGGCGGTGGTGGCGGTGGTGGCGGCGGCGGTGGTGGTGGCGGTGGTGGCGGTGGTGGTGGTCAGCGGTGGTGGTGGCGGTGGTGGTGGTCAGCGGTGGTGGTGGCGGCGGTGGTGGTGGCGGTGGTGGTGGTGGTGGCGGTGGTGGCGGTGATGATGGCTATGACGTGTGTGTGTGTACAGGTGCATTCTGGGACTACACTCCTCTGCACGAGGCTGCCCTGCACGGACACCTCCTCAACCTCACCCACCTCCTCGCACAGGTGAGCGATGGTGGTGAGCACAGGTGGTGAGGGTGGTGAGCGGTGGTGAGTGCAGGTGAGTGGTGGTGAGGACAGGTGAGCGGTGGTGAGTGCTGGTGAGTGCTGGTGAGTGGTGGTGAGCGGTGGTGAGCGTGGTGAGTGCTGGTGAGTGGTGGTGAGCGGTGGTGAGCGGTGGTGAGTGCTGGTGAGCGGTGTGAGCGCTGGTGGTGAGGGCTGGTGAGCGGTGGTGAGTGATGGTGAGTGCTGGTGAGTGGTGGTGAGGACAGGTGAGCGCTGGTGAGTGGTGGTGAGCGGTGGTGAGCGGTGGTGAGTGGTGGTGAGGGTGGTGAGGGTGGTGAGTGCTGGTGAGTAGTGGTGAGCGTTGGTGGGCGTTGGTGAGCGTTGGTGTCGCACTCCGCTCGCTCCGAACAAGCACTTGCCCCGACGGCCCTGTTAAGGCTACCTGGGGGCGGTGGGGACCCTTTGTCTTTGGTGGCAGGGGGCGAGCGTGAACGCGCGCACGCGTGGCGGGATGGAGCCGCTGCACGCCGCCTGTCTGGGGGGCCACGCTCGCTGCGTGGAGGCGCTGCTCAAAGGGGGGGCCCGGGTGAGTGCTCTCCACCCCCCCCCAGGCTACACCCAACTCACCCCCACTCACTCACCAACACGCCCGCCCGCTCGCTCACTCGTTCGCTAACACACTCACTCATCACTCACTCACTCACCCACCCACCCACTAACCCACACGCCCACTCACTCACTCATCCATTTACCCACCCACCAATCCACTCACTCACTCACCCGTGAATTCACTCAATCACTCACTCACTCATTACCTACTCATCCACCCACTCACCCACCCCTCATTCACCCATTCACTCACCCACTCACTCACCCACCCACTCGCCCTCTCACCCACCCACTCACCCACCCACTCACCCACCCACTCACTCACCCATGCACCCACTCACTTATTACCTACTCACTCATCCATCCACCCACTCACTCACCCACTCACTCATCCACCCACTCGCTCTCTCACCCATCCACCCACTCACTCACCCACTCACTCATCCACCACTCACCCTCTCACCCACCCACTCACTCACCCATTCATTCACTCATGCACCCACTCACTTACTCACTCATCCATCCACCCACCCAATCACTCACCCACCCACTCACTCATCCACCCACTCACTCACCACCCACTCACCCACACGAGACACTCATCCCCTGCCGCTGCCGCTGCTGCTGCTCCTGCTGAAGTCACTGGTAACGATGACGTCCACCCCCCCGCCCCCCCCCCCCCGCGTGGTGGTGGGGGCCAGGTGGACGTGGTGGACGTGGAGGGCGCCACGCCGCTGCTGTGCGCCGCGCGCGCCGGGAGCCCCCCTGCGTGGAGCTGCTGCTGGGGGGGGGCCTCCCCAGGGCCCCCACCCCACCTCACCCTCACCCCTGCATGTCGCCGCTCAGCTCGGTGAGTCGCGGGCTGACTCGGGGTCACGGGTGAACTCGGGGTCACGGGTGAACTCGGGGTCACGGGTGAACTCGGGGTCACGGGCTGACTCGGGGTCATGGGTGGACTCGGGGTCATGGGTGAACTCGGGGTCACGGGCTGACTCGGATCATGGGTCGACTCGGGTCACGGGTGAACTCGGGGTAACGGGCTGACTCGGGTCACGGGTGAACTCGGGGTCATGGGTGAACTCGAGGTCATGGGCTGACTCGGGGTCATGGGTGGACTCGGGGTCATGGGAGAACTCGGGGTCACGGGCTGACTCGGATCATGGGTCGACTCGGAGTCACNGGTGAACTCGGGGTCACGGGCTGACTCGGATCATGGGTCGACTCGGAGTCACGGGTGAACTCGGGGTCACGGGCTGACTCGGGTCACGGGTGGACTCGGGGTTGANGGGGGGGGGTAGGCAGCGTGGCTGTCACCCCCACGCTGAGCCCACTATGTGACCCTCATTGTGTCCCCGTGTCCCACGTCCCTCTGCTTGTGTCCCTGACCCCCTGACCCCCGTGACCCCGTGACCCCGTGACCCAGGCCATGAGGGCTGCGTGTCGCTGCTGCTGGGCGCCGGCGCGGAAGTGAACTCGAGCGAGGGGGGGCACGGCCCCCCACTCCTCCTGGCGTGTGACGCCGGCAGGCTCGGCTGTGCCAGGCAGCTCCTGCAGGCCGGTGAGGCTCACTCGGGGGTGACTCACNGGGGGGGGGGGGGTGACTCAGGGGGGTGACTCAGGGGGGTGACTCAGGGGGGTGATTCAGGGGGTGATTCAGGGGGTGACTCAGGGGGGTGACTCGGGGGGTGATGCTGCTGATGATGACGATGGTGCTGATGATGACGATGGTGCTGATGATGACGATGGTGCTGATGTTGCTGATGCTGCTACTGCTGATGCTGCTACTGGTGATGTCGCTGCTACTGCTGCTGCTGCTACTGATGATGTTGCTGCTATTGCTACTGCTGCTACTGCTGCTGCTGCTACTGCTGCTGCTGCTACTGTGCTGCTGCTGCTGCTGCTACTGCTGCTGCTGCTGCTGCTGCTACTGCTGCTGCTGCTGCTACTGCTGCTACTGCTGCTGCTACTGCTGATGTCGCCGCTGTTGCCGCCGATGACGATGAGCGGTCCTCGCCCCGCGCCCCAGGCGCGAACCCGGAAACGGGAGACGGAGCGCGCACCCCGCTCCACTCCGCGCCTCCGCTCCGCTCCGACGCCGCCGCCTGCGGCCCCCCCCGGGACGCGGCCCCCCTCCCCGGCCCGGTCCCCCCCGCAGGGCCCCCAGACGACGACCTGGCGTCGCTGCTGCTGGAGTTCGGCGCGGACCCTGAGGCTCGCGACGCCGAGGGCAGGCGGCCGCTTGACCTCGCGACCCCGGCAGCCTGGAACACGAGGTGCTGCTGAGACGCAGCAGGGATGGTACNGGGGGGAGGGAGGGCACGGGGAGGGGGGANGGGGGGGCACGGGGGGANGGGGGCACGGGGGTNGGGGCAGCCACGGGGAGCATTGTGGGGAGGGTGGGGGGCAGTGATAGGGTTTGGGGGGCCCTGAGATAAGCGAGTGAACTATGGGGGCATNGGTTGGTGGGGGCATGTGAGGGGGCATGGGGGGNAANGGGGGTAGGTGGCACGGGGGTGAGTCGGTGAACCTGGGGGGCTGTCGCCCTCCGACAGCACTTGCCCCCACCGCAGCAGCAGCTCTGCGTGGGCTACACGGGGGACCTTTACCTGTGTGCCCCCGCAGCTCCCGCGGCGCTGACCCAGCTGTGCCACCGGCTGGTGCGCTCCCAGCTGGGGCCCCGGGCCTCGCGGCTCGCCTCCCCCTGCCCCACGGGTCATCGCCTTCCTCCAGCAGCCGCAGCGGCCGCACCCCGGGGGGGGCCGTGACCCCCCCCTCGTCAGGGACTTGACCCCCACGTCACCCACCCCTCCCAGCCCCCCACCGAACTCTGAATGAAACTGGCGCTGAAAAGCCGCGCCAGACAGCACAGGTGGCAACCTCGTGTGGATGGTGGAATGTGAGTCTGTGGGTTTCTGCGTGGGTATGTGGGTCTCTGCGTGAGTCTGTGGTCTCTGTGCGAGTCTATGGTCTCTAAATGAGTCTGGTCTCTGTGTGAGTCTATGGGACTTTTTGTGAGTATGGGTCTCTGTGTGATTTGTGGGTCTCTGTGTGAGTCTATGGGTCTCTGTGTGAGTCTATGAGTCACTGTGTGAGTCTATGGGTCTCTGTGTGAGTCTATGGGTCTCTGCGTGAGTCTGAGTCTCTGTGTGAGTCTATGGTTCTCTGTGTGAGTCTATGGGTCTCTGTGTGAGTCTATGATTCTCTCTGTGAGTCTGTGGGTCTCTGTGTGAGTCTATGGGTCTCTGCGTGAGTCTATGGGTCTCTGCGTGAGTCTATGGGTCTCTGTGTGAGTCTATGGGTCACTGTGTGAGTCTGTGGACAGCACGGGCTGCTGGGAGATGGCAGCCGACCAATCAGCATCCAGCTTACGGTAGCTTCCATGTTTACAACTTCCCACAATGCAATTCCCAAAGGGCTACTGTCTGAACGGGTGTTGACCGAGGCCTTTCAATTTGCACTGTAAACAAATAAACACGAGCGCGCACACACACGTGTCCACGTGTCCACACGTGTGTGTATGTCCACACGTGTGTGTATGTCCACACGTGTGTGTATGTCCACACGTGTGTGATTCTACGGGTCCACACGTGTGCAATTCATGTGTCGGGAGGTGAGATTTGGGGAGCGTGGCGCAGCGGTTAGCGCACAGTGCTGCGAACCGGGCGGGCCCAAGTTGGATTCCCTGCTCACGGCCACCAACTCCTCCCCTAGGTCGACTCGGCCTAAAGTGAGCATCCGGTGCAGTGTGCTAACGTGGGAGCCGTGGCCAGCATCGCCGGTGGCGATTGTCTGCATCGATTGGGTGGAGGAGGGGTTGACAACACACTTCACTGAACGCGGCGATGTGACCCCCCTGGACCCCCAAAATACATAAATCACGAATCGTAATCCGGGGGTTCCATGAACCGAACGGGCACGTTCGTGTGTTTCACTTGTTTCGCAACGTCACCTAGCCAACCGTCACGTAGCCAACCGTCACCTAGCCAACCGTCACCTAGCCAACCGTCACCTAGCCAACCGTCACCTAGCCAACCGTCACGTAGCCAACCATCACCTAGCCAACCGTCACCTAGCCAACCGTCACGTAGCCAACCGTCACCTAGCCAACCGTCACGTAGCCAACCGTCACCTAGCCAACCATCACCTAGCCAACCGTCACCTAGCCAACCGTTACGTAGCCAACCGTCACCTAGCCAACCGTCACCTAGCCAACCGTCACCTAGCCAACCGTCACCTAGCCAACCGTCACCTAGCCAATCGTTACCTAGCCAACCGTTACCTAGCCAACCGTTACCTAGCAAACCGTTACCTAACCAACCGTTACCTAGCCAACCGCGCTGATGGGGGTACGGGAAAGAGGTAGCAGGAGCCTCCCTTGAACGTCTCCCCAGGAATCGGCCACGATGTTGACTACCTCGCCTGGTATACAGGAGGTCGTGGGCTCGATCCCGACCCTGACGACTGCTGCTGTATATTTGGAGTTTGCGTGTCTCGCATCATCATCATCACAGTGGCTTAGAGATGTTAACTACCTCGCCTGGTCTACAGGAGGTCGTGGGTTCGATCCAGACCCTGACGCCTGCTGCTGTATATTTGAAGTTTGCGTGTCTCTCTCTCTCCGTGGTGAGATGTTAACTACCTCGCCTGGTCTACAGGAGGTTGTGGGTTCGATCCCGACCCTGACGCCTGCTGTGTATTTGTAGATTGCGTGTCTCTCTCTCTCTCCGTGGTCGCGTGTTGATTTTGTCTTCGCGTCCTCGGGTTTTCCCCAACACATTCAGAATCGACGTCACAGCGTTTCGAGTGTTTGGCTGCTGTACATTTCGACGTGATGATGATGAGCCAATTCGCTGAGCTGCCATTTGTGATCGGAGCTGCATCGCTACAGAGAGCCACACACCTCAGTGGGCTTTACCTGGTCAAATACAAAAGTAGTTTCGTTGAACAAAAATTGTAAAATCAGTGGCTTTTGTCCGGCCATGGAACGAAAACGGCGCTTTCAGATGTGCTTCTGCGGCCGTCTGGAACGCTCTTCCTTGCGATGTTCGGAAGCCGCTAGCGCTGTGGTCTTTTAAATCATCATCTTGATGGGAAAAGGAAATTTCTTCAGAACTGGGGCTTGCACTTTGAGTTCGTTGGGGGGATCAGCGGTGGCTCTCTAAGCGAGATGCACCCCGGGTTAAGAAGAAGAGCCACTGCTTCCAGTCGAACAGACGAGAGATCCATCATACGGGTTTATTTCGGGTTAGATCACGTAAATATAAATGCGTCGTTAAACCCGCCACCACTCGACACAGCCAATTGTTAAGGTTTGTCACGTAAACAGAACGTGCCAATTCGTCACTAGTACAGCACTACACCGGTTGTGTGTTGGAGAGCAAAGCCACGACATTTACAATCTTGAGTACGACGTTTCACCGGTAATCACAACAACCAGCATCATCAGGCGACAGGCGAGAGATGTCAGCCAATCGGAGAGCCCGGATTATGACTCGTCATACTCGCACGCAGCCAATCGGCGCGCGCGACGTCTCCCGCAACGAACGGCCCCGCGGTCTCCAGCGGAGCGGCCTCGGCTGTCCGACTCGTGAAGTCGCGGTGGTGATGATGGTAGTGGTGAGGGTGATGGTCGTGTCCATACTGATGGTGGTGATGATGGTAGTGGCGATGATGATGGTAGTGATGATGATAGTGGCGATGATGATGGTCGTGTCGATACTGATAGTGGTGATGATGGTAGTGGTAGTGATGATGGTAGTGGTGCGGGTCATGGTGATGATGGTAGTGGTGATGATGGTGGTGATGATGGTAGTGGCGATGATGGTAGTGTTGATACTGATGGTGGTGATGATGGTAGTGGTAGTGATGATGATAGTGGTGATGATGATAGTGGTGCGGGTCATGGTGATGATGATGGTAGTGATGATACTGATGGTGGTGATGATGGTAGTGATGCGGGTCATGGTAATGATGATGGTAGTGTTGATACTGATGGTGGTGATGATGGTAGTGTGATGATTGTGGTGCGGGTCATGGTGATGATGATGATAGTGTTGATACTGATGGTGGTGATGATGGTAGTGGTGATGGTAGTGGTGCGGGTCATGGTGATGATGATGGTAGTGTTGAAACTGATGGTGGTGATGATGGTCGTGGTAGTGATGATGGTAGTGATGATGATGGTAGTGTCAATACTAATGATGGTGGTGATGATGGTAGTGGTGCGGGTCATGGTGATGATGACAGAGTGTTGATACTGATGGTGGTGATGATGATGGTAATGATGATGGTAGTGATGATGATAGTGATAATCATGGTGATGACTGTGATGATGATGGTACTGTGTGGGTAGTAGCCGTAGGCGTCACGTTGATGATTTCCGTCCACTCGGTCACCGACGACTCAAATCACAACGCGAACATTTTTCGTCAATAATTTCGCGAATGACGCAATTAACACTGCTCCTATTGGGGAGGGGGGGTAGACCCGTGTGGAGTGGGGGGCCCTTGTGGGACCGGTGCCCCCCCCCCACTACCCATCGGGCTAGCGGACACCACTGACTCACGTGACGCGTTATATTGAGACACCGAGCGTGGAGGCGATCGCCTCCGGCCTCCTGCATCGTCGGAAGACGGAACCCACAAAAAATTAACCCGTAAAAACAAAGTTTTTCACTATAAATCCTTAATATGCGTGGCATCGTTTTATTTATTATTCATTTCTGTTTTTCTTGAGTAAGAGTTTCATTTTTATCACATTGGTATTTTAAATTAAATATGATTTTTTTTCTTCTAAAAAGTGGAAAATTTGGAAATTTTCACGAAAATAAATTGTCACGCACAACGAGTCTGTGTGCAAAATGTCAGCTCGATTGGATCACGGGAAGTGGGTTAAAAAACGACCGAAAGATTTGCACGGTCGTAAGCGCGCAAGCAAGCAAGCAAGTGAACTTAATATAAAGATTTAAAAATAAAGCACGTGGCGCCTCGACCAATGAGAGGCGTGGGTTGGTTGCTGTGTGATGACGCGTGACGCGCGGGGGCCCGTAGCGGAAGGGCTTCCTTTTCCCGCGAGCAACTTTAGCCCGGCCCGACTCCGGTAAACCAAATCGCATCTGCCCGTTGCATCGCCCCAGCCAAGACGGCGTCACCCAGGCGTGGTCTGCTGCCCAGTGATTGGGGGAACCCGATAGAAACGCTACACAAAAAAAAGGAATGGCACCTTCTTGGTTCTTTGGTAAAGTCACGTAGAATGGAAATAATAAAATAATAAAAATAAAACATAAAATAATTATCGCGACGTTTCGGCCACAACGCAAGCAGCCGTCCTCAGGTGAAGAACATGTCTGTGGAGAAGACAGAGTCTGAGAATTATTTTATTATGTTTATTATTATTATTTAATTATTTCCATTCTACGTGACTTTACCGAAAGAACCAAGAAGATGAATGCCTGCAGTCACGAAATCTTTAAATCGAAAAAGGAATGGCACGCTCGTAGTTTTTTGTGGGTTACGTCTTCAGCCAGCAAGGGGGCGGTAGCGAGGGGAGGGAGGCGGTGGGTGGGGGGGCATACCACGTGGGGACAGTGGGGGGCTTGCAAAGACCTAGGCTATGACCAGAGCGTCCCTGAGGGTACACGGCGAATCGGGGCGACTGCCCCAGGCCCCGCGCTTTGGGGTACCCCCCCAGTAGATGTAATACTTCCGGTTTAGTTTGAAGGCGCGGGGTTGGGGGCAAGCGGGATGCTTTGGCCCGAGCCCCCCCCCCCCCCTATAGGCGGCCCTGGCTATGACCCATTCCTCTTCCTCATAGTGCACATCATGTACAGTTCCCCCGCATTCTCAATCCGCTGCTGGATGAGGTCCTCCCCACGCCATGCTGATCGTAGAGGGGTGGGGGGGGTTAGTGGAATTTCTTGAATTTGTTTGAAGCCAGAGTGCACAGAGCATCGCCTTAAGATTTGTCGTAAGTCTCGTAAGGCTACGATTGCCACACAATCGTGAACCGTCGTAAGATAAAACGGCGCGAAAGTCCAAGGAAAATGGGCGTTGAGAGATCGCTGCGACTGTGAGTTTAAGAACGGTCGCTCAGGAGCACGTATTACACTCCCACTGTACCAGCCAATTACCCCCATGCAATATGGCCGTCGTTACGTCCCCCCCCCCCAGAAAACATGGCCGCCATGACGTCCCCCATGCAATATGGCCGTCGTTACATCCCCCCCTCAGGCAACATGGCCGCCATGACGTCACCCATGCAACATGGCCGTCGTTGCATCTCCCCTCAGGCAACATGGCCGCCATGACGTCACCCATGTAATATTGCCGTCGTTACATCTCCCTCCCCAGAAAACATGGCCGCCATGACGTCACCCATGCAACATGGCCGTCGGTCAACAGCTGGGGTATATTCACGTCATCAACGTTGACGATTTTCGTTATGAACGTTGCGAATTATGAATCTCATTAATTACGTCGTGTTACGAATGACTGTTTAGTTACAATTGACGTGCGAGTGGTCCTGACCGCTTCGAAGATCTCTGCTGGCCCTACGATGCGGAAACGTCGTGACATCCGTAACTTACGAACTTACGACAAATCTGCGGCGTGTCCTAAGACGTCCTTGCGCTCTGCATTCCGCGTCCTGTTGTACAAAATCCAACCTCGCGCCCTGTCTGGAGCCACCCACGTTCCCACCGAGGACCTTGACCGCGACCGCCCCTGCCCCCGGGCCCCAACGAGCATTATTCTTACAATATAAACAGGCACAACCGCGTACGCTACCTCGTCTAATCAATGACAACATCCGTCCGCTTTTTCAAACACAGCTTTTTTTTGTTTTTAGTTTTCGTAAGAAACAGAACCGCGGAACCTGAACAATAAAGAGTGTCCGGCCGGATTCCAGGCGGAAACGATTCCAAAGGGATCACAAAACAGCGGTGGTGCTGGGTGAAAGCAACCCCAGCGATAGCGTTGGGGTCCCAAGTAACTCAGGGGAGACCCCCCTCTCCCCTGCCCCTCCACACTCCCATAAAAACAAGGACTCAAATATCGGGACAAAATTCTAATTCTAATAAACGTAACGAGATCAATTTGACATGGACGCGCCAATTCATCCGTTTCTCGCCTCCATCTCTGGTCTAACCTCACGCATTTCACGACCTCTCTGTGTCTCGCCTACGTCTCTTCAGTTATCTCGCTAGGAGAGAGAGGGGGCGGGGGGGGGTTTGTTTCCCTGACTAGGGACCCCCTGCCTCACTGGGCCAGCACCACCGCTGCTTCCGATTGGAAGTTTCACGTCTAAAAGGTTGGAGGAGGAGGATGAGAGGACAGAAAGATAAGGAGAGAAGAGGGAGAAGTGGAGAAAAAAGGTGGGACAGGAGGAGGGAGAGACAAGGAGGTGAAGGAGGAGGAGAGAGAACGACGGGAAATGAGCAGGGGACAGATCGGGAGGGAGAGTTTAAAAACTATCACTGTAAAAACGGGGACATTGTGCGGAGGTCGGCAAGAACGACTCCGCTAGGGTCAACACGACGAATCTAAAACCGCGTCCGCGCCTCCGCTACCCCCGCCGCTTTGTCCACATCTGGGCGAGCAGTTGTGCAAAACAATAAGGGGGCGTGTATGGATGGATGTTGTCTGGCCCGCCTTTCCCTGGGTAACACCGCCCCCACTCCCACTTCACCTCCACCGCCAGGCCACCCCTCCCACCCCTCCCACCCACCCCCACCCCACCTCCTTCCCTCATCAGGATCGTAACGACCCAGTAGCCGCCAGTTGCCCAATATTAACCGGTGGCGCGCTTTGTGAGTACACGACAAGACGACCCCAACGCCTTCCGCGTGTGCTTGTGACCTTAAAAAGGGTGGAACAACAGCCGTGCGTGATAGGCGACGTTTCGGGCAATGGCCCTTCTTCATAGCGCACGAACTGAGAGACCAGAGGCCCCATTGCGCGAGTGTCACGTGGAAACTCGCTCGCTCAGATGTGGACCCAGCTGAACGCACGGATAGCATCGCATTTATCGAATCCTGTTATCAGGAATACTCACGTTCAACCTCATTTACTGAACCCTGTTCTCTGAATGCTCCCGATTAACAGCATTTACTTAAACCTGCTTTTAGGAATTCTCTCGTTTAACCGCATTTACTGAACCCTGTTATCTGGAATGCTCCCGTTTAACCACATTTACTGAACCCTCTTATATGGAATGCTCCTGTTTAACCACATTTACTGAACCCTGGTATCTGGATGCTCCCATTAACCGCATTTACTGAACCCTCTTATATGGAATGCTCCCGTTTAACCACATTTACTGAATCCTGGTATCTGGAATGCTCCCATTTAACCGGATTTACTGAATTATTTTAGATGGAACTCCCGTTTAACAACATTTACTGAACCCTATTATCTGGAATGCTCCCGTTCAACCACGTTTACTGAATCATGTTATCTGGAATGCTCCTGTTTAACCGAAATAACTGAACCCTGATATCTGGAATGCTCCCGTTTAATCACATTTACTAAGCCCTGTTATATGGAATACTCCCGATTAACCGTTTTACTGAAACCTGTTGTCAGGAATACTCCCGTTTATCCACATTTACTGAACCCTGTTATAGAGAATGCTCCCGTTTATCCACATTTACTAAACCCTGTTAGACGGAACACTCCCAATTAACCGCGTTACTGAAACCTGTTACTAGGAATGCTCCCGTTTAACCACATTTACTGAACCCTGTAATCTAGAATGCTTCCGTTTAACCACAAGCAACCCTGTTATGTAAATTCCCCTCCACTTTTAACCGCAGGGAATGAACCCTGATATGGGTACACGGACACACACACTCACACACACCTAGACACACAAAGACACACTCACACAGATATACACTCTAACACTCAGACACGCACCTGCACGCTCTGTGACACACCCTTCAACACACACACACCACGCACATACTGAGATGCCCATATGCACACGCACACTTACATACAGACACACACACACCCTGGGTAGTGATTCACACCGGTTTCTGGCGAATACTCCATCCTGTTCCGATGGAAAGCAAAGCCAGTCAACGCTACAGAACCAGCTAATATACACACGCATACACACACGTGTCTGTATATGTGCCAAATGGATCGAGCCCTGATTGGCTGGATTCGTCCATTCCTGATTGGCCGGCTTCATCCATTCGTGGGGCTGCATTGTGACATCACTGCCGCCGTGGCCAGTGATAAGCTTCGCCCTGCCCTCGCGCTGCGATTGGTTAGGCCAGCTCGAAGCCCCGATTGGTTGGCTCGGTTCACACGGGGCGGGGTTGCGTCGTGGCCACCGCCCCCTGGCACCGCTCCCGCGCTGTGATTGGTTCACATTAGCGGGGGGGGGGGGAATGGGGGGATCTGAGCTGCAGCCAATCCGCGAGCCGGGAGATTTCACCCGTTGGTTCGTCACGCGACCCGGGTGAAATCGGGGGCGGGTGGGGGTGTGGGGGTGGGGGGGCAGGTGGGGTGGGGGAATCATCCCGTGAGAAACCGACAGCAACAAACCACCACCTTCACCACCACCATCACCAACCACCAATAAGGGGCCGTCCATAAATGACGTCACGCGATTTTGAACGATTTTGACCCCCCCCCTTCGTCACACGGCGTCACAAAAAGTCAGACCCCCCTCAAATATGACGTCACAAAGCTCTGCCCCCCCCCCAATATGCTTCAAATCGCTTTAAACTATTGTCATTGTAGTGCGTATTTAATGTGCCGCTGCACTCTGATGTCGTAGGAAAAAAACATTTATTAAAAAGTCTATTTAATTAAGTAGAACGTGTTGTCTTCATTTAAAGTTGCGCATTTTTACGTGACGTCACATTTCTCAAACCCCGTCACAAGTCTGACACTCCCCCCCCCCAGGTGCGTGACGTCATTTATGGACTGCCCTAACCACCACCCAACATTGCTTGACATGACTTCTTTGGGGGCGGGGGGGCGATGGGGTGATAAGAACGATGGCATCTTCTAGATAATTATCAGTGGGGGGGGGGGGGCATGTAATTAATTAATATCCATCTCCCTGTGGCCGATGAGTCACACACATGGTGGGTCAGAGGTCACGGTTGTGGTGAGGGTACGTGTGTGGGTGGATGAGTGGTTGGGTGGGTGGTTCTGTGGTTGGATGAGTGGGTGGATGGGTGGGTTGGTGGGTGGCTGAGTTGTGGGTGGTTGGGTTGGTGGGTGGCTGAGTGGGTGGGTGGTTGGATTGGTGGGTGGCTGAGTGGGTGGGTGGTTGGGTTGGTGGGTGGCTGAGTGGGTGGGTGGTTGGGTTGGTGGGTGGCTGAGTGGTGGGTGGTTGGATTGGTGGGTGGCTGAGTGGGTGGGTGGTTGGGTTGGTGGGTGGCTGAGTGGGTGGGTGGTTGGGTTGGTGGTGGCCAGTGGCCAGGGTCGTGACGTAGCTGAGAATNGGGGGGGGGGGGCCTTACCTGGTCAAATATCAACAAAATTTTAGTTTAGAAGGTCAAAGGTCGACAAAAACGGTCTGTGGATGGGTGGCGAGGAGGGGAGTGGCGAGGGGGGAGTCTAGGGGGGGGGGTCTAGGGGGGGTCTAGGGGGGGTCTAAGGGGTGGGTCTAGGGGGNGGGGTCTAGGGGGGGTGTCTAGGGGGGGGTCTANGGGGGGGTCTANGGGGGGGTCTAGGGGGGGGGGTCTAGGGGGGGTGTCTANGGGGGGGGTCTANGGGGGGGGTCTAGGGGGGGGGGGTCTAGGGGGGGGGTCTAGGGGGGGGGGTCTAGGCGTAGGCGTTGAGCCGCTCCTTGGAGCGTGCCGACTCCACGTCTCGCGGCTCCTGCTGCTGCTGCTGCTCGCGGGAGCCCAGCGCCGCCTCGTGGCCCAGGCGGCGCAGGGCGCCTACAGCCGCCCAGTTGGCGGAGAGCGCCAGCAGGTAGTGCACCTGCAGGGGGGCGGGGGGAGGGGGAGGGGGGAGGGGGGTTAGGGAGGATGGGGGAGGGGTGGTGAGGAGGAGGGGGGAGGAGGGGGATGGGCGGTTAGGGAAGAGGTGGGTGAGGAGGAGGAGGGGGAGGAGGAGGAGGAGGGANGGGGGAGGAGGAGGGGAGGAGGAGGGGGAGGAGGGGGGAGAAGGGGGGGAGGAGAGAAGGGACAGGACGGAGGAGGTGGGTGAGGAGGAGGAGGGGGTAGGAGGGGGACGGAGGGGGAGGAGGGGGAGGAGGAGGGGATGGGCGGGTTAGGGAGGAGGAGGAGGACAGGACGGGGGAGAAGGGAGGAGGGAGGAGGTGGGTGAGGAGGAGGGGGAGGAGGGGGAGGAGGAGGAGGAGGGGGANGGGGGGAGGAGGGGGGAGGAAGAGGGGGGAGGAGGAGGAGGAGGGAGGGGGAGGAGGGGGGAGGAGGGGTGTTGAGTGGGTTAGGGAAGACGAGGTGGGTGAGGAGGGGGATGAGGGGGTATCATCATCGGCAGTTGCAACAGCAGTAGCATCGGTGGTGCCAGCATCATCAGCGGCATCGACGACTCTAAGGCGCCAGAGACGAACATGAAGGCAGCAGTAGCAGCCACGCGGTGGTGATGAGCCAACGATTGCCTGAGCTCTGCGGTCCTCTATGTATGCTCAGATGTTGCCAGTCAATTGACAAGCGCCTTGGACGGCGTGGGAGGAAACCGGAGCGCCCGGGGTCAAACCCACGCGCGCGCGAGGGGGAAACGCTCGATCCCACACCACCTCGCAGAGTCATGGGTAGGGAGGGACTTTCACAGCCCATCCGCGCGTGATCCACCAACCATAGCTGCTGCCCCCACGGCAGTCAACAGCGTGCAGCAGTGTAGCCACCACCCGAGTCTGATCCCTGGGTCAGGGTGCCCGTCTCGTGTGGTGCAAACACATTGTCCTGCGGAGGGAGCTGGTAGGAACACGTTGGGTTGCTCGGTCAATGGCCTGCAGGGTCAACGGCGGCGTGGTGTATTCCGCAAATATGCCCGACTGTGAGGCGGGCACAAGCCGGCGTGAGTAGGTTAAACGTTGAGTTTTATAAGGGCACCACGGGGTGACCAGCCCCTCCCCACCCAGCCCCACCCCTNCCCACCCTCCCCACACTCCCCACCCAGCCCCTCCCCACCCTCCCCACCCAGCCCTCCCCACCCTCCCCACCCAGCCCCTCCCCACCCTCCCCACCCAGCCCCTCCCCACCAGCCCCTCCCCACCAGCCCCTCCTCACCCAGCCCCACCCTCCCTCCCCACCCAGCCCCACCCTCCCTCCCACCCAGCCCTCCCTCCCCACCCAGCCCCTCCCTCCCCACCCAGCCCCTCCCTGCACGACGGACACAATAATCCCCTGTGGGCTGGTGTAACCAGGAGGTTCCTACCAGTAAGCGTTACGTAAGGAAGGCACAATCATGCGAATAGCGTCTCCAATGGGCATGATCGTGGGGGTTCATTATTGGCCGTGTTCTCCTTGTGATTCATCATGACGATGTTGATACTGCTGCTGATGATGATGCTGCTGGCGATGATGCTACTGATGATGATGCTACTACTGGCGATGATGCTGATGATGATGCTGATGATGATGCTGATAATGATGATGTAATAATGATGATGCTGATGATGATGCTGATAATGATGATGATGCTTATAACGATGCTACTGATGACGATGCTGATCATGATGCTGCTGCTGATGATGCTGATAATGATGCTACTTATGATGATGTGGATACTGCTGCTGATGATGCTACTGATGATGATGTGGATACTGCTGCTGGTGATGCTGGCGATGATGCTACTGATGATGATGCTGAGAAGGATGCTACTGACGATGCGATGATGATGATGATGCTGTTGCTTCTAATGGTGCTTGTCATGACGATGCTGCTGCTGATGATGCTGCTGATGATGCTACTGATGATGATGATGCTGATAATGATGCGGCTGATAATGATGCTGCTGCTGATGATATTGATACTGCTGCTGATGCTGCTGCTGATGATGTTACTGATGATGATGCTGGCGATGATGCTACTGATGATGTGCATACTGCTGCTGATGATGCTGGCGATGATGCCACTGATGATGATGCTGATGCTGCTGGCGATGATGCTACTGATGATGATGATAATGCTACTGATAATGATATTGATACTGCTACTGACGATGATGCTGATGATGATGCTACTGATGATGATGCTGATGATGATGATGCTGATAATGATGCTACTGACGATGCTATTGATGATGATGCTGTTGCTTCTAATGGTGCTGATCATGACGATGGGGCTGCTGATGATGCTGCTGCTGATGATGATACTGACGCTAACTCTCATGATCTTAACCATCACCCTCACCAAATGTGCAGTGGGTGCGGGTGGAACGTGGAGTGGAGCGTGCTCGAGGTTCGGGCCTCAGTGGGGGTCAAGGGGTCAAGGGGGTTAGGATTTGGGGGCCGTGGGGGCTGGAGAGGCGGTGGGGGCCGTTACCATGGCGATGACAGTTGCTGCAGCACCGGCACAGGCCACGATGTAGAGACTGTAGGTGAGCTTGAACTGAGAACACACAAAGACAAAGATCCCCGTGTAGCCTTAACAGACTTGGAGGGGCAAGTGCTGTTAGCGAGTAGCACCTATGAAGGCCGGCACGGCGCACGAGGGGGTGGGTGGCCAGCACCGCGTCCGGCCGCCTTTGTCTCCCCTGTGGCGATGTTTACTACACACCGCTACACCAGGTACTCATTTGAGGCTGAGTCCACCTAGGGGAATCGAAGTCGTGTCGCTGGTTCAGAGCGCAGCGTGTCGCTAACCGCTGCACCACCGTTGAGTGTGGGGCCCTTCAAAGTACGGGGACCGTAGCTNTAGAATAGAGGTGTAGGGCCAAATATATAGTAAATATTACATATGTAGTAGTAATTTCATGTGTATTTGCTATACAGACGGATACTACGACAAATCACTAACCTTAAATACCCGGTCGTTGTAGTAGCTACTACAAGTGCAGTCACTGAACTGGAATTGACGGCTTGAAAGCTAGAGCGGGGCCCTTGAAACTGCGGGGCCCGTAGCTACTACACGTGTAGTAGCTAGTACACGTGTAGTACTACGATGTAGTAGCTACTACACGTGTAGTAGCTACTACACGTGTACTAGCTACTACACGTGTAGTAGCTACTACACGTGTACTAGCTACTACACGTGTACTAGCTACTACACGTGTAGTAGCTACTACACGTGTACTAGCTACTACACGTGTAGTAGCACATATGTAGTAGCTACTACACGTGTAGTAACTACGATGTAGTGGCTACTACACGTGTAGTGCTTCTACACACTACATATGTAGTAGCTACTATGTAGTGGCTAGTATGTAGTAGCTACTACACGTGTAGTAGCACACGTGTAGTAGCTACTACACATGTAGTAGCTACTATGTAGTAGCTAGTATGTAGTAGCTACTACACGTGTAGTAGCTACTACACGTGTAGTAGCTACTACACGTGTAGTAGTAGCTACTATGTAGTAGCTAGTATGTAGTAGCTACTACACGTGTACTAGCTACTAAATATGTAGCAGCTAGTACATAGTAAGCTACTTGTGCAACTACATAATCGGGCACTGGATCACAGCACTTGCCCCAACAGCCGTGTGTGGGCTACACGGGGGAGCTTTGTCTTTGTGGGTGTTCACCGTCTGGGAGTTGCAGAGGTTGGCCAGCTGAGCGTCGCACAGCTGCCCTGTGCTCACGTTCCACGGGATGATCCCTGCGCAATCATCATCAGCAACATCATCATCAGCAGCAGCATCAGCATCATCATCAGCAGCAGCATCAGCAGCAGCATCAGCAGCAGCATCAGCAGCAGCATCATCGTTATTATCATCACCATCATCATAAAGTCATGTAGAATGGAAATAATAAAATAATAAAAATAACATAATAAAGTAATATAATATTATTATGTTTTATTATTATTATTATTATTTCCCTTCTACGTGACTTTACCGAAAGAAAAAAAATAAAACATAATAAAATAATATATAATATTATTTTATCATGTTTTATTTCTATTATTTTATTATTTCCCTTCTACGTGGTGACTTCACCGAAAGAACCAAGAAAAAAATTACAATTAAAGCTTCAGTACGCACCGTACTGGCGCATGTCGATGCACACGCGTGTGGCGTTGGAGGAGGAGGTGGATGAAGAGGAGGATGAGGATGAGGAGGAGGGGGCTGGCAGGAAGAGGGGGGCGCGATGACGTCACAGGAGGCCTGCACACTGAAGGCGACGAACACTGGCAGCGCTGAGAGCACCAGCAGCGCCAGCCACACCACGGCGAGCGCGTACGTCATGCCCAGGAACTGCAACAACAACAATAACAACAACAGTAACAACAACAACAATATGAAATAAATAATATTAAAAAAAACTTTTTTTGCTAATTGCCGCTCACTCAGAGGAGTTGGAGGCGCTGCTGCTGAACTGGAGCGTGCCACTAAGGTGGGGCCTTACCATCAGCCCCACCAAAACTAAGCACCTGCCTGGGTATTTTGTACCATCGGGCACTCCACCCCCACAACTCCCAATCGGTGATGGGCAGTAGTGGAGAGAGTGGAGAGTTTCCATACCTGGGCAGTGTGCTCATGACCGGCTCCGGTTTGACAGCGTAACGCTGTTGGAAGCTACCTGGTCTGTCGCTCCGCACGAAGCTTCAGGTTTCTCGGCCACGGTCATTCCCTCCTTTTCTACGCTTGCGAAACGTGGACCCCCTAATGGAGCATCTTCGCCGATTGGAAACATTTAGGCTGGCCTGCCTATGATCCATCCTGGGTTTAACCAAGCTGGATTGTGTGAGAGCTCACAAATCCTTTAAAGATCTGGGCAAAGTCCGATTGGTGAGCTCTTCCGGCAGGCAAGGTTGCGTTAGCTGGGTCATGTAGCCCGCATGCCCAGTCACCATATGCCTAAACAGCTTTTGTTCGGCCGGATCGAGGGGACTAAACAGGCGCGGCACGGGCCAGAGAAGAGATGGAGTGATGTGGTACAGGAGGACGTGGAGCTGAGTGGACTTGCCGATGACTGGTACCAGCGGTGTCAAGATCGGCCTCAGTGGAGGAGGCTCGTGAAGGACGCTACTGGGCAGTTGGAGGCAGTCGCCCTCCAACAACAACGAAGGGCGGAGGAGCGACGCTCACAACAACGAGCGGAGCGCCGGGTGGCTAAAGCACAGCAAGTTGACTGGGCGAGTGTGTGACTGGTGAGTGAGTGGCTGGTGAGTGAGTGAGTGGCTGGGTGAGTGAGTGGGTGGCTGGGTGAGTGAGTGGCTGGGTGAGTGTGTGTGAGTGAGTGGCTGGGTGAGTGTGTGACTGGGTGAGTGGGTGGCTGGGTGAGTGTGTGACTGGGTGAGTGAGTGGCTGTGTGAGTGAGTGGCTGGGTAAGTGTGTGGCTGGGTGAGTGAGTGGTTGTGTGAGTGAGTGCTGGGTGAGTTTGTGGCTGTGTGAGTGAGTGGCTGAGTGGTGAGTGGCTGAGTGAGTGAGTGCTGTGTGAGTGAGTGGCTGTGCGGTGAGTGGCTGGGTGAGTGAGTGGCTGAGTGAGTGAGTGGCTGTGTGAGTGAGTGGCTGGGTAAGTGTGTGGCTGGGTGAGTGAGTGGTTGTGTGAGTGAGTGCCTGGGTGAGTTTGTGGCTGGGTGAGCGTGTGGCTGAGTGAGTGAGTGGCTGGGTGAGTGTGTGGCTGAGTGAGTGGCTGGGTAAGTGTGTGACTGGGTGAGTGAGTGCTGGGTGAGTGAGTGGCTGGGTGAGTGAGTGGGTGAGTGGCTGGGTGAGTGAGTGGCTGGGTGAGTGAGTGGCTGTGTGAGTGAGTGCCTGGGTGAGTGTGTGGCTGGGTGAGTGAGTGGCTGAGTGAGTTGGGTGAGTGAGTGGCTGGGTGAGTGAGTGGCTGGGTGAGTGAGTGGCTGGGTGAGTGTCTGGGTGAGTGGCTGGGTGAGTGGGTGAGTGGCTGGGTGAGTGAGTGGCTGGGTGGCTGGGTGAGTGGGTGGCTGGGTGAGTGAGTGGCTGGGTGAGTGAGTGAGTGGCTGTGTGAGTGAGTGCTGGGTGAGTGTGTGGCTGGTGAGTGAGTGCCTGGGTGAGTGAGTGGCTGGGTGAGTGGGTGAGTGAGTGGCTGGGTGAGTGTCTGGCTGGGTGAGTGGCTGGGTGAGTGTCTGGCTGGGTGAGTGGCTGGGTGAGTGTCTGGCTGGGTGAGTGGCTGGGTGAGTGAGTGGCTGGGTGAGTGTCTGACTGCAGTGGGGGGGGGGGGAGTCGTGCGTGCGCCACCGACCCAGGCGCTGACGCAGCGCCCGCACGCGGACGTCTTGAAGTCGCCGCAGGAGTCCCGGATAGAGGCGGTGGTGAAGAATCCTTCGGTGAAGAGCAGCACCCCGTAGAGGAAGAAGGCGGCCGCCACGCCGTAGATCACGAACCTCACCACCTCCACGCTGTGGCGGGAGACGACACGTGGGGCGGGAGACAGTCACGTGGGCGGGAGACAGTCACGTGGGGCGGGAGACAGTCACGTGGGGTGGGAGACAGTCACGTGGGCGGGAGACACGTGGGCGGGAGACACGTGGGCAGGAGACACGTGGGAAGACAGTCACGTGGGGCGGGAAGACAGTCACGTGGGCGGGAAGACAGTCACGTGGGGCGGGAAGACAGTCACGTGGGGCGGGAAGACAGTCACGTGGGGCGGGAGAAAGACACGTGGAGATTCTAGATTTGAAGCTTTCGTGACTGCAAGGATTCATACTCTTAGGNTTTTTTTTTCGGTAAAGTCACGTAGGTAAAAAAATAAAAATCAAATAAAAATAATAATAGAAGTAAAATAATAAAGCACATTTATTTATAATTTATTTCTATTATTTTTATTATTATTATTTTTATTTTTTATCTTCGTGACTTTACCGAAAAAACCTAAGAGTAGACACGTGGAGGCATTACGAGGATTCGTGAGCGCAGAGAGTCACGCGGAGAGTCACGCGGAGAGGCTGGTGGTGAGTGTCAGGGTGAGCGTTGGGTCATGGTGAGGGTCATGGTTTGGTTATGGTGAGGGTCATGGTGTCAGGGTCAGCGTCTGGGTGAAAGTTCGCAGTGCGGTCAGGGTGAAAGGTCGCGGTGAGGTTAGGGTAAAGCGAAAGGTCGCGGTGAGGTCAGGGCGAAAGGTCGCGGTGCGGTCAGGGTGAAAGGTCGCGATGAGGTCGTGGTGCGGTCAGGGTGAAAGGTCGCGGTGAGGTCAAGGTGAAGCGAAAGGTCGCGGTGAGGTCAGGGTGAAGCGAAAGGTCGCGGTGCGGTCAGGGTGAAAGGTCGCGATGAGGTCGCGGTGCGGTGAGGGCGAAAGGTCGCGGTGAGAGGTCACGGGGGGCGCACACGGTGAAGAAGATTAGTCGGGGTCGTGCGGGAATCCGAAGTCTGCCTGCAGCAGCGCCAGCGTGCCCGACAGCGCCTCGTGGCCCCCGCCGCAGAAGAGCGCCACCCCCGCGTAGCACAGCACCGTGGCCAGCAGCGAGGCGTAGGGCACCCCGCCCAGGCAGCGCACGCAGCACTCCGCACAGCCTGCGGCGGGGCACGGGGGGGGGGCACGGGGGGGGCACGGGGGGGGGGGCACGGGGGGGGGGCACGGGGGGGGGCAGGAGGGGGGGCACGGGGGGGGCACAGGGTGGAGGGCATAGAAGGGGACGTGTCTTTATGCAAGTTTATGGATCTCTGTGTGAGTCTGTGGGTATTTGAGTGAGTTTATGGGTCTCTGTGTGAGTATATGGTCTTAGTGTGAGTCTATGGGTCTCTGTGTGAGTCTATGGGTCTCTGTGTGAGTCTATGGGTCTCTGTGTGAGTCTATGGGTCTCTGTGTGAGTCTGTGGGTCTCTGTGCGAGTCTGTGGGTATTTGAGTGAGTCTGGGTCTCTGTGTGAGTCTATGGGTCTCTGTGTGAGTCTACAGGTCTCAGTGTGAGTCTATGGGTCTCTGTGTGAGTCTACAGGTCTCTGTGTGTATGGGTCTCTGTGTGAGTCTATGGGTCTCTGTGTGAGTCTATGGTCTCTGTGTGAGTCTATGGGTCTCTGTGTGAGTCTATGGGTCTCTAAACAAGTCTATGGGTCTTTATGCAAGTTTATGGGTCTCTGCATGAGTCTACGGGTTTCTGAGTGAAACTGTGGATCTTTGAGTGAGTCTGTGGGTCTCTGTGTGAGTCTGTGGGTCTCTGTGTGAGTCTATGGCTCTATGTGAGTCTATGGGTCTCTGTGTGAGTCTATGGGTCTCTGTGCGAGTCTATGGGTCTCTATGTGAGTCTATGGGTCTCTATGTGAGTCTATGGTCTCTGTGTGAGTCTATGGGTCTCTGTGTGAGTCTATGGGTCTCTGTGTGAGTCTATGGCTCTATGTGAGTCTATGGGTCTCTGTGTGAGTCTATGGGTCTCTGTGCGAGTCTATGGGTCTCTATGTGAGTCTATGGGTCTCTGTGTGAGTCTATGGGTCTCTGAGTGAGTCTATGGATCTCTGTGCGAGTCTATNGGTCTCTGTGTGAGTCTATGGGTCTCTGTGTGAGTCTATGAGTCTCTGTGTGAGTCTGTGGGTCNTTGTGTGAGTCTGTGGGTCTCTGTGTGAGTCTGTGGGTCTCTGTGTTAGTCTATGGGTCTCTGTGTGAGTCTGTGGGTCTCTGTGTGAGTCTGTGGGTCCTTGAGCGAGTCTGTGGGTCTGTGTGAGTCTGTGGGTCTCTGTGTGAGTCTGTGGGTATCTGTGTTAGTCTATGGGTCTCTGTGTGAGTCTGTGGGTCTCTGTGTGAGTCTGTGGTCTTTGAGCGAGTCTGTGGGTCTGTGTGAGTCTGTGGGTCTCTGTGTGAGTCTGTGGGTCTCTGTGTGAGTCTATGGGTCTCTGTGTGAGTCTATGAGTCTCTGTGTGAGTCTGTGGTTCTCTGTGTGAGTCTGTGGGTCTTTGAGCGAGTCTGTGGTCTGTGTGAGTCTGTGGGTCTCTGTGTGAGTCTGTGGGTCTCTGTGTGAGTCTACGGGTCTCTGTGTGACTCTATGGGTCTCTGTATATTTGAGGAGTCGGATCCAATAATCCATGTCTGCAATGCCGTATCTTGCCCACCATGCTGCTGATGATGCTGCTGATGATGCTGATGATGCTGCTTCCGCCGTTGCTGCTGCTGTTGCTGATGCTACTGCTAAGCATGCTGCTGATACCACTGCTGTTGCTGCTGTTTCTGATGTCTCCCTCTCCGCCTTCCCTCCCTCCCTCCCCTCTCTCCCTCGTCCCTCCCCTCCTTCCCCTCCTCCCTCACCCTCTCCTCCCCCCCTCCCTCCCCCTTCTACTCAGTCTTTGTATCTCCACTGCTCTCCCGTGGCGCTCGAGGCTGCCCCCCCCTCACTCTCCCCCCCTCTCGGTGGGGGTGGGGGGGGGGGGGCACCACGTGATTAGAGCCCCCCCTCCACTCCCCCATCAACAGTGGGGGGGGGGGGAGGCAGCTGTGGGTTCATCAACAACACCAACGGCATCATCAGCATCATCATCAGCAGCAGCATCATCATCATCAGCAGCAGCAGTAGCAGCAGCATCAGCAGCATCATGATCAGCAGCATCATTATCATCAGCAGCAGCAATAGGAACAGGAGCTGCATCAGCATTATCAGCAGCAGAAGCATTTTCAGCAGCAGCAATAGCAGCATTAGCTTCATTATCAGCAGCATTATCAGCAGAAGCAGCAGCAGCATCAGCTGCATTATCATTATCAGCAGCATCATCAGCAGCAGCAGAAGCAGCATTATCATTTTCAGCAGCAGAATCATCAGCTGAAGCATCATCATCAGCAGAAGCATCATCAGCAGAAGCATCATCATCAGCAGAAGCATCATCAGCAACAGCAGCAGCAGCATCAGCAGCATCAGCTGCATTAACATTTTCAGCAGCACCATCGTAATCATCATTAGATGCACGATCACAGCAGTGACCACAACAACCACAACCACAATACCACAACCACGACAACGGCCACAATATAACCACAACCCTAACCACAACCAGCGTGTGATGGCACAAAACACGCAGGCGGGTGCTTTTTTTGTATGGGAGGAAGTCAATGCTCAGCCCCCCCCCATCTCTTAGTCACTTAGTTTCTCGCCCAGGTTCAGCAGCAGAGTCGCAAACTCCTTCTCAGAGTGAGGAGCGACCACCAGGACATCAGCGCGCACGACACGGCCGACGGGAGGGAGCCATCCCTCGGCACCACCCGCAATGCCAACCGGACGGACATTCTTCGCTACAGCCATGGAACTCTCTCGATCCAAGTTGATCAAAGAATTTTGATTTAAAGCTTTCGTGACTGCAGGGATTCATCGTCTTGGTTATTTCGGTAAAGTCACGTAGAAGGGAAGTAATAAAATAATAAAAATAAAACATAATAAAATAATTCTCACGACGTTTCGGCCACAACGCAAGCAGCCGTCCTCAGGTGAAAACCAGGTCTGTCGAGGCGACAGCGTCTGAATGAAACAGCACACGTGCTTGGAGCATGTATATCAGCTGGGTTGGAAGGGGGGAAAGGGCGCTTGACAAACGACATGTCCCATAAATATGCTAAATTCCTCTTGCTATGCAAATTCTTTTGTCAAGGCGCCCTTTCCCCCCTTCCAACCCAGCTTATGCTCCAAGCACGTGTGCTGTTTCATTCAGACGCTGTCGCCTCGACAGACCTGGTTTTCACCTGAGGACGGCTGCTTGCGTTGTGGCCGAAACGTCGTGAGAATTATTTTATTATGTTTTATTTTTATTATTTTATTACTTCCCTTCTACGTGACTTTACCGAAAGAACCAAGGTTGATCAAAGAAGTTGTTGAGAAGTGTGGGGCCAGAGGACATCCCTGTTGCACCCCAGGGCGAAGGGGAATGGCTCTGACTCTCAGTCACCATCAGAGCAGAGGGTCAGGGACCCCGAAAGCACGCAGAGCAACCCACAGCCCTGACCTATTGATGGTACTCTTGGTTCTTTCGGTAAAGTCACGTATAAAGATAAAATAATAAATTAAATACTAGCATACGACGTTTCGGTTGCAACACAAGCAATCGTCATCAGGTATAAATGAAATAGAAACACAAATCTAGTAGACTTATAAATGTAATGTAATACAACAGAGAGTCGGATAACAGTCAACACCCTACCTGGTTGATTACGTTCTTCCTGAGAATGCTAAATTTGAGAGAGAAATAAAACACAGAACCAGAGACATATAGACAGACATATAAGTAGAGACAGATATCACAGAGATACATAGAGAGAGAGACAAAACATAGGCACATGGTATCATAGGGCCTTGTACCTGCTCAATAAAGCAGAGATGGAGGTCCTTTTGAAATTTTCTAGAGAGTATGGCGTTCGTGTAGGATCGTCCCGGTCTGATATCTTCATTAGGGCTCCGCAAGACTCTTCTGAACGTGCCTGGTAAGGACACGATGTGGAATGATCCTTGCCAGGACCTCCCCGGCCTCACACCGAGGACGGAGATGCCCCTGTCGTTATTACAATCAGTGCGGTCACCCTTCTCATAAACGGGGACCGCCAGGGCATCCTTCCAACCCTTGCGGAAACCGTCCTGCGGTGCAGACTGTTGTGATGATGTCACGTGGGGCAGCCTGCACACAACACTTCACCTGGGAGGACACCTCGACCCGAGGCTTTACCTGGTCTCGAGCACCACATCGCCCTTCACACTTCCTCAACAGATGGCACAGCAGCCAGCCACTCACAGGACTGGGTGACTACTTCCTCCAACATTTGAGGCACGGCAGCCACAGCAAGGGTCAACTCCCACCTTGCCCGTGATAGCGACTGGACCGAGGGGCTTCGCCTCCCCTAAGAGGCTCAAAGAAATGCTCGGTGCACGTGCGGACCTGTTTATGAACGACGGTGATATGTGTGGCGCTGCGAGGTCATTTGTTGATGGACTCAAAGAGTGATTTGTGATCGGGTAGTGCCGATGCAGTTTCGATCCCCTTCCCAGCGACCCGCGACCACCACTCGCCCTTTCAGCGCCGCACGGATCTCCGAACCTCCGAGCGAAGGCTCCGGTAAAGCCTCCTCATTCTCGGATGTTGGGATGCTGGAGACGGTGGGAGTGGGCCTGTCACCTTCGATCAGCTCGCCAGCAGCATACGCCTCCATTAGCCAGGGTCTCTGGGGAGGCCTGCACCGTGTACCCTAAAAACCAAACTAAACTCTTTTGTTATATATTTCAATTTTTTTACCAGGTAAGGCCCACTTAGCTACGTAACTCTTTTGCAGAAGCGACTTGGCCACGAATGATAGCTCAACGAAGTGGCTCATCGTGTGCAAATGTACTGCATCAGTCAAATACTCAACTCATGTTTCGAAATGTGGAGGGAAAACCCGGAAAAACTTGGAGGAAAAAATCCAAGCGACCATGGGAGACACGCAAACTCAAAATACAGCAGCAGGCGTCAGGGTCGGGATCAAACCCACGACCTCCTGTAGACCACGCGAGGTAGTTAACATCTCACCACGGAGAGAGAGAGAGACACGCAAACTCCAAATATACAGCAGCAGGCGTCAGGGTCAGGATCGAACCCACGACCTCCTGTAGACCAGGCGAGGTAGTCAACATCTCACCACGGGGAGAGAGAGAGAGACATGCAAACTCCAAATATACAGCAGGCGTCGTCAGGGTCGGGGTGGAACCCACGACCTCCTGTAGACCAGGCGAGGTAGTCAACATCTCACCACGGAGAGAAGACACGCAAACTCCAAATATACAGCAGCAGGCGTCAGGGTCGGGATCGAACCCACGACCTCCTGTAGACCAGGCGAGGTAGTTAACATCTCACCACGGAGAGAGACACGCAAACTCAAATATACAGCAGGCCAGGGTCGGGATCGAACCCACGACCTCCTGTAGACCAGGCGAGGTAGTTACATCTCCTCCCCACCCTCTGCACAGGAGACCAGGCTTGTGGGCTTGAATGATCTATGTGGATGCCCATCCACAGTGGACGAAAGACAAAGATCGATAGCCTTAAGACTTTTCGGGCAAGTCTGCTGCCCAGCACCTATGAAGGCCCGCACGGCAAATGAGAAGATGGGTGGCCAGCACCGCGCCGGCCGGTTCCCCAGTGGCGATGTATCACGTCCACAAGGTACTCATTTGAGGCTGAGTCCTACGGGAGGCCCAGTAATTCAAATAATCGTCGCTGGTGTTGGCCGCGAAAGCCGCTGGCTTCGTAGCCTCGCAAACACGACCGCTCCCCACTCACTCTCACTTATAGACAACAACACACACACACTGAACACACACAAAAAAATAAAAAACAAAGGTCCCCCGAATAGCCTTAACAGACTGTTGGGGCAAGTGCTGTTAGCGAGCACCTGTGAAGGCCGAAACGGCACACGAGGGGTGGGTGGCCAACACCACGCCCGGCCGCCTTTGTCTCCCCAGTGACGATGTTTACACACCACACCAGGCACTCATTTGAGGCTGAGTCGACCTAGGGAGGCCCAGGACCGGTTCAGATAGTCGTCACTGGCGTTGGCCACGAGCGGGAATCGAACTCGGATCGCCGGGTTCGTAGCGCAGCGTAGCGCTAACCACTACACCACCGCTCCACCCTCTTTGAACACACACACACACACACACTCTGACACACACACACAATCTGACACACACACTCCATCTCGAGCCCTGATCGTTGCCTGGCAACGCGAGGGCTGCCGCAGGTTTCTACCCGCCCCCGTTTTGAGGCGAGGGCGGGGAGGGGGACCAGGTTGCCATGGCAACGGTAGTGCATCGCCCTGGCAACCGTTGCTAGAGAGATGGGTGGTTTGGCGGTGACGGTGGCACCCCCGGGGGTGAAGGGTGGGGCTATGGGATTTGGGCTTCAGAGTTAAGGGTTAGATTTAGCGGTTTAGAGTTAGGGGTTTAGAGTTAGGGGTTAGATTTAGGGTTAGATTTAGGGTTAGAGTTAGGGGTTAGATTTAGGGGTTAGTGTTAGGGTTTAGCGTTAGGGTTAGTGTTAGGGTTAGTGTTAGGGGTTAGATTTAGGGTTTAAAGTTAGGGTTAGAGTTAGGGTTAGATTTAGGGGTTAGTGTTAGGGTTTAGCGTTAGGGGTTAGTGTTAGGGTTAGTGTTAGGGGTAGTGTTAGGGGTTAGCGTTAGGGGTTTAGCGTTAGGGTTAGTGTTAGGGTTAGATTTAGGGGTAGTGTTAGGGCTTCAGAGTTATGGGTTAGAGTTAGGGGTCAGGGTTTGTTAGAGATTGGGATTATGGTTATTTCTATTAAGGATTCCAATTAGATCAGGGATAGAATTCGATTAAGGAGAAGAGTTACGGGTTCGAGTTAGGGGTACATGGTAGGGGTTTGGTTAGAATGAGGGGTATGGTTATGGTCAGGTTTAGAGTTATAGTTTTGGGGTCAGCGTTTGAGGTTAGAGTTGGGGATGCTGTTAAAGATCGGGTTAGAATTAGGGGTACGGATACATACTCTTTGATTTTTCGGTAAAGTCGCGTCGGTGAAAATAAAAATAACATAAAAATGAAAGTAACTAGAAAAATATCTTCTTGGTTCTTTCGGTAAAGTCACGTAGACAGACCTGTTCTCCACCTGAGGACGGCTGCTTGCGTTGTGGCCGAAACGTCGTGAGAATTATTTTATTATGTTTTATTTTTATTATTTATTATTTCCATTCGACGTGACTTTACCGAAAGAACCAAGAAAATGAATCCCTGCAGTCACGAAAGCTTTAAATCGAAATTTAGATAAAAATAGTAATAAATAAAAATTAAAATAACTAAATTAATCAAGAAAATANTTTTTGCTGTGGCTGTCTCTGATGGAGGTGGTTGCTTCCGAAATGCGTTTTAATTTAGTTATTTTATTTTATTTTATTATTATTTTATTTTCACCTACGTGACTTTACCGAAAGAACCAAAGAGTATGGATCCTTGCAGTCACGAAAACTTCAATTCTAGTACGGAAACGAGTTTGAGTTTCGTGCGATAATCGTGGTTTATGGACTCGGGTTCGATCCAGGTCAGAGGTGAGAGTTCGGGTGAAGAGCGAGGGATGGGGATGGCGTCTGCGTTGTAGGTGCTGCCTATCGGCGGAGGATTACATGGTGAGGGTCAGTTCGAGTCAGGGTTACGGTCAAGGTCAGCAGGGTTAAAGGTCAGGGGCTGTGTAGTGAGGGCAGTGCAGAGCCCCCCCCTAACCCCCCCCTAACTCCCCCCCTAACTCCCCCCCCTCCACCAGCTCACGTGCTGAGCGAGCCACCTTTGAAACAACTTCAAGAGGCAGAGCCCACGTTGTGGTCACGAAATATATTATTAGAGAGTGCACGTACGTGTGTTGTGTGTGTTCTGTGTGTGGTGTCTGTTTGTGGTCTGGTGTGTGTCTGTGTGTGTGTGTATGGTTTGTGTTGTGTGTGTCTGGGTGTGTCTGTGTGTGGTCTGGTGTGTGTTTGTGTCTGTGTGTGTGTCTGTGTGTGTGTTGTGTGTGTGATTTGTGTGTCTGTGTGNGTGTGTGTGTTTGTGTGTTGTGTGNGTGTCGTGTTGTGTCTGTGCNGTGTGTGTGTTTCTGTGTGTGTGTGTCTGTTTGTGTGTGTTTGTGTGTGTGTCTGTGTGTGTGTGTTTTGTGTGTCTGTGTGTGTGTGGTGTGTGTGTGTCTGTGTGTGTGTCTGTTGTGTTGTGTGTGCCCTCTGTGTGTGNGTGTGTGTGTGTGTGTGTTTGTGTGTGCGTTTGTGTGTGTGTTTGTGTGTCTGTGTGTGTCTGTGTGTGTGTGTCTGTGTGTGTCTGTTTGTGTGTCTGTGTGTGTTTGTGTGTCGTGTGTGTGTGTCTGTGTGTGATGTGTGTGTGTGTCTGTGTGTGTGTCTCTGTGTGTCTGTGTGTGTGTATGTGTTTGTGTCTGTGTGTGTCTGGGGTGTGTCTGTGTGTGTGTCTGTGTGTGTGTTTGTGTGTGTCTGTGTGTGTGTTCACATAGCCTGGCACAAGCGTGTGTACATACCGCCACTTAGTGGCGAATGGCGGTTGTTGTGGGAGCGGTGGTGCAGCGGTTAGCGACCTCGCTGCGCTACGAACCTGGCCACCCGGGTTCGATTTCCGCTCACGGCCAAAACCCAGTGACGATTATCTGAACCGGTACTGGGCCTCCCCTAGGTAGACTCAGCCTCGAATGAGTACCTGGTGCGGTGTGTAAACATCGCCACTGGGGAGACAAAGGCGGCCGGGCGTGGTGCTGGCCACCCACCCCTCGTGTGCCGTGCCGGCCTTCATAGGTGCTCGCTAACAGCACTTGCTCCAATAGTCTGCTAAGGCTACACGGGGATCTTTGTCTTGTGTATGAGTGGTTTATCGCTTGCAAGAGCACCGCCCCAACTCGTGTGCAAGCTACGTAGGGAGAACTTTGTGTCAATCATCAACACCACCACCACCACCATCATCATCAACCCTATCATCACTACTATCTTGTTTACCATCTTCACTATCATCAACCATCATCACCATCAGCACCGTGATCACCATCACCGTGATGACCATCAGAGACACAGATCCCCATATAGCCTGAACAGACTGTTGGGCAAGTGCAGTTAGCAACGCGCCCGACCGCCTTTGTCTCCCAGTGGCGATGTTTACTACACACCGCACCATGTACTCATTTGAGGCTGAGTCGACCTAGGGGAGGCCCAGTACCGGTTCAGATAATCGTCACCGGTGTTGGCCATGAGCGAGATCGATCTCGGGTCGGCTGGTTCGTAGCGCTAACCACTACACCACCGCTCCCCACACCATCACCACCCTCACCACCACCAAAGTCAAAGATCCCCCGTGTAGCCTTAACAGACAGTTGGGGCAAGTGCAGTTAGCGAGTAGCACCGATAAAGGCCGACACGAAAGCACGCGAGTGGGTGGGTTGGTCAGCAACGCGCCCGACCGCCTTTGTCTCCCTAGTGGCGATGTTTTACGCACCACCACCATCACCACCACCACCATCACCACCACCATCACCACCATCACCACCACCACCACCACAAATCACCATCGCATCGGCACGTCACCTGCCTGGATATTGTGTCACGTGTTACGTAACCCGTGACCCGCCGCTGATGTGGGACGATCACTCAGACACACACACATATCCCATGATGTTGATGCTGATGATGATGCTGATGATGGTGAGGATGATTGATGGGCCTGTTGCTGATGATGGTTTTTCTACTGCTGGAGCTGATGATGCTGATGATGATGTTGCTGCTGATGATGATGATGTTGCTGCTGCTGATGATGATGATGTTGCTGATGATGGTGAGGATGATTGATGGGCCTGTTGCTGATGATGGTTTTACTACTGCTGATTGAATAATGCTGATGATGTGAATGTTGCTGATGATGCTGCTGATGCGAATGTTGCTGCTGCTGCTGATGATGATGTTGTTGATAATGCTGTTGCTGATGATGCTGCTGCTGCTGTTGATGCGAATGTTGCTGCAGAGTGCCTACCTCGCTTCTGTCCACATTTCTCTTCATTCTCATCCATGCCTCCCCACCTACAATGCGGTCCTGGTTTTAGGAATCAGTCCGATCTTCGTTCTATCTAAATCCGATCCTGGTTTTATTTCAACTCCGATCCTGGTTTTATCTAAATCCGATCCTGGTTCTATCTCAGTTCGATCCTGGTTCTACCTCAGTTCGATCCTGGTTCTATCTGAGTCCGATCCTCGTTCTATCTCAGTTCGATCCTGGTTCTATCTGAGTCCGATCCTCGTTCTATCTCAGTTCGATCCTGGTTTTATCTCAATCCGATCCTGGTTCTATCTCAATCCGATCCTGGTTTTATCTCAATCCGATCCTGGTTCTACCTCAATCCGATCCTGGTTCTATCTCAATCCGATCCTGGTTCTATCTCAATCCGATCCTGGTTCTATCTCAATCCGATCCTGGTTCTATCTCAATCCGATCCTGGTTCTATCTCAGTCCGATCCTGGTTCTACCTCAATCCGATCCTGGTTCTATCTCAATCCGATCCTGGTTCTATCTCAATCCGATCCTGGTTTTACTCAATCCGATCCTGGTTCTATCTCAATCCGATCCTGGTTCTACTCAATCCGATCCTGGTTCTACTCAATCCGATCCTGGTTCTATCTCAATCCGATCCTGGTTCTACTCAATCCGATCCTGGTTTATCTCAATCCGATCCTGGTTCTACCTCAATCCGATCCTGGTTCTATCTCAATCCGATCCTAGTTCTACCTCAATCCGATCCTAGTTCTACCTCAATCCGATCCTGGTTCTACTCAATCCGATCCTGGTTCTACCTCAATCCGATCCTGGTTCTACCTCAATCCGATCCTGGTTCTACTCAGTCCGATCCTGGTTCTCTCAATCCGATCCTGGTTCTACCTCAATCCGATCCTGGTTCTATCTCAATCCGATCCTGGTTCTACTCAGTTCGATCCCAGATTCACATCCTCCTCAATCCGCGTCGCGTGCAGAGTGAGTGCCGCGCGCTTGGCTCGCGGAGCAGCAGAGAGGGGGAGGGGGTGGGGGGAGGGCGGGCGAGGGGGGGAGGGGGGGTGGAGGGGGGGCGAGTGATGAGGGGAGACCCCCCCCCAGCCCCCGCCCCCCACACAACCCCCCCGCCCCCACCTTCATCCTCTCAGATGTATAATGAAACACCGACATAGCGAGAGAGAGACACACACAACAAAGATAAAGACCCCCGTGTAGCCTTAACAGACTGTTGGGGCAAGTGCTGTTAGCGAGCAGCACCTGTGAAGGCCGGCACGGCACACGAGGGGGGGGGTGGCCAGCACCACGCCCGGACGCCTTTGTCTTCCCCAGTGGCGATGTTTACTACACACCGCACAAGGTTACTCATTTAAGGCTGAGTCGACCTAGGGGAGGCCCGGGACCGGTTCAGATAATCGCCACGCTGGGTGTTGTTGGTGGCCGTGAGCGGGAATCGCCGTCGGGTTCTGCTGCAGCGCGCTAACCACTGCGCCACCGCTCCGCCCTGCCACCACTCACAATCTTGAACTGTGTCCTGGCCACGCAGAGATCACCCCGGCTACAGGAGTCTGAGACCCGATCTGTGCGTCTCTCTCTCTCGGAGATGTTAACTACCTCGCCTGGTCTACAGGAGGTCGTGGGTTCGATCCCGACCCTGACGCCTGCTGTATATTTTGAGTTTGCGTCTCTCTCTCTCCCGTGGTGAGATGTTAACTACCTCGCCTGGTCTACAGGAGGTGGTGGGTTCGATCCCGACCCTGACGATGCCTGCTGCTGTATATTTGAGTTTGCGTCTCTCTCTCCGGGGTGAGATGTTGACTACCTCACCTGGTTAAATCGTGGGTTACCCCGACGCTGGTATTGATCTGCGTGTCTCTGTCGGTGGATTTCTCTCCGGGTCCTCCGGCTTCTACCCCTCCACATTAAAAATCGACGTCACGCGTTCACAGTATTAGGCTGCTGCTATATATCCCAACGTGGCGATGATGATGATGATGATCCCACTTTGGTGAGCTGTCATTTGTGATGTCCAGGTGGCTTCAGAAAACAGGCTACGTAGCAGTTCAGTGGGTGGCCTGACCTGACAAATAAAACAAAAGTTTTTTTTACACAGACACGAGTGTGGAACTCAATGGAGCGGTGGCGCAGTGGTTAGCGCACCGCGCTACGAACCCAGTGGCCTGAGTTCGATTCCGGGCCACGGCCGACGACATCAGTGATAACCCAGCGGTGCCGAGTGACCACCCGAGCCACTAGGCTGACTCTGGTCTCTGTGTGAGTCTACAGGTCTCTGTGTGAGTCTGTGGATCTCTGTGAGTCTGTGGATCTCTTGTGAGTCTGTGGGTCTCTGTGTGAGTCTACAGGTCTCTGTCAGGGAATAAGGGTCTATGTGTGAGTCTATAGGTCTCTGTGTGAGTCTGTGGGTCTCTGTGTGAGTCTATGGGTCTCTGTGTGAGTCTATGGGTCTCTGTGAGTCTACAGGTCTCTGTGCAAGTCTGTGGTCGATCATCCATCAATCTTTGGTGCAATTGCGTGATTTGTGAATTGCTACGGGATGGGGTGAAGGGGGGGGGGTGGGGTTGGAGGGGGGTCGTTGTGGGGGGGGGAGCGTGGGAATCTGTAGAAATCTGCCACCAGGCCACGTGACCGAGCCGGTCTGCAGACGAGAATTCACAAACTACGCTTGGCGGAACGCAGACAATGGTCGACTGAAGGGGTGGTGGTGGTGGGTGGGGGCTGTGTGGGGGAGGGGCCGGGGAGGGTGGGGTCAACGGGGGTGGGGGGGGGGTCTTGTCTTCCAAAGACACTAAGCTCTTAGTGTGTCAACAAAGCCTTATTTACCTGCTTACAATCGTAGGTGGTGAACGGGTCAGCTAACCTGGCCGATCATTCGCAACCACAATGCTCGCCACCGTGCAATGGGGTGGCCGCGTGATTGAATGAGTAAGTGAATGAATGAATTATTAATGAAGCATTTTTTTGTATAATTCCCCGTTTAACCCTTCGCTCAGACAACATTCCCAGCCGCTGTGAATGAATGAATGGGGCGAGTGGGCGAATGAAATTTTGCAGATCGCGCCGGGGAGAATGGCACCGAGTCTCGGACGCACCACGCAAGGAACGAAACGCACGAACGAGGAATTGGCGGTGCACGGAGGGATCGAGAGGGGGTGGGANGGGGAATGAATGAACGAATGAGAGAGAGAACGAATGAACGGAGCGGTGATGAACGAACTGAATGCGCGTCTATTAACATTTGAAGATTTGTATAATTTTATTTATATATTTAAAATAAATGTATTATCATTTTGAGAAGGGAATGGAAAGCAGACCCAGGGTTTGGTGAAATTCACAGATTCTCGATTCGGTGGGGGGGGGGGGGGGTGCAGGGGGGGGGTGANGGGGGGGGGGGGGGGCAGGGGGAGGGTAGGGGGGGGGTCAGGGGGAGGGTAGTGAAGGGGGTCAGGGGGTGGGTTAGTGAAGGGGGTCAGGGGGAGGGTTAGTGAAGGGGGGGGTCAGGGGGAGGGTAGTGAANGGGGGGGGGAATCGGGGGGGGGGTAGTAGTGGGGGGTGAAGCTGAAGGCAACGACGTCATCTGCTCTGAGCTCCGAAATCTTGCAAACACACACGCGCACGTGCACGCGTGTAACATGCGTGTAGCATGCGTATGCACAAGTATCCATATGCACGCATATACATGCATCCGTGCATCCGTTCGCGTGTCGTATATATGCACGCAATAATGTTTGCGTGTTCCAAATATCCAAATATATATCGGCAAACACACGTACTGAGCTGTAGATGGGGTTCCATGCGTGGGAGCGGTGGTGCAGCGGTTAGCGCGCTGCGGTGTGAATCGACCATAAGCCCGAGTTCGATTCCCGCTCACGACCACCCACCAACACCAAGTGGCGATTATCTGAACCGGCCCTGGGCCTCCCTTAGGTCGACTCAGCCTCAAATGTGTACCCGGTGCGGTGTGTAGTAAACATCGCCACTGGGGAGACAAAGGCGGTCGGGCGTGGTGATGGTCACCCCACCCCCCTCGTGGAACTTCATAGGCGCTAGTCGCTAACAGCACTTGCCCGAAAAGTATGCGGAGGCTATACGGGGGCCTTTGTCTTTATCGTCTTCATACGTCGCTTGCGTCCATACAAAGACATGCGCACGTAACCGCGCGCGAGCCGACAGCGTTACCCTACGATCAGCTACAACATCATCATCATCGTCATCATCTCCGTGGCTTGGTCATCATCACCATCGTCATTTGATCGTCGCTTTCGCGACCGATATCAACCATGATAGAGGATTTTGGGGTGTTAGATCGCGTAAATATATAAATGTTGTGTCGTTAAACCCGCCACCACCCGACACAGCCAATTAGTAAGGGTTCGTGTCACGTCAACAGAACGTGGACAATTCGTGACTAGTACAGCACTAGTGTGTAGTGTAGTGTATATATAGTAGTGTATAGTAGTGTGTAGTGTAGTGTATAGTGTAGTGTATAGTGTAGTGTATAGTGTAGTGTGTGTATAGTGTAGTGTATAGTTTGGTGTATAGTGTAGTGTATAGTATAGTGTATAGTAGTGTATAGTGTAGTGTATAGTAGTGTATAGTGTAGTGTGTAGTAGTGTATAGTGTAGTGTATAGAGTGTATAGTGTAGTGTATAGTAGTGTAT
This sequence comes from Lethenteron camtschaticum, assembly GCA_018977245.1. Classification (NCBI taxonomy): domain Eukaryota; kingdom Metazoa; phylum Chordata; class Hyperoartia; order Petromyzontiformes; family Petromyzontidae; genus Lethenteron; species Lethenteron camtschaticum. The sequence goes on from MU249630.1 coordinate 5,905,733, forward strand.
AGTGTAGTGGTGAGTGTGTTGGTGAGCGTGTTGGTGAGCGTGTTGTGTGTTGGTGAGTGTGTTGGTGAGTGTGTGTGTGTTGGTGAGTGTGTTGGTGAGTGTGTGGTGAGCGTGTTGGTGAGCGTTTGTGAGTGTGTTGGTGAGTGTGTTGGTGTGTTGGTGAGCGTGTTGGTGAGCGTGTTGGTGAGCGTTTTGGTGAGTGTGTTGGTGAGTGCGTTGGTGAGCGTTTTGGTGAGTGTGTTGGTGAGTGTGTTGGTGAGTGTGTTGGTGTGTGTGTTGGTGAGTGTGTTGATGAGTGTGTTGGTGAGCGTTTTGGTGAGCGTGTTGGTGAGCGTGTTGGTGAGTGTGTTGGTGAGTATGTTGGTGTGTTGGTGAGTGTGTTGGTGAGTGTGTTGGTGAGTGTGTTGGTGTATTGGTGAGTGTGTTGGTGAGTGTGTTGGTGAGTGGTGAGTGTGTTGGTGAGTGTGTTGGTGAGTAGGTGAGTGTGTGAGTGTGTTGGTGAGTTGGTGGGTGAGTGTGTTGGTGAGTGTGTTGGTGTGTTGGTGAGTTGGTGAGTATGTTGGTGGGTGAGTCGTGTGTTGGTGAGTGTGTTGGTGTGTGGTGAGTGTGTTGGTGTGTTGGTGAGCTGGTGAGTGTGTGGTGAGTGTGTGAGTGTGTGAGTTGGTGAGTGTGTTGGTGAGTGTGTTGGTGAGTGTGTGAGTGTGTTGGTGTGTTGGTGAGTGTGTTGGTGAGTATGTTGGTGTGTTGGTGAGTGTGTTGGTGAGTGTGTGTGTTGGTGAGTGTTGGTGAGTATCTGGTGAGTGTGTTGGGTGAGCGAGGTGGTGTGTGGTGAGTTGGTGAGTGGTGAGTGGTGAGNGAGTGTGAGTTGTGGTGAGTGTGTGTGTTGGTGAGTGGTGAGTGTGTTGGTGAGCGTGTTGGTGAGTGTGTTGGTGTGTTGGTGAGTGTGTTGGTGTGTTGGTGAGTGTGTTGGTGTGTATGTTGGTGAGCGTGTTGGTGTGTTGGTGAGTGTGTTGGTGAGTGAGTGTGTGTCTCAGAAGCCTCCTACCCATGGGAGGTGATGAGCGGGTCGAGGAGGAGACGCGTTCAGTCGCAGCAGCAGCAGCAGCTCAAGGGGATCAGATTAGAGGTGGGGGGGGGGGTCCCCTTAGCCCCCTAAGAGGGGGAGGGGAGGGGCTCTCCTTAAGCCCGCTAGGAGCCGCCCTGTCCCATGTCACACCCCCCCACCTCGACATCACTCAGGTCGAGGGTGCCGATCATTGCTACAACGCTGTGGGTTCTCATGAGATTGTCTTTTCCGAGACCAAGGTGCTCTGCAAACCCTCTGGCTACCATCAGAGGTTTGTGCACGAAGCCATCGAGATATACAAACATAGACATAGCTTCAACCGTGATGATGGGTACAAACTGAGTAATCATTGGAAAGATGTTATTAACCATGTAAAAAAGATTTAACTACACATATTTGTACCATCTTATCTGACAGGTACTATTCTATTTCGATTTAAAGCTTTCGTGACTGCAGGGATTCATCTTCTTGGTTCTTTCGGTAAACTCACGTAGAAGGGAAGTAATAAAATAATGAAAATAAAACATAATAAATAATTCTCACGACGTTTGTGGCCGAAACGTCGTGAGAATTATTTTATTATGTTATATTTTTATTATTTTATTACTTCCCTTCTACGTGACTTTACCGAAAGAACCAAGAAGATGAACGTCGTGATTTGTATTATTTTATTTCTATAATCCGTATTATTTATTTATTTGTACCTACGTGCCTTTACCGAAAAAACCTAAGAGTACTCACTCAGGGGACCATTGACTCACTCAGGGGACGTGACCTCAATCGGGGTATGCTGACCTCAGGGGTCGTGACCTCTCTCAGGAGACCACTTACCTCACTCAGGGGTAGTGACCTCTCTCAGGAGACCACTTACCTCACTCAGGGGTCGTGACCTCTCTCAGGAGACCACTTACCTCACTCAGGGGTCGTGACCTCTCTCAGGAGACCACTTACCTCACTCAGGGGGTCGTGACCTCTCTCAGGAGACCACTTACCTCACTCAGGGGTCGTGACCTCTCTCAGGAGACCTCCGGGGTGGTGACCCCACTCGGAGGCCGTGAGCCCGTGACCTCACTCAACGGACCGTGACCTCTATCAGGAGACCACTGACCTCACCCAGGAGCCCGTGACGATCTCTCGCAGGGGCCGTGAGTGCGAGGAGGGGGTGGTGGGTTCGGGGATCAGGGGGGGGATTAGGAGGCGAGGGGACAGAGCGGAGCTTAGAGTCTGAGGGTGGAAGCAGCAAATGTCTGGTAATTAACACTGTACTGCAACAAGGATCACAACAACAATCACAACAAAATCACAGCAACAACAATCACAGCAACAACAATCACAACAACAACAATCACAACAAAAATCACAACAACAATCACAGCAACAACAATCACAACAATAATCACAGCCACAACAATCACAATAACAACAACAATCACAACAACAATCACAGCAACAACAATCACAACAACAACAATCACAGCAACAACAATCACAATAACAACAACACTCACAACAACAATCACAACAACAATCACAACAATAACAATCACAGCAACAACAATCACAACAACAACAATCACAACAACAATCACAGCAACAACAATCACCTGAGGACGGCTGCTTGCGTTGTGGCTGAAACGTCGTGAGAATTTATTTTATTGCTTAATTTTTATTATTTTATTATTTCCCTTCTACGTGACTTTACCGAAAGAACAAGAAGATAAATCCCTGCAGTCACGAAAGCTTTAAATCGAAAAATGAGTGACAAACGGTACTCACCAGTGACTCACGGCCTACCCGTACCCGGCCGCACCAGGGTCGCAAACGGCTACCCGTACCCGGCTGGTACCCGGCTACCCGTACCCGGCTGGGTACAGGTAGCCGGGTATCGGTAGGGTACGAGTATCGGGTACCTGGTTGCGACCTCTGGTCCACGATCCGACACGAGAGATAGAGGAACTTCCGTGTAGATATCAAGATGGGCGGCGATTCGAGCGCTCTCCACATCGCGAGCGTGAAAGCTCCGATGTCTGGGGAGATCATTCTGGCTGCGTAGGAATCTCAACGAACTTGAAGGGCACCTTTTTAAAATCCTTTATATTAAGTTCACTTGCTTGCTTGCTTGCGCGCTTACGACCGTGCAAATCTTTCGGTCGTTTTTTAACCAACTTTCCGTGATCCAATCGAGCTGACATTTTGCACACAGACTCGTTGTGCGTGACAATTTATTTTCGTGAAAATTTTTTTTCTCCAAAATGTTACACTTGTTAGGAAAAAATAATTATATTTAATTACCAATTGCTTAATGGTGGCAGGTAATCATCTGACCCATAGGTGGCAGCCATCTCAAGCCAGAGGACGAGAGGACTCTAGCCGCCACGCATATGAAGGATTTAGAGTGAAAAACTTTGTTTTTACGGGTTAATTTTTTGTACCAGTTGAAAGGGTAAAAACCTATTACTATATTTTGCCACTGGTAAAGGAGATGTCTCATAGTGTAAATGCTTACCCCGAGCTCTCAATACTCTAGTGCGCTGTTTTTTGAGTTGTACGCCTTTTGGCGTCGTCTGGTCCAACACCAATGGAGACTAGGCTCTAAGAAAAGCTGTCTCGGGTGTGGACCAATCAACTTCAAGGACAGTGCATATCATCATTATCAGAGTTGTTTCTTTTTGTTTTCATTTTGACTGCTTGTGTTGTGGTTATTGCAAACATGATGCCTTGTATAAAGGTGTCAGTTTTTGTACCAGTTGAAAGGGTAAAAACCTATCACTATTTTTTGCCACTGGTAGAGGAGATGTCTCATAGTGTTGGAGGGCACCCCAGTGCCAGCTGTCCCTGTGGGGTACATGGTGACTCAGCACTGTCCCTGCATGATGGGGGCATCGGTGGCGATGATTGTTCGCCTGTCAACCGCTTATCAGTGCCTGGCCTTAGGGGCCGTCCATAAATGACGTCACGCGATTATGGACGATTTTTTGACCCCCCCCCCTCGTCACACGGCGTCACAAAAAGTCAGACCCCCCCTCAAATATGGCGTCACAAAGCTCTGCCCCCCCCCCCCAAAATAAAACATGTTTCAAATCGCTTTAAACTATTGTCATTGTAGTGCGTATTTAATGTGCACTCTGATGTTGTAGAAAACATTTATTAAAAAGTCTAATTAAGTAGAACGTGTTGTCTATATTTATTTAAAGTTGCGCATTTTGATGTGACGTCACATTTCTCACCCCCCTCGTCACACATCGTCACAAACGTCTGCCCCCCCCCAGGTGCGTGACGTCATTTATGGACGGCCCCTTTTACCCTTATTGCTCACCCCGTGCCGTTATAAATCTCGACGTTCATCCCGCAAAGTCCCATCACAAAGGAGAAACACAAACAAAGAGACATTTTATTTTTGTGCCCGTATAGAAACGACCCGTACGCCGTATGGACCTAAAAACTCAAACTTCCCCTGCACAACAACACGGGGTAGCCGTGTGGTTGACGGCTACGCGATCCGGGATATGTCTGGATATTTCAATTGGTAAGCAATTTAAGCAATTAGTAATTATTTTTTTTTTTAATCCCTAAACAGTGTAAAATTTTGGAAAAAAATTTTCACGAAAATTAATTGTCACGCACAACGAGTCTGTGTGCAAAATGTCAGCTCGATTGGATCACGGGAAGTGGGTTAAAAAACGACGAAAGATTTGCACGGTCGCAAGCAAGCAAGCGAACTTAATATAAAGGATTTAAAAAATTAATAAAAATAAAATAAAAATCACGACGTTTCGGAGGCAACACAAGCTTCCGTCTGCAGGTGGAACCGTCACAGCACAATTGCTGTATCAAGTAAGAGAAATTCCAAGAAAACAGTCCTTGTCTATATACACTATACACTACACTATACACTACACTATGGCTCCTCCCACCTCAACCAGTATATATACAGGAATGTTTTCTTGGAATTTCTCTCACTTGATACAGCAATCGTGCTGTGACGGTTCCACCTGCAGACGGAAGCTTGTGTTGCCTCCGAAACGTCGTGATTTTTATTTTATTTTTTATTAATTTTAATTTTTTAAATCCTTTATATTAAGTTCGCTTGCTTGCGACCGTGCAAATCTTTCGTCGTTTTTTAACCCACTTCCCGTGATCCAATGAGCTGACATTTTGCACACAGACTCGTTGTGCGTGACAATTTATTTTCGTGAAAATTTTTTCCAAAATTTTACACTTTTTAGAGAATTTTTAAAAAATATTTAATTACCAATTGCTTAATACTGACAATCATCTGACCCATAGGTGGCAGCCATCTCAAGCCNGAGGACGAGAGGACTCTAGCCGCCACGCATATAAAGGATTTATAGTGAAAAACTTTGTTTTTACGGGTAATTTTTTTAAATCCTTTATATTAAGTTCNCTTGCTTGCTTGCTTACGACCGTGCAAATCTTTCTGTCGTTTTTTAACCCACTTCCCGTGATCCAATCGAGCTGACATTTTGCACACAGACTCGTTGTGCGAGACAATTAATTTTCGTGAAATTTTTTCTCCAAAATTTTACACTTTTTAGAAAATTTTTAATATTTAATTACCAATTGCTTAATACTGGCAGACAATCATCTGACCCATAGGTGGCAGCCATCTCAAGCCAGAGGACTAGAGAACTCGAGCCGCCACGCATATAAAGGATTTAGAGTGAAAAACTTTGTTTTTACGGGTTAATTTTTTACCTACGTGACTTTACCGAAAACCTAAGAATATGTCTGGCTATGTCTGGGTGTGCCAACACCACGCCCGGTCCGTCTTTGTCTCCCCAGCGGACAGACATCTACCCACGCGCCGTGCCGCGCGTTCACTCGAGGCGGGTCCGTGACCGGTGACCGGCAGCCGTGACCGGGTCACCGGGTCACCGGGTCATCAGGTCGTCGTCGGTGGTTGTGGCCACGAGTTGGATTCGACACCAACTCGCCCCGAGCCACCCACGACCCACGTGCGAGAAATAAACTCGCCTCCCTTACCAAGATGGCCGCCGAGGGGTGGGGACAACTTTGTGGTGACGTCACGCGCGTTGTTTTTTTTTACTTTTGTGTAAAAAAAAAACACAAAAATTTGACGTAAGCCAGCGGCAGTCCTCATTTTCACGTTTCGCTCCACCGGTTTATAAATAAAAAAAAACCGAAAAAAAATCTGTTAAATATTTATTGACACCGCAGAAATCCGATGACCTACAAAGCGCTTCATTTAGTGTTCGGACATCCCCCCCCACCCCACAAACGCCGCCGGCCATTGGCCCGCGGTCACGTGCTNCCCCGCGCCTCGTCCAATGAGAGCGCGGCATTGCCCCCCCCACCACCGCTTATCCGCATTGGGATTCGTAAGCGGTCACTTGGTGGCTTCGAGAAGAACGCCATCGAAGCTGTTGGCGGCCTTTGACGGCCTCGCCCGCAGCCATCGCCGCCGCCTCTCGCCCTCCCGCTCGAGTGGACGAGCAGCCTCCCACCCGCACCCTCCGCGCCAACTCCGGCGGACGTCCTCNGCCCTGTCACGGTAACGGCGAGACGCGAACACAACGAACCCGCGGCTTTCGCGGCCTCTGTTGAGTAACGCGAGCGCCCATTGGCTGAGCCGCCTCCTCCCCACCCCTCCCCCCGGCCGCGGTGACGTCACCGGCCATGTGTGACAGCCAGCAGCAGGCTCTGTCTACTGCTGCGTGACACCAGCAGCAGGCTCTGTCTACTGCTGCGTGACACCAGCAGCAGGCTCTGTCTACTGCTGCGTGACACNAGCAGCAGCAGGCTCTGTCTACTGCTGCGTGACACCAGCAGCAGGCTCTGTCTACTGCTGGTGACACCAGCAGCAGGCTCTGTCTACTGCTGGTGACACCAGCAGCAGGCTCTGTCTACTGCTGGTGACACCAGCAGCAGGCTCTGTCTACTGCTGTGTGACACCAGCAGCAGGCTCTGTCTACTGCTGCGTGCNACCAGCAGCAGGCTCTGTCTACTGCTGTGTGACCAGCAGCAGGCTCTGTCTACTGCTGCGTGACACCAGCAGCAGGCTCTGTCTACTGCTGCGTGACACCAGCAGCAGGCTCTGTCTACTGCTGCGTGACACCAGCAGCAGGCTCTGTCTACTGCTGTGTGACACCAGCAGCAGGCTCTGTCTACTGCTGCGTGACACCAGCAGCAGGCTCTGTCTCCTGCTGCGTGACACCAGCAGCAGGCTCTGTCTACTGCTGCGTGACACCAGCAGCAGGCTCTGTCTACTGCTGCGTGACACCAGCAGCAGGCTCTGTCTACTGCTGCGTGACACCAGCAGCAGGCTCTGTCTCCTGCTGCGTGACACCAGCAGCAGGCTCTATCTACTGCTGGTGACACCAGCAGCAGGCTCTGTCTACTGCTGCGTGACACCAGCAGCAGGCTCTGTCTACTGCTGGTGACACCAGCAGCAGGCTCTGTCTCCTGCTGCGTGACACCAGCAGCAGGCTCTGTCTACTGCTGGTGACACCAGCAGCAGGCTCTGTCTACTGCTGGTGACACCAGCAGCAGGCTCTGTCTACTGCTGCGTGACANCAGCAGCAGGCTCTGTCTACTGCTGCGTGACACCAGCAGCAGGCTCTGTCTACTGCTGGTGACACCAGCAGCAGGCTCTGTCTACTGCTGCGTGACACCAGCAGCAGGCTCTGTCTACTGCTGCGTGACACCAGCAGCAGGCTCTGTCTACTGCTGCGTGACACCAGCAGCAGGCTCTGTCTACTGCTGCGTGACACCAGCAGCAGGCTCTGTCTACTGCTGCGTGACACCAGCAGCAGGCTCTGTGTACTGCTGCGTGACACCAGCAGCAGGCTCTGTCTACTGCTGTGTGACACCAGCAGCAGGCTCTGTCTACTGCTGGTGACACCAGCAGCAGGCTCTGTCTACTGCTGTCGTGACACCAGCAGCAGGCTCTGTCTACTGCTGGTGCCGCAGCAGGCTCTGTCTACTGCTGCGTGACACCAGCAGCAGGCTCTGTCTACTGCTGCGTGACACCAGGCAGGCTCTGTCTCCTGCTGCGTGACACCAGCAACAGGCTTTGTCTACTGCTGCGTGACACCAGCAACAGGCTCTGTCTACTGCTGCGTGCCTGCAGCAGGCAGGGTCTATCTAGCAGTATTTAGTCAGCAAGGTTATATATATGTATAGATATGTACGCGATCTAACCAGAAAAAAACCTCTTTTATGGTTGGTACTCTCTGGTTTTTTCGGTAAAGTCACGTGGGTAAAAAAAGAATAAAAAATGAAAACAACTAAATTTAATCTCACGACGTTTCGGAAGCAACACAAGCATCCGTCATCAGGTGTGACCGCTCCAGCAAAATGAAAATAACTAGATTAAATAATAATAAATAAAAATGAAAATAACTAAATTAAATCAAGAAATGTTTTTTGCTGTGGCTGTCCTACCTGATGACAGAGGCTTGTGTTGCTTTCGAAACGTCGTGATGAAATTTTGTTTTTTATATTTTATACCACGTGACTTTACCGAAAAAACAATGAGTATGGATCCCGCAGTCACGAAAACTTAAATCTAAAACTTTTATGGTTGACATTGGGCACGATAGTCAAACTACGTGTTTTAAACAAGGCTAACAACACTCCATTAACTAAACTACTTTTTGATAATTGTTTTTTATCCTTCCATCTGGCAACAAAACTGACACCTTTTTTACAAGGAGTCGTGTTTGCATAGACCACAATACCTGCAGTCGTAATGCAAACAAAACACATAACTCTGATAATAATATGCACTGTCCTTGAAGTTGATTGGTCCACACCCGAGACAGCTTTCCTTAGAGCCTAGTCTCACATGGCGTCATCTGGTGTGAATTCTTGATGGTAGTGACGACGATGACGACGACGATGATGACGATGATGATGATGACGATGACGACAATGGCGACGACGATGACATCATCATCGTCGATAACGATGACGACGATGATGACGATGACCATGACGATAACGATGACGACGACATCATCATCATCGTCGTCGTCGACAGTGACGATGATGACAGTGACGATGATGACGATGACCATGACGATAACGATGACGACGATGATGATGACGACGACGATGATGACAGTGACGACGATGATGATGACGACGATGACGATGATAATCTCCCAACGCGTTGCACGAGTCGAGTCCCAAGCTGCTGCACCTTCCTCGCCCGTCCCCTCGCAGGACCGAGTCATGAGCCGGTGAGGCTGTCGCCATGGAGACGGACGACATCACCTTCGTGACGGAGGAGGTGGAGAGCGGTTACCACGGTTACGCGGAGACCCCGGCGGCGTGGATGTGGGGGCGCCCCCCCGCCGGGCCTCCCCTCCCCGGGGCCGGGGGGAGGGGAGGGGGGGAGGAGGTGCACAGGAAACGGCGACCTCGGGCCACGGCGACCCCGACAGGAAGGGAAAGAGACCCGGTGAGATGGGAGCCTGAGTCTGGCTCCGTGAGCCTCGGTGATTGACACTGAACCCTGTGGGAGCCTTAGCCTGGCTCAGTCAGCCTCGGTGTGACACTGAACCCTGTGGGAGCCTTAGCCTGGCTCAGTGAGCCTAGGTGTGACACTGAACCCTGTGGGAGCCTTAGCCTGGCTCAGTGAGCCTCGGTGTGACACTGAACCCTGTGGGAGCCTTAGCCTGGCTCAGTCAGCCTCGTGTGACACTGAACCCTGTGGAGCCTTAGCCTGGCTCAGTGAGCCTCGGTGATTGACACTGAACCCTGTGGGAGCCTTAGTCTGGCTCTGTGAGTCTCGGTGATTGACACTGAACCCTGTGGGAGCCTTAGTCTGGCTCCGTGAGCCTCAGTGATTGACACCGAACCTTGTGGAGTCTCAGTCTGGCTCCGTGAGCCTCAGTGATTAACACTGCACCCTGTGGGAGCCTTAGTCTGGCTCTGTGAGCCTCGGTGATTGACAATGAACCCTGTGGGAGCCTTAGTCTGGCTCTGTGAGCCACAGTGATTGACACTGAACCCTGTGGGAGTCTGAGCCTGGCTCCGTGAGCCTCGGTGATTGACACTGAACCTATGGAGCCTGAGTCTGGCTCTGTGAGCCTCGGTGATTAACACTGAACCTTGTGGGAGTCTCAGTGATTAACACTGAACCCTATGGGAGCCTGAGTCTGGCTCCGTGAGCCTCGTGATTGATAATGAGCCCTATAGGAGCCTGAGTCTGGCTCTGTGAGCCTCGGCGATTGACACTGAACCCTGTGGGAGCCTGAGTCTGGCTCTGTGAGCCTCGGTGATTGACAGTCTGTTTGGGCTACACGATGGATCTGTGCGTGCGCGCGCTGCGCTATGAACACGGTAACTCAGGTTCGATTCCCGCTCACGGCCAACACCAGTGACGATANCTGAACCGGTCCTGGGCCTCCCCTAGGTNGACTCAGCCTGAAATGCGTACCCGGTGCGGTGTGTAAACATCGCCACTGGGAGACAAAGGCGGTCGGCGTGGTGCTGGCCACCCACCCCTCGTGTGCCGTTCCGGCCTTCATAGGTGCTCGCTAACAGCACTTGCCCCTACAGCCTGTTAAGGCTATACGGGGGATCTTTATCTTTGTGTGCGCGTGTGTGTGTGTTGGCAGGCCGGCGTACCTGCATTACTACACGGAGGCTCACGCTCGAGTCCGCCGCCTGCACCCGGAGCTGCCGCGCTCGGAGATCAACCGGCGCGTGAGCGAGGGCTGGCGCCGGCTGGCGGTGGGGAGCGCGACGTGTACCTGCAGCGCGCGCACGCCGAGAGGCGCGTGCCGTGAGACTCGCACGCAGACTCGCGTGAGGCTCGCTACAGAGAGGCTCATGAACAGAGACTCACATAGAGACTCGCGTAGAGACTCGCACAGAGAGACTCGCTACAGAGACTCACACGGACTCACGTAGAGACTCGCACAGAGAGNCTCATGAACAGAGACTCGCACGGACTCGCGTAGAGCCTCGCTACAGAGAGACTCATGAACAGAGACTCACACGGACTCAATTAGAGACTCGCACAGAGAGACTCATGAACAGAGACTCGCACGGACTCGCGTAGAGCCTCGCTACAGAGAGACTCTGAACAGAGACTCACACGGACTCAAGTAGAGACTCGCACAGAGAGACTCATGAACAGGACTCGCACGGACTCAAGTAGAGACTCGCACNGAGGACTCGAACAGAGACTCACACGGACTCACGTAGAGACTCGCACAGAGAGACTCTGAACAGAGACTCACACGGACTCACGTAGAGACTCGCACAGAGAGACTCATGAACAGAGACTCACACGGACTCACGTAGAGACTCGCACAGAGAGACTCATGAACAGAGACTCACACAGACTCGCACGCAGACTCGCGTAGAGACTCGCGCATAGAGAGAGACTCATGAACAGAGACTCACACGGACACNTAGAGACTCGCACAGAGAGACTCGAACAGAGACTCACACGGACTCACGTAGAGACTCGCACAGACACGTACTCACACGGATTCGCACAGAGACACGCGCACAGAGAGACACGCACAGACTCACACGGACACAGACTCGCACAGACACACGCACAGAGAGACACGCACGGACTCACAGAGACACGACTCGCACAGAGAGACTCGCGCACAGGCCTACACGCAGAAACTCGTAAACAGAGATTTGCACGCGCACAAACCCGCACACGTACGCACGCGTACACACGGACACGTTACCACCACCGTCATCGCCAGCACTGACCGCGTGTCCTGTGTCCCGCACGCCCCTCGCTCCTCCGCTGCCCCCCACAGTCCACGCCCACCACCGCGGGGGGGCCCTGTCCGTGTCCGCGGCCCCTCCCCGAGCCCCCACTTCCTCGCCCTCCCTGGCTTCCGCCGCATCCTCCGCGATCCGTCTACCTCGTCATCCCGGCGGCGGCGGGAGGGGGGGGCAAGGGGGTTGGCGCGGGGCCCCGGGACAGCGGGAGGGCGGTGCGGTGGCCGGGGTCAGGTGCCCGCGTGGGAGGAGGCGGCGGTCGGAGGTGAGAGGGCGGTGACCTCCACGTGACCCCGTGACCTCCGCGTGACCCCGTGACATGGTTGCCAACTTGACGTCGTCGTAGCAGCATCATCTTCGCAAGGACGTAGTCATCATCATCGCTATCATCATCACAAATTGTTACCGTCATCAACGTCGCCACCATCACCACCATCACACCACCCGTCAAAGTCAAAGGTCCCCCTATAGCCTGTAACAGGCTGTTGGGCAAGTGCTGTTAGCGAGCACCTATTAAGGCCGGCACGGCGCACGAGGTGGTTGGGTTACCAGCACGACGCCCGGCCGCCTTTGTCTCCCCAGTGGTGACGTTTACACACCGCTACACCAGGTACTCATTTGAGGCTGAGTCGATCTCGGGGAGGCCCAGGACCGGTTCAGACAATATGTAAGTTTCTCCTGCAACATTAAATACGCACTACGATGACAATAGTTTAAAGTGATTCGAAGCATGTTTTATTTTGGGGGAGGGGGCAGAGCTTTGTGACTTCATATTTGAGGGGGGGGGGTCTGACTTTTTGTGACGCCGTGTGACGAGGGTGGGGGGGGGTAAAAAATCGTCAAAAATCGCGTGACGTCATTTATGGACGGGCCCCTATGTTGAACCTCTTTCGCACCGTGCCGGGGTCGAACCCACGACCTCCTGCGTACCAGGCGGAGTTAGCGTCTCGTCACGCCCCATCGCCGCCATCCCGGCCTCATGGCGTGTGGCGCGTGTCTCTGCGCGTGCGTGCGACGTCACAGCCGTGGTGGAGGCCGACGCTGCTACCCAGAGTGCCGTGCAGAGCGTCCTGGTGTCACCGCCGGGGAGCGGCTCGGAGAGGGCCTCGGCACCACCCCATCCTCGTGCGTCACACCAACCCCGCGCGGCACACGACAAAGACCCCCGCCCCCGTGTAGCCTCAACAGACTGTAGGGGCAAGTGCTGTTAGCGAGCGGCACCTATAAAGGCCGGCACGGCGCACGAGGGGGTGGGTGGCCAGCACCACGCCGGCTGTGTTTGTCTCCCCAGTGGCGATGTTTACTACACACCGCACCAGGTACTCGTTTGAGGCCGAGTCGACCTAGGGGAGGCCCAGGAGCGCTTTAAATAATCGTCACCGCTGGTATTGGCTGCGAGCGGGAATCGATCTCGGGGTCACCGGGTTCTTAGCGCAGCGTAGCACCGCACACTGTCCCCCCCATGCCAGATGAACAGACAGATGTACGGCAAGACGGACAGATGGACAGCCACCCAGATGGACAGATAGCCAGATGGACAGATGTACAGACAGATGTACGGCAAGACGCACAGATGGACAGCCACCCAGATGAACAGATAGCCAGATGGACAGATGAACAGACAGATGCACAATCAGATAGATGACAGACAGATTGACAAACGAATGGTAAGAGCCAATGTTGTCACCGAGTTGTCGTCATTAATTGCTCCTGAGCCCCTGACCCACCCACCCCCCCCACCCACCCCCCCANCCCACCCCCGTCTCACCGAGTCGCGCCCCCCACAGCACCGCGGAGGGGGGGGCCCCCCACGCCGGCCGGAGCGGGGTCTGGAGGTGGTCGTCATGGAGACGCTGCCCCACCGCCCCCTNCCCACGAGGGGGCGGCACGGAGGGGGCCGTTGCCCCCGTCCACGTGCCGGGGTTTGCCGGCACGCACAGCGCACCGCCGGTGAGGGGGGGGGGGTGAGGGGGTGAGGGGGGGGGTGAGGGGGGCGGGGGGGTGGCACACGGGAGTGGGGGTGGGGCTAGAGATTGGGGGTCTGTGTAAGGATTGTGCCCATGGACGCCCATTGGCCCCCCCTATTACCCCACCCTATTACCCCCACCCTATTACCCCACTTGACCCCACTGTGACCCCTGCGTGACCCCCCGTGCAGGTGGAGGAGTCCAGGGCCCAGTTCATCCTGGTGCCCATGAGCAGCGCCGCTCAAGACGGCCACACGCCCGCCAAGGTGGGCCGCGCCACACTCTATCCACTGCTTCAGCAGCAGCAACAGCGACATCATCATCAGCGCGATTAGCAGCATCAGCAGCAGCAACAATTTTATCAACAACATCGTCATGAACAGCGTCATCGGTAGCATCATCAGCGTCATTATCAGCATCATTGTCAGCAGCAGCAGCGACATCATCATCAGCGCGATTGGCAGCATCAGCAGCAGCAGCAACATTATCAACAACATCGTCATGGACAGCATCATCGGTAGCATAATCAGTGTCATTATCAGCATCATCATCATCATCGCCAGCATCGTCAGCAGCAGCATAATCCTCATCAGCGCGATTAGCAGCATCAGCATCGTCATGAACAGCGTCATCGGTAGCAGCATCATCAGCGTCATTATCAGCATCATCATCATCATCGTCAGCATCGTCAGCAGCAGCAGCAGCACTATCAAGCGCGAAGAGAGCCCATGAGACGGACACATCATCAGAGCCCAATCTCGGCAGGCAGCGACTACGCTGCAGCACGCAGCAGCTTGTCATGAACAGCGCATCGGTAGCAGCATCCAGCATCATTGCATCACTCGCAGCAGCAGCAGCAGGGCGCGACAGCAAATTATCAACACATCTCTGAACAGCGTCATCAGTACATCATCCAGCGTTTCCCCTCGCACGCGCGGGTTTACTCCGGGCGCTCCGGTTTTACTCCCACGCGTATCAGGTGCTCGTCAATTGAGCGGTAACATCTTGGCACACGTAGAGGACCGCAGAGCTTGGGCGGTGCCGGCGGCTGCTCACCACCGCGTGNAAAAATTCCGCTCGGCGCGCCGTGTCGTGCTGCAAGAAAATGTCGATGCGGCCTCCCGTCCGCAGGCCACGGGGAAGTCGACGTACACGCGGCGAGGCCGTGGCAGCTGCCCCGGCGCGGGCTGCTGCTTCGGCTACGTCACGCGGCACAAGCCGCCCGTGTGCCCGCACTGCGGCACGTGGCTCGGGGCAAGTGGGTGCCGAGGGCCGGCGCCCGCAGGGTCCCCGCGGCCGCCCCCCCCGGCGGCGGCGGAGGAGGCGGCAAGGGCGGAGCGGAGCTTGCGGTCGCGAAGGTATCGGCGGGCAGAGGCACCGGCGTCATTGTCGCCGTCATCGCTAGCGTCGCCTGCACCACCATCATCAGCATCGGCACGACCATCGTCATTGTCTCACCCCGTGTCTCCCCCCGTGTCTCTCTCCCCGTGTCTCTCTCCCCGTGTCACTCTCCCCGTGTCTCTCTCCTCGTCTCCCCCATGTCTCTCCCCCGTGTCTCTCCCCCCGTGTCTCTCCCCTCCCCCGTGTCTCTCCCCTNCCCCCTGTCTCTCCCCCCCCCGTGTCTCTCCCCCTTCCTCCCCCGTGTNCCCCCCCTGTCTCTCCCTGTGTCTCCCCCCCCCCCGTGTCTCTCCCCCCGTCTCCCCCGTGTCTCTCCCCGTGTCTCTCCCCCGTGTCTCTCCCCCATCTCCCCCCTGCCTCCATCTCCCCTCCGTGTCTCTTCCCGTGTCTCTCCCCCCGTGTCTCTCCCCCGTCCCTCCCGTGTCTCCCCTGTCTCCCCGCGTGTCTCCCCAACCCAGCGTTTGTGTTTAGGAAGCCTGCCCGTGACCGCCGTGTTTGACGTTTCCATGCAGGTAGGAACTCCCTCCCCCCCCCCCCCCTCACGCTCGGCTCGTAGTGCTCACTCGGCTCCACCAGCTGCGACGACAAATCTTGCACAGGGTTAAGACGAGCGGGGTGGCCAGCCTGCAGCGGGCCGAGAGTAACCCGTGAGCTCTGCGAAGAGCCGAGGTTGACGTTTTGTCAATCGAAGAGAGAGAGAGAGGGAGAGCGAGAAAACGCGACATGTAAACAAAGGCAGCCGGGGTCTTCAGCGCTGGTACAACGGGCATCGCCGATTGGCTGACGGCGTGGCTCGGCGCCACTTAGAAGCCTCTGATTGGCCGTAACGTGAACACGTGTTCCCGTTGGAATGTTTCGCGCGAGTCGAAACCACGGGGGGTGGTGTCCTATGGGAGGTGAAACGTGAACCGGAAAACCGTCGGCCGATGTCGCTGTTAAGTTAATTATCGCACGACTTCCATTCGTTATTCTATGGGTCTGGGTAAAGCCACGTGGGTAGAAAAAATCATCCAGATGATAACAATGTCACAAGCAATCGTCTTCAGGTGAAGACGAATACCGTACCCGGCGGGTACGGGTACCCATTTGCGACCCTGGTGCGGCCGGGTACGGGTAAGGAATCAAAACCCGTTTGCGACCTCTGGCCCTCGCTCCTGCGGGCGCCGGCGCGGAGGAGGAGGAGACGGAGCGGCAAAGCGGGTGCGGATCTGGTGGCGGCTCGGGGCTGGGTAACGCGGGGGAGTAGGCCTCAATCCAGCGGCGGATAGACCCCGGCCCGCTGTCGATGCCGATGACGGCGGTGACGTGCGCGCGTGTCTCTCGGCAGCTGCACGGAGCCGAGGCTTCCTCGGGGGCAGCGAAACCGGACCCCCGACCCCCGCCGGTTCGGCAGAACACAACCAGGCCGCCGCCGCCGCCGCCGGGCTGATGGTCGCCACGGTGACGGGAGCCGAGGAGCGGCGCTGCACAGGGGCCTCCGGCGTCGCCGCCGCCGACGGGATGAGTGTACGTTGCCGTGCCGTGATGACGTGTGTTGACGTGTGATGACGTGTGATCACGTGTGTTCACGTGTGATGATGTGTGATCACGTGTGATGACGTGTGTTGACGTGTGATGACGTGTGATCACGTGTGTTCACGTGTGATGATGTGTGATGACGTGTGATGACGTGTGATGACGTGTGATGACGTGTGATCACGTGTGTTCACGTGTGATGACGTGTGATCACGTGTGATGATGTGTGATCACGTGTGTTCACGTGTGATGATGTGTGTTCACGTGTGTTCACGTGTGATGACGTGTGATGACGTGTGATCACGTGTGATGACGTGTGACGTGTGATGACGTGTGATCACGTGTGATGACGTGTGATCACGTGTGATGATGTGTGATGACGTGTGATCACGTGTGATGATGTGTGTTCACGTGTGATGACGTGTGATGACGTGTGATGACGTGTGATCACGTGTGATGACGTGTGATGATGTGTGATGATGTGTGATGACGTGTGATCACGTGTGATCACGTGTGATGATGTGTGTTCACGTGTGATGACGTGTGATGACGTGTGATGACGTGTGATCACGTGTGATGACGTGTGTTCACGTGTGTTCACGTGTGATGACGTGTGATGACGTGTGATGACGTGTGATCACGTGTGATGACGTGTGATGATGTGTGATGATGTGTGATGACGTGTGATCACGTGTGATCACGTGTGATGATGTGTGTTCACGTGTGATGACGTGTGATGACGTGTGATGACGTGTGATGATGTGTGATCACGTGTGTTCACGTGTGATGACGTGTGATGACGTGTGATCACGTGTGATCACGTGTGATGACGTGTGATGATGTGTGATGACGTGTGATGACGTGTGATGACGTGTGATCACGTGTGATGACGTGTGATCACGTGTGATGACGTGTGATGATGTGTGATGACGTGTGATGATGTGTGATGATGTGTGATCACGTGTGATCACGTGTGATGACGTGTGATGACGTGTGATGACGTGTGATGATGTGTGATGATGTGTGATCACGTGTGATGATGTGTGATCACGTGTGATGACGTGTGATCACGTGTGATGACGTGTGATGACGTGTGATGACGTGTGATGACGTGTGATCACGTGTGATGACGTGTGATGACGTGTGATCACGTGTGATGATGTGTGATGACGTGTGATCACGTGTGATGACGTGTGATGATGTGTGATGACGTGTGATGACGTGTGATCACGTGTGATCACGTGTGATCACGTGTGATGACGTGTGATGACGTGTGATCACGTGTGATGACGTGTGATCACGTGTGATCACGTGTGATGATGTGTGATGATGTGTGTTCACGTGTGTTCACGTGTGATGATGTGTGTTCACGTGTGTTCACGTGTGATCACGTGTGTTCACGTGTGATGACGTGTGTTCACGTGTGTTCACGTGTGATGACGTGTGATCACGTGTGATGACGTGTGATCACGTGTGATCACGTGTGTTCACGTGTGATGACGTGTGATCACGTGTGATGATGTGTGATCACGTGTATTCACGTGTGATGATGTGTGATCACGTGTATTCACGTGTGATGATGTGTGTTCACATGTGTACGTGTGTGACGTGTGTTCACGTGTGATGGTGTGTCACGTGTGTTCACGTGTGATGACGTGTGTTCACGTGTATGATGTGTGTTCACGTGTGTTCACNTGTGATGACGTGTGATGACGTGTGATGAGTGTTCACGTGTGATCACGTGTGTGCTCGCTGCGCTACGAACCCGGCGCCCGGGTTCGATTCCCGCTCGTGGCCAACACCGGTGACGATTGTTTGAAACGGTCCTGGGCCTCTCCTAGATCGACTCGGCCTCAAATGAGTACCTGGTGCGGCGTNCAGTAAACATCGCCACTGGGGAGACAAAGGCGGCCGGGCGTGGTGCTGGTCACCCCCCCCTCGTGTGCCGTGCCGGCCTTCATAGGTGCTCGCTAAGAGCACTTGCCCTACAGTCTGTTAAGGCTACAGGGGAACTTTGTCTTTGTTAAAGGATGAGAGAACACGGCAGGGCAGAGACATCGTTATACCATGGCAATGATCTTCAGCTAAGTGATAGACCACCGCTAACGACGACGACGACGGTGGTGGTGGTTGTGTTGCACTTGACAGAATGGCAAAGACCCGGGCGCCCCCACCTCTCGCCCCCGATCCTCCGGCCGCAGTGCACGCTGGGAAGGGTTCAGCCGAGGTCGCGCGGGTGCCGCCCGTTCTTCCGTCGGGGCCGAGGGTCAGGTACGCGCACCTAGCCTGGCGCGGCGGCGTCGGCTTGCGCTTCGCTCGCGAGGGGCGTGTTCACGTGGACGCGGGAGTGGCGGCGCCGCGGTTAGCGCGCCGCGGGCACGGAACCCCTCCCCCTCACCCCTCTTCCCCCTCCTCCTCTTCCCCTCTCTCCTCCCCCTCCCTCCCTCCTCTTCCCCCTCCCCCTCTTCCCCCTCCCCCTCCTCTCTCCTCCTCCCCCTCCCTCCCCTCCTCCCCCTCCTCTCCCTGCTCCCTCCCCGCTCTGCGTAAGCCTCCGCCTCACTCTGTGCGTGCGTCACTCCGCGCATCACTCTCTCGCGACTCCGTGGCTCCCTCCGCCTGCGTACCCTCCGTGCGTACCCTCCGTGTACCACAATGCCCTGCGGCTGCCGCCGCTGCCGTTGGGCCCGTGTGCATCTCAGCCTCGCCAGCCAAGATGGCGCAGTCCAGAGATGGCGCAGCCCTGAGCACGATTGCACCAGCGGCCCCAACGGAGTAGAACCGCCCTGTGGTTGAACTCTCACCTCGTGGTTGAACTCTCACCTCGTGGTTGAACTCTCTCCCTGTGGTTGAACTCTCTCTGAGGTTGAACTCTCACCTCGTGGTTGACCTCTCCCCTTGTGGTTGAACTCTTTCCCTGTGTGGTTGAACTCTCACCTCGTGGTTGAACTCTCACCTCGTGGTTGAACTCTCCCCTGTGGTTGAACTCTCTCTGAGGTTGAACTCTCACCTCGTGGTTGACCTCTCCCTTGTGGTTGAACTCTCCCTGTGTGGTTGACTCTCACCTCGTGGTTGACCTCTCCCCCTTGNGGTTGAACTCTTTCCCTGTGTGGTTGAACTCTCACCTCGTGGTTGACCTCTCCCCTTGTGGTTGAACTCTCGCACCGGCCGCGGCGGCCGCGTGGCGTTGAGGCCATCGCCAAGGAGCCCTCGGCCAGAAATCACCGCAGGCACTTCTCGCGTCGTCGCCCAGGGCAGCGACAACATCGCACACGCGTCACCACCGGCGTCGCCACCATCGCCACCATCGTCATTACCGTCATCACTGCTGCCGTCACCGCCATCGTCACCACCACCATCTCCACCACCGCTGTCACCACCACCATCGTCACCGCCATCGTCACCACCACCACCACATCGTCACCGCCACCACCACATCGTCACCGCCACCACCACATCGTCACCACCGCCATCGTCACCACCACCGCCATCACCACCGCCATCGTCACCACCGCCATCGTCACCCCACCGCCATCGTCACCACCACCATCGTCACCACCACCATCGGCGTCACACCGCCACCGTCACCACCACCATCGTCACCACCGTCAACATCACCGTGGTCAACACCGCCTCTAGTAGTCCACATCACGCACATCAACTTCACCATCGCCACCATCACCACAACCACAACAGTTACCATGGTCAAAATTGCCACCATCGCAGTCGGCATCATCATCAACACAGTCATCACCGTCACATTCTCAACATCATCATCACACCATCAGTGATACATTCAACATCATCGTCAGCAGTGAACATCATCGTCATGATCATCATTGTCAACATCATCGTCATCATCGTCGTCATCACCACAGACACCATGACCACCATCACCACCACCACCATAACAGCCAACATCATTGCCTGCCTGTCTGCCTGCCTGTCTGTGGTGTCTCTGCCTGTCTGCATGCCTGCGTGTGCCATGTGCCTGCGTGTGGCTTGTGCCTGCGTGTGTGTGTATGATGTGTGTCTGTGTGTGTGTGCAGCCAGTACAGCTCATCGCAGGAACACCACCGGTCCGCGGAATGTTTGACAACTTCGCAATACAGGTGCGGTGTGGTGTGTGTGTGTGCGTGCGTTTGTGCGTGTGTGCGTGCGTGTGTGCGTGTCGCAACTGTTAGCGCACCCAGCGACCCGAGTTCGATTCCCGCTCACGGCCAACACCGGTGACGATCAATTGAACCGGTCCTGGGCCTCCCCGAGGTCGACTCAGCCTCAAATGAGTACTCGGTGCGGTGTGCAGTAAACATCGCTACCGGGGAGACAGGCGGCCGGGCGTGGTGCTGGCCACCCACCCCTCGTGTGCCTTGCCGGCTGTCATAGGTGCTCGCTAACAGCACTTGCCCAACAGCCTGTTAAGGCTACACAGGGGGTCTTTTTCTTTGTGTGAGTGTGTGAGAGTGCTGATATTGAGAAGAGATAAAGGCAGATGGTGATGATGATACGGATGATGGCGATGATGCAGATGGTGGTGATGGTATTGAATGTACAGATGGTGGTGATGGTATTGAATGTACAGATGGTGGTGATGGCATTGACGATGGTGGTGATGATACGGATGATGATGGCGATGATGCAGATGGTGGTGATGGTATTGAATGTACAGATGGTGGTGATGGTATTGAATGTACAGATGGTGGTGATGGCATTGAATGTTCAGATGGTGGTGATGGTATTGAATGTACAGATGGTGGTGATGGTATTGAATGTATAGATGGTGGTGATGGTATTGAATGTACAGATGGTGGTGATGGTATTGAATGTACAGATGGTGGTGATGGTATTGAATGTACAGATGAAAGTGGTGGCAATGAATGTACAGATGGTGATGATGATACGGATGATGGCGATGATGCAGATGGTGGGATGGCATTGAATGCACAGCCGGTGTTCATGATGGCGATGATGGCGGTGAGAGTGGTAACGGCGATGATGGCGACGTGCAACCGTCACGGGTTCCAGAGGGAAGGAAGCGACGGCTTAGCCGGTGACTCCCGCCCCCCGCAGCTCCCGCTGGGGCCTCCGTCCCTGGGCCGACGTGGCCCTGCAGCCGGCGCCGCCGCCCCGGCCGCCCCCCGGCGGGACCCCTCTGCGCCCCGTCGGGGCCCGTCCAGCGGGTGTCCCGCGGCCCCTCCGAGCCATCCTGCCCGCCGTGGCCACCTCGGTGCCGCCGCCACGGCCGCCCCGTGCCCGCCGCCACGCCCGGTGAGGCCGGGTCCTTCCTTAGCGGCAGCCCCCGCACGCCGACACGCACGTCATTCCGTTGCATGCAACTCGGCTCAATTGCTTATACTCGGTTGCATGTGACCAACGCAGTTGCATGCAACCGAATTGCTTATACTCGGTTGCATGCGACCAACGCAGTTGCATGCAAACAAATTGCTTTTACTCATCTTCTTGGTTCTTTTAGCTCTTCTCAATTGCTTATACTCGGTTGCATGCAACCAACGCAGTTGCATGCAACCGATTGCTTATACTCGGTTGCATGCGACCAACGCAGTTGCATGCAACCAAATTGCTTTTACTCATCTTGTTGGTTCTTTTAGCTCTTCTCAATTGCTTATACTCGGTTGCATGCAACCAACGCAGTTGCATGCAACCAAATTGCTTATACTCATCTTCTTGGTTCTTTCGGTAAAGTCACGTAGAATGGAAGTAATAAATAATAAAAACAAAACATAATAAAATAATATATGCTTATACTCAGTTGCATGCGACTAACTCGGTGGCATGCAACGTATGAGCAACTCGGTGGCATGCAACGTGTAAGCAGCTCTGTTGCATGCAATGTGTAAGCAACTCGGTTGCATGCAACGTGTAAGCAACTCGGTTGCATGCAACGTATGAGCAACTCTGTTGCATGCAACGTATGAGCAACTCGGATGCATGCAACGTGTAAGCAACTCTGTTGCATGCAACGTACGAGCAGCTCGGGGTGGGGTGGTGGGGGTTGGTGGGCGGGTGGTGTGGGGTGGTGGGTGGGGTGGTGGGGTGGTGGGTGGGCGTGGTGGGTGGGCGTGGTGTGTGGGCGTGGTGGGTGGGGTAGTGGGGAGAGTTGGGGACGACCTAACCACACTTCCATCGTTTGCACGAGGACGGGGCAAGTTTGCAGGAGGGTAGGCGAACGGGCGGCGCAACTGCCGGCGCCGTGAGCCGCGCCGTCGCTCGTAGTGTCCTCCGGCGGCTGCATCACGCTCGNCCCCCCCTCCCCCCCCACCCCCCCCCACCCCCACCCCCCCACAGGTCCGCCGCCACTTCCTCCTCCTCCACCTCGTCCGCCCGTCCACCGNCCCGTCCGCCGCCGGAGTCACCTTCGTCCAGTTCATCGCCGTCCCCGGCCCCCGCTGCTCCGCCGAGGGGGGGTTCTGGTGGGGGCGGCGGGGTGGGGGGGTGGGGGGGGCCGCCCGGGAGAGACGCCCCCACGGCGGGGGCGGGGGGCTCTGCCCCCTCGCGGCCACCCTGCTCTCTCTGCCCAGCAGCAGCAGCAGCAGGTCGCCGCTGCGTTGGCGGCTCAGCCGACCCCACCGCAGGCGGGCTCAAGGCCAGCACCCTGAAGCAGCTGGGGCAGCGGGGGTGAGAGGGGGGGGGGGCGACGCACGCACTTGTGGTTTGCGCGTGTGTGTGTGTGCGTGTGTGCGCGTGTGTGTGTGTGTGTGTATGCGTGTGTGCGGCGTGTGTGCGTGTGTGTGCGTGCGTGTGCGCGTGTGGTCCGGCAAAAACAACCCCTAACTCCTCGTGGTGCCGGACGGCAACGCTGTGGATTGGAAGAAGGAGTCACCCCAGTGAGTGGCTGGCTGAGGTGCCATCTGTTGAGGAAGTATTGAAGGCGATCCGGAGCCTGAGACCAGGAAAGGCACCGGGCAGAGATGATCTCCCAAGCGAAATGCTGAGGGAGGGTGGAATTTGTGCACAGACTGCCCTACATGACATCATAACACAGTCTGGACCACTGGACGGGTTCCGCAGGATTGGAATGATCCCTGGTGGTCCCCTCTTTAAGAAGGGGGACCGCACAGACTGTAACAACTACAGGGGCATCTCACTCCTCATTGTACCGGGAAAGGTCCTGGCATGGATTATTCAACACTGCCTTGCTAGGCACGCTGAGGAGAGGTTTGCGGAGCCTCAATGTGGTTTCAGGAAAGGGCGGTTCTGCACGGATGCCATATTTTCTGTCCGTCTGCTACAGCAGAGCTGTAGGGAATTCCAATAAGACATATATCTCTGCTTTACTGACCTGGTCAAGGCCTATGATACCATCAGTAGGCCTGGGATCTGGGTTGTTCTTCGTGCTTTCGGAGTCCCTGACCAGCTGCTCACGATCATTAAGGACCTTCATGATGGTGATCGGGCCCGGGTAAAACTACGTGGCCGGGAGTCGGAGCCATTCCTTGTACACCTTGGGTGCGACAGGGATGTCCTCTGGCTCCCACATTATTTAACATCTATTTCGACCACGTAGTTCGTGAAGGCTTCAGTAGCTGTACCGGAGAAATTTCCATCTGGTACAGATACAATGGGAGGCTGATCGATGCCCGGGTGCGGTCAAGGGATGGCTCCCTATTGCTCAACCACGTTATGAATGCCGATGATCTGGTAATCGCTGCTCACTCAGAGGAGGAGTTGTCCCCAACGGTTGGGGACACAGGTGGTGCATCAGCCAGTCGTCTCAGTCGACCCGTGGCACCTGGGTCTGCCCGTCACCTGCCAGCGGGCGTTCGACGCTTCACGTGGCACGTTGGCCTCAACGTACACATGGCCTGGCACAAGCGTCGTGGTGACGTCCCCGCCACTTAGTGACGGTTGTTGTTGTGTGTGTGTGAGTGGTGAGTTCGCGGTTCGCGCTACGCTGCGCTACGAACCGGTGACTCGAGTTCGATTCCCCCTCACGGCCAACACCGGTGACGATCATCTGAACCGGTCTTGGGCCTCCCCTAGGTCGGCTCAGCCTCATATGAGTACCTGGGTTTAAACATCGCCACTGGGGAGACGAAGGCGGCCGGGCGTGGTGCTGGCCACCCACCCCCTCGTGCGCCGCGCCGGCCTTCATAGGTGCTGTTCGCTAACAGCACTTGCCCCGACAGTCTGTTAAGGCTACACGGGGGATCTTTGTCTTCGTCTTTGCTGGTGCAGACTGGTGGGGAGGGCGCGCAGGTGGAGGAGGGCGACTTTGGCAGCCTCGTCCAAGCGCACCATCGCTTGCATCACCCCTTCGTGAGTAACCCCTTCGTGAGTCACCCCTTCGTGAGTCGTCCACACTTTGTGAGTCGTCCACACTGGGTGGCCCTCGTCCGTCCAGCTACACTCCTCCCCACCATTGCTACCACTGCCGCCACCGCCACCATCGCCGCCACCACCGCTACCACCACCACAATCGCCACCACCACCATCGCCACTGCCGCCAATCGACACCACTGCCGCCATCACCACAATCGCCACCACCACCATCGCCACCACCACCATCGCCACCACCACCATCGCCACCATCGCCACCATCGCCACCACCACCGCCACCACCGCCACCACCACAATCGCCACCACCGCCATCGCCACCACCGTGCCAGAGATCGCAAACGGGTTTTGATTCCTTACCCGTACCCGTACCCGGCCGCACCAGGGTCGCAAACGGGTACCCGTACCCGGCCGGGTACGGGTAGCCGGGTATCGGGTAGGGTACGGGTATCGGGTAGGGTAGCCGGGTATCGGTAGGGTACGTGTATCGGTAGGGTACATGTATCGGGGTACCCGGTTGTGACCTCTGGCCCGTCCCCGCTTGCCCTCCCGCCAGCAGGAGCTGGGCCTGGCCACCTCGCGGGGCAAGGGTCGCTGCAAGAGTCCCGGCTGCGGCTTCGTCTACATGAACCGCCACAAGCCGCTCGCCTGCCCCAAGTGCGGCGCCGCCCTGCGCTCGCAGTCTCGACGGGCCCTCCGCTCGCAGGTATAGCACACGCGGACACGCACGCAGGGCAACCACGCACGCAACCACGCACGCAGCCACGCAGGCAACAGCATGCAACCGCACGCAACCACGCACACAACCGCACGCAACACCGCACGCAACCACGATGGCTGTGGTGAGTGATGAGGATCGGTGATGATGATGATGATGAAGACGGTGGTGATAGTGATGATGATGATGATGAAGACGGTGGTGATGGTGATGATGGTGATGATGAAGACGGTGACGGTGGTGATGGTGATGATGGTGATGATGATGAAGACGGTGGTGATGGTGATGATGAAGACGGTGACGGTGATGATGATGATTATGATGATGAAGCCTGCGATGGTGAGTGAGAGCAATGGCTGTGATGAGGATCCGTGATGAATGACGATGGTTGTGATGAAGATCGATGATGACGACGACTACAACCATGACGACGAGGTTCTGTGACGAGGTCCCGTGACGACCGTGACGACGCCGGCCGTGACGAGGTATCGACGACGACGACCACGATGCCGACTCGCTGCCCGCCAGGCCCAGCCCTGCTACGACGAGGTGCTGGAGGCCGTTGCCGCGCCGACGAGGTGGCCCTGGCCGACGACGCGGAGCCCACGGGCGACGAGGAGGACCGCGGGGACGCGGTCGCCGTGACGATGATGATGACCTCCGAGGGGGCGGGGGAGGAGGGGCCGCCGGAAGCGGGGGAGGCGGCCGCGGCGGCCTCGGGGCCCGGCGCGCGACCCTGGCCGACCCCGGCCGCCCCCTCACGGCGCAGCAGCGCGAGGCGCAGCGCCGCAGCACCGTCGCGCTGCTGCGGCGCTCGCTGCACATCCCCGAGTCGGAGGCGGAGCTGGCGCCCGCTCTGGCACGCGTGGCGCTCAGGTGAGCCGCGTGCCCGTGCGGTCTGCACCTGTGTGTGTGTCTGTCTCCCTTTTGCACGTCGCCACGTGTCTCCCAGTGACTCCACGTGTCTCTCCTTCGCTCTGTCTCTTCCCCCGTGTCCCCCAGTGTCTCTCCTTGGCTCTGTCTCTTCCCCCGTGTGTCCACGTGTCTCCACGTGTCTCCCCAGTGTCCCCCAGTGTCTCTCCTTGGCTCTGTCTCTTCTCACAAGTCTCCCCGTGTCTGCCTTCACCATGTCTCCCTGCACCTCCCCCTGTCTCCCCGCGTCTCCCCATCACTGCGTGTCTCTTAACACAAGTCTCCCCCTTGTCTCCCCGTGTCTCCCCCGTGTCTCCCCGTGTCTCCCCCGTGTCTCCCCGCGTCTCCCCATCACTCGGTGCCTTCGTCTCCCGCGTCTCTCCCCATCACTCGTGTCTCTAACACAAGTCCCCCTTGCGTCGTGTCCCCGCGTCTCCCCATCACTCCGTGTCTCTTAACACAAGTCTCCCCTTGTCTCCCCGTGTCTCCCCCGTGTCTCCCCGCGTCTCCCCATCACTTCATGTCTCTTAACACAAGTCTCCCCGCGTCTCCCCGCATCTCCCCGTGTCTCCCCACGTCTCCCTGTGTCTCCCCGCGTCTCCCGCGTCTCCCCCGTGTCTCCCCGTGTCTCCCCGTGTCTCCCATCACTCGGTGTCTCTTCACACGCGTCTCCTCCGCGTCTCCCCGCGTCTCCCCATCCATCCGTGTCTCTTAACACAAGTCTCCCCTTGTCTCCCCGTGTCTCCCCCGTGTCTCCCCGTGTCTCTCCCGTGTCTCCCCGCGTCTCCCCATCACTCCATGTCTCTTAACACAAGTCTCCCCGCGTCTCCCCGCGTCTCCCGCGTCTCCCCCGTGTCTCCCCGTGTCTCCCCGTGTCTCCGTGTCTCCCCATCACTCCGTGTCTTTTAACACAAGTCTCCCCCGTGTCTCCCCGCGTCTCCCCGTGTCTCCCCGTGTCTCCCCGTGTTCCAGAGACGCAGCGACCTCCCGGGCCGAGGCCGCCTCGTGCGCGGTGGAGGGGGCGAAAGAGGCGGGTGAGGAGGAGGAGGAGGTGGGGGGGGAGGAGGAGGAGGTGGAGGAGGAGGTGGAGGAGGTGGTGGTGCTGGAGGAGGAGGGGGGGGCCTGGTTCTCCACCGTGCCCGTGGGGAGGGTCCGGGCTGGGCCCTGGGTACGGCCCCTCCGCTCACCTGTGCCAGCTGTGTGGCACCTGGCTCGCCAGCGTGGACAGGTGAGGGTGGTGGGGGGGGGGGTGGGGGGGTGGGGGAGTGAGGGAGAGGGGGGGGTGAGGGGGGGGTTAGGGGAGTGTGTGGGGGAGTGTGTGGGGGGAGTGTGTGGGGGAGTGTGTGGGGGAGTGTGTGGGGGAGTGTGTNGGGGGAGTGTGTGGGGGGTGTGTNTGGGGGGAGTGTGTGGGGGAGTGTGTGGGGGAGTGTGTGGGGGAGTGTGTGGGGGGAGTGTGTGGGGGAGTGGTGGGGGAGTGGGTGGGGGAGTGGGGGGGGAGTGGGTGGGTGGGGGAGTGGAGTGGGGAGTGGGTGGAGTGGGGGGGGTGAGGTGAGTGGGGGGAAGTGGGGTGTGAGGGAGTGGGTGGGTGGGTGGCGGGAGTGGAGTGGGGAGTGG
The DNA here is from genome assembly GCA_018977245.1 of Lethenteron camtschaticum. NCBI lineage: Eukaryota > Metazoa > Chordata > Hyperoartia > Petromyzontiformes > Petromyzontidae > Lethenteron > Lethenteron camtschaticum. Next base: position 5,933,958 of record MU249630.1, read on the forward strand.
GGAGTGGGTGGGGGGAGTGGGAGTGGGGGGAAGTGGGGTGTGAGGGGAGCGGGTGGGGGGAGTGGGTGAGGGGGGAGTGGGTGGGTGGGGGAGATGGGGAGTGGGTGGGGGGAGTGGAGTGGGAGTGGGTGGGGGGAGTGGGGGTGAGGGCGTGTCTCCGCGTGTCTCCGCGTGTCTCTCCACGTGTCTCCACGTGTCTCCCTCACATGTCTCCACGTGTCCCCCCGCGTGTCCCCAGGGCCACGCTGGGTCTGGACGAGGATTGCTGGCTGCTGTCGTCCCGCCACTTCCTGCGTGTGACCGCCGCGGTGAAGATGTGCCTCGAGCCGTCCTGCCTCGCTCTGCACGGCTTCTGTGACATCAACTCTGGTGAGGAGCGACCACCACCACCCCCCCCACCCCACGCCCCACGCCACCAACATCGTGGCGGTCGCTCACCCACGCGCTCATTCACGCGCCGCTCACTCACGCACTCGCTCACCCACTCGCTCACCCACTCGCTCACTCACCCACCCACTTACCCACCCGCTCACTCACCCACCCACCCGCTCGCTCACCCACTTACCCACCCGTTCACTCACCCACCTTTTCACTTGCTCGCTCGCTCACCCACCGCTCGCTCACTCACCCGCTCACTCACCCACTCGCTCACTCACCCACCCGCTCGCTCACCCACCCGCTCACTCACCCACCCGCTCACTCACCCACCCGCTCACTCACCCACCCACTCACTGACCCACTTACCCACCCGCTCACTCACCCACCCGCTCACTCACCCACATACCACCCGCTCACTCACCCGCTTTTTCATTTGCTCACTCACTCACCCACCTGCTCACTCGCTCACTCACTCACCGACCCACTCACTCACTCGGTCATCCACACGCTCGCTCACTCACTCACTCACTTACTCGAAACACTCTAACACACGCTCACCCACGTGCTCACTCACCCGCTCACCCACATGCTGATGGTGGGGAAGTCCGCTATTTAGTCGATGATGTCGATGATGATGGTTATCTCGAGGATGATGGTGATGTTGATGATGTTGATGATGTCGATGATGATGGTGATGTTGATGATGTTGGCGATGGTGACGTCATGATGTTGGCGATGGTGATGTTGGTGATGTTGATGATGTTGGTGATGGCGATGTGGTGATGTCGGTGATGTCCTGCAGGGCTGTTTAACGTGGGCAACCGGCTGCTCGTGACCCTTGACCTCTTGCTGCACATGCGCCAGCGCGTGCGTGACGGAGACAACCCCAGCGACACTGCCCGGGAGATCGTGGACGCCGCCGGTACAGCACATCGCCGTGTGTCTCTGTGTGTCTCCTCCGTGTGTCACCGTGTGTCTCCGTGTCCCAGTGTCTCCGTGTTTCCGTGTCTCCGTGTCCCAGTGTCCCAGTGTCCCAGTGTCTCCGTGTCTCCGTGTCTCCGTGTCTCCGTGTCTCCGTGTCTCCGTGTCTCCGTGTCTCCGTGTCTCCGTGTCTCCGTGTCTCCGTGCCTCCGTGCCTCTGTGTCCCAGTGTGTCTCCATGTTTCAGGTTCTCAGTGCCCCAGTGTCTCACTGTCTCTGTGTCCCAGCGTCTCTGTGTCTCCGTGTCTCTGTGTCTCTCTTTCTCCGTGTCTCCGTGTCTCCGTGTCTCAGCGTCTCTGTATCTTCGTGTCTCAGTGTCTCCGTGTCCCACTGTCTCCCCATCCCGACCTCTCCCGTCCCGGCCTCTCCCTGCACCCGGCGTCCTGGGCGTCCGCGCGTCTCCCCGCGTGCGCCCCCCTCCCCGCCCCTCCCCCTCGTGCCCCCCCCTCCAGGCGGCGGGTCGGGCCGCGTGGGGCCCCCGGGGCCGAGCGCCCCCCCCGCGGCGCTGTGCGAGCTGCTGGCCTGCGGCTACTGGGCCTTCGAGAGCCTCACGGCGCGCGACTACAACGACATGATCTGCGGTGTGTGCGGCGTCGCCCCGCGCCTCGAGCTGGCGCAGCGCGGGGCCCACGGCCTCCTGGACCTCGACAAGCTGGAGGTGGGGGGGGGGGGGGGGGGGCAGGGGGCAGGGGGTGGGGGGGCAGGGGGTGGGGGGGGGGTGCTAGGGGGAGGGGACGGGGGGGACACCAGCGGCAGTAGGGGAGCTGGAGGGAGTGGTGGTATTGTGAGGCGTGGTGGTGGTTACGGTGGTGGTGGTGGTGGTGGTTACGGNGGGTTANGTGGTGGTGGTTACNTGGTGGTGGTGNAGGGTGGTGGTGGTGGTGGATGCGGTGGCACAGAAGGTGCTGGTGGCATCATCACCGCCACCACCGCCACACCGCCATCACCGCCATCACCGCGTCGCCACCTGCACTCCGCCCGGCANCCCCCCTCCCCGTGTGTGCCTCAGGTGCTGCTGCTACTACCTGCCCCCAGGCGCGTCTCATGAAGCTATAGGGCGGACTTTGTCTTTGTGTGTGTGTCTACATGTGTGTGTGTACGTGTGTGTGTGTCTATATGTGTGTGTGCTACNTGTGTGTGTGTGTGTGTGTGTTCACGTGTGTGTGTACATGTGTGTGTCTACGTGTGTGTGTGTCTACATGTGTGTGTGTACTCATGTGTGTGTCTACATGTGTGTGTGTCTACATGTGTGTGTGTCTACATGTGTGTGTGTCTACATGTACAGTGTGTTCTACATGTGTGTCTACATGTGTGTGTGTGTGTGTCTACATGTCTGTGTGTGTCTACATGTGTGTGTGTCTACATGTACATGTGTGTGTCTACATCTGTGTCTACATGTGCGTGCGTGCGTGTGAGCCAATATTCCTTTGGCCGTTTCCGTCCTTTCCATCCCCCCTCTCCCGGTTCCTTTCTGCCTCCCCCCCCGGCCCTTCCCCCATTCCCACGCCCCCACGCCCACCCCTGCCTCANGACCCCCGCTCCTTCCTCTCCACCTCCGGTGNTTTTTAGGAATCGTGTCGCACATCATCATCATCGTGCNCATCATTATCATCGCCATCGCACGATTCACAGCATCGTCGCCACTGTAGTCAGTGCGGTCGCCTTATCCAATAGACCCCACAGTAGGCTCTGTGCCTAGGGCCTACTCACTCACCAAGCCACTCACTCACGCAGTCACCCCTCGCTCACCCACTCACCTCGCCACCACTCATCATCCATCACTCGCCCCCAGCCACTCATCCCTCGCCACTCACTCCAGCATCCCTCACCCACTCCTCACCCAGCCATCACCCGCCATCACCCAGCCACTCACCCACCACTCACTCACCCACTCACCTCACCACCCACTCACTCATCCACACACCCACCACTCATCCACTCACAGCCACTCACTCACCCAGTCACTCAGCCACCACTCATCCACTCACTTATCCACTCACTCATCCACTCACTCAGCCACTACCCACCCACTCACTCACCCACTCACCCAGCCACTCACTCATCCACTCACTCATCACTCACCCAGCCACTCACTCACCAGTCACTCACCCCTCACTCATCCACTCACTCGGCCACTCACCCACCCATCCACCCACTCACCCAGCCACTCGCTCACTCATCCACTCACCCAGCCACTCACTCATCCACTCACTCACCAGCCACTCACTCATCCACTCACTCATCCACTCACTCACCACCCACTCACTCACACACCCACTCACTCATCCACTCACCCAGCCACTCACTCACCCAGTCACTCACCCAGTTGCTCATCCACTCACTCATCCACTCACTCCCTCACTCATCCACTCACTCAGCCACTACCCACCCACTCACTCACCCACTCACCCAGCCACTCGCTCACTCATCCACTCACTCATCCACTCACCCAGCCACTCACTCACCCAGTCACTCACCCCCTCACTAATCCACTCACTCACCCACTCACTCACCACCCACTCACTCATCACACACCCACTCACTCATCCACTCACCCAGCCACTCACTCACCCAGTCACCTAGCCACCCACTCATCCACTCACTCATCCACTCACTTATCCACTCACTCATCCACTTACCCAGCCACTCACTCACCCAGTCACTCACCCACTCACTCACCTCANGCACCTCACCCACTCACTCACCTACTCACTTGACCACAGTCGGCACTGTGCCTTGGGGCCTGCGAGAACTAAAAGGGCCACTTTG